>CM068829.1:159949093-160279093 GCA_028554795.2 Sinohyriopsis cumingii
TATGTGAGCAAAATATAGAAATATGAACATCGAATTTACAGAAGACATAAAGCGCCACTCTTCGATTTAGTTATTATTTTTTTTCTTCAGAGCGTTAGCTGGATAGTCACCATGAGAGTATATTCTAATCGATAGCATTATTCCAGGATATATTTTTGTATACATCTTCGGCATATTCAGGTACCCTAATGTACCAAAATCGTTTTTCAAAAAAACATTACTATTGCACGTCAGTAAAGAAAGTCATACACACTAGTAATGATGCAATGCATAACGTCAAAATAAGATTAATGGATAATGTAAATATTTCTTGGAGACTAATACGTCTTCCAAAATCTGTAAATGTGTTCAACGTAAACAATGTCGTAGACGATTTCTTTTAATAGTCATCATATTCAACATCAGCAAACCGGATATTGTTCTCACTCTTCTTTATCTTCAGATTCAGATTGTTTGTGGGAAGGTGGAAACATTTATAGAAATATTGTTGAAACGTTATGTGAAGCGAAAGAAGAGTGCAGTTTCTGGCACTGCATGTGGTTGTTGTTGTTCTTGTTGTTGTTGTAGGGTTTAACGCCATTTCTCAGTAAAAGATAGGCTATACATTGTGGCCAGTATAACTGGTGGAAGAAGAACCTGGAAAACCCCGGGAAGAACCACCGACCGACGAGAAGCTACTGGCAAGCGTTCTCACGTACCCAAGCCTGAGACTCGAACCCACGCAGACGGAAGTGAGATGGCAGTGATCCGTAACGGTGATCACTTTAGACCATTCGGCCACTCGGTACCCCCACTGCGTGTAGTGACGATTGTAAGAACGCAGGTGGTTTGATCACGCGAAATAATAGTGATTGAAAGCTTACCCCTTTTAACGATCATTGTAATCTAACCTCTGTTCGCGTTTGCCCGAGACTCGGGCTCGGTCAATCCGGGAATGTGAGAAAGCTTGGAAGTAGTTTCCCGTGGGTCAGCGGTTCTTACCGAGGTGGTTTAGGGTTCTTCCTCTACGAGATATACTGGCCCAAATGTATAGCCTATCTTGTGCTGAAAAATTCCGTTAAACATACAACAACAATAGATCAGGCCGAACATCCCGGTCAAAGGGTTTGGAAAATATTGATTGCTTTATAGATATTATTCTCGAACGTGGGAACGTCATTATTCCATATTGCGTAGAATCTTCAAACAAACATGAGAGTCAAAGATCAACAATAGACCCATCAAAGTTGCATTTCGTTTTCAGAATTGGAATTGTCTGGTCACACCACAAATGTGTCAAAGCAGTTTAAACCCGACTCCTACAAAATGCAAAACGAGAAACGCTCTAAGAAACAGGTTTTTAATGTCCATTTGTACGAATTGCAATATTGGTCAATACTGATCGTTATTCAAGGGATGGTGCTATAACTATATGGTGTTAAAATAAGTAACGGAAAGAATCAAAACCAACAAGTTTGAGTCAAGTTCATCAACATTTTATTTCCCTATGTAACAAAGTGAAATTTTAAAACTCAATAGAATGTCCTTTCGGAAAAAACCAACCTGACCTAAACGTTTAGTAAATATATATCTAATATGACACATCGTCAGCCAAAATCCTACTCTCAAACGCGAACAAAGGTCAAGCACAAATGTGAATTAAATGTACATGACACATCCACTTAAAAGAAAAATGAAAGAGTTATAAAATAAAGCTTTCTTTGATGTATTAGTCAAATATACATATGATATTATAATAAATACAATTTCATAGGAAGATTTCTAACGAATGATACAAAATATTAGAGAAAGCAATATACAAATTCTATACACGTGCAAGGTCATTAGCAATTAGAGCAATGAATAAATAAATGGAAAGGAACAATAATTCAAGATTAAAAGTGAACAGCGTTTCTGTCTGGAGCGAGTAGTTGTGGAGGCGGTGGTGAATCATTTGGGAAAGATTTTTTTCTTCTTCTCTAGCTCAAATAAAAGACACGGAAAATTTGTTGCATACCGTGCCGACAAGCAATTAAAGAAGAGTACACTTTGCAGGTTAAATATCAGCATCATATATCTGAACAGATAAGCTTTCTATCTTTATGAGATGTCTGTATTGTATGTTTCTTAATATTTAAAAAATGATGACAGGGAGATGTCAATGAGAAGTCTTAGTTGTTTAGTCTATAAAAACATAACCAAAAAAGTAGAGGAGAAAGACAAAGTCCCTAAGGTGATAAAAAAGTACACATTTATTTAAATTTGAATGACAACAGTATTATAATTTAGTTGTTATTGCAAAATTCACTAGTAACATATAATTATTGTGTTGATACTCAGGCAGGCATGACTTTCCAGGATAATCATTTAAAATAAACTAAGTCATCGATTGTCAAATTATTCAAGGAATCAAAGTAGCAATGAATGAGATAATCAAATATCAGAACTGAAAAACAATTTGACGACAACATACAAAGATTTTAGAGAGACAAAATTGTTCTAACAGATTCAGTTCCTCATTTAGTACTATGTACGCCATCAAAACAGTAAAACTTCAAATAAGAAAACTAACCATTTTATAATTGATTGTAGAGTATATATCAAGCTTGTTATTATTGTAGGTCGACATGTTTGCTTGGTTTTGAGATTCTGAGCTTAGAAAATTCTTGAAACGAATTATATTTACAGTTTGATGGAAATTTAAGACGACCCTCATCCTGGCCCTCTTATTTTGACTTAGGAGTTTATATTAGGGTTGCTGATCTCAGAATTACTCATTCCTACTTTAATATCTTACTAGTGGAATTAATCTTTAAGCAGTGATCTGTTTTAGTTTGAGACAATTTATTTATTTAAATTATTCATTGCAATTATAAAAGGGGTTTTGACTTTACCTCTAAATGACCATTTTGGGATTATTGTAAATTCATTTAGAGACATTTTTGATTATATCTTTATGATGCATCAAGACTGTTAGCACATCAGCACTATTGTATGCTATTGGTACATAAGCAAATTCAAAATTCGGAATTCGGAACACCATTGGAATTCAATCAGAAGCTTTCTACTTTTGTACTTGTGATATAACTTTTAGGACTATTTGGGATTAAATTCCAATACTATAAGGTCTTTTTAAAATTTCAACTTTTGTATTTTGTGCAATAAATGTTTTGTTGAATGTTACTATAACGTGTTGGTTTTCGGCCACTTTGAGTAAGACCACATAGTCGTAGCAATATGTATTATCCGATGAGTACGAATTAAAAATCTCTAACCTGATTGATAGCATTATTTGTATTAAATATTAAATCTGCCTACTATTATCAAGCATTCTCCTATATAATTGAGGGATAGCACATTCCGTTCTGCCTCGTGTATATTTATAATTTTCCATCATTACTCCTGTATACCTTGATTTTTATCATAGGAATCTGGAATGACTGTGTAGATACATGATAATTAATTACTAGGTCGTCATGCGAGTGTGTATGCTACACAAGAGTACAGATAACACCGACTCAGTTGTATCATGTTTTGGTGATTTATGCTTAACTGTGATGGAATATGGACTGGTGTATGCAGGTAACGCGATGGATGACATTTACCAGCGGACATGTGTTCGATTCTGTGTTCGAGTACAAATTTAAAAAAAATCTGTAACCTGTATGATAATAGTATTTGTATTAAATATTAACTCTGCCTCCTATTAGCAAGCATTCTCCCATATAATCCAGGGATAACACTTTCCGTTCTGTCTGGTGCATATTTCATATAGTATTTCTATACCAATAGATAAAGACAATCTATATATAGCAGTTCCATTAACGTTTATTGAAAAGTGTTAGATGGTTTTGTATCTGTAATAACACCTAAAAATCATCTGCAATGTGCTTTATCACTTCAACTAGTTCGATGTGACAGGTGCATCACAGTTTTTCATACAGGTTTGGGTGCCACGCACTGTAGGTGATGTCAGCTTACGTTCCTTGTCAGCTAACTGGTGCCCTACACCACTGCCTTTATTCTAAACCAAATGTGAATCTGTTAGTAATGGTTGAAAAGTATCCTTACATTACCATTCACGAATGTCTGGTGTTTTCGACACTCCAATCAGTGCAGCTTCACTAATTGCCTTTGTTTGTAAAATGTTGTATAAAATATATACCACAGTACGAGCCACAACGCTTCTGTCGCTTAAATCAAGACAAGATATCTGTCGCATTTTTCTGGACTCGACCCCGCAAAGTAGATTGTACTAGCCGATCTAACGTTTATCCTTACGCCTTAATCTCACGGCTACCGATCTCTTACAGATACACAGATGAATGTCATATATATAACTATACAAAGCAGAAATTAATATCCTTAGAGCTTTCTAATTATGCAATTATTGATTATTTTGCAAAATCCTCGCAAGTTAATAACGGCGCATTCATTTTATTGTGCACAAGCTTGAATTGCATGTCGCAGCAAGTTATTAACAGCGGTCTGGAACTTTGTTGTGAATGTTATATATATACATGTATATATATATATATATATATATATATATATATATATATATATATATATATATATATATATATATATATATATATATATATATATATATATATATATATATATCAGTAGTCTTACACAATGGGGTGTTTCTGGAACAAACCATATTTTGTTTGACGACGGTGACTATTCAATGGCATGTCCTCGTGTTGGTAAACGATTCTGAAATAGATCCTGTTGCGTCAAGAAAGTTGTTTGCGTAGACTAACTTGAGGGGGCTATGGAGGGGGATAATTATGTTGTCGTTAAGTTCATTATAATGGTTTGGTCCAGAACACTCCCTATATAAGACTACTATTCTCCTGTATAATCGAGGCATAGCACTTTACGTTCTGTCTGGTGGATATTTATAAGTCTCTATCATTAATCCTATATACCTTGATTTTTTCATAGTAATCCGGAATGACTGTAGATAGATGAGAATTAATTAGTAGGTAGTCATGCGACTGTGTCTGCTACACATGAGTGTATATAACACCGAGTCAGTTGCATCATTTGTTGGCGGTGTATGCTTAGTCGTGATGGAATATGGGCTGGTGTGTGCAGGCAAGGCGATGGGAATCGTTTACCAGCGGGCCTGTTTCGATGCTTCGTAGTTTACGAATTATAAATTCTCTAACCTGTATGATATTATCATTTGTATTAAATATTAATTCTGCTTACTGTTATCAAGCAGTCTCCTTTAGAATCAATTGATAGCACTTTCCTTTCTGTCTTGTGTACTTTTATAAGTCTCTCTCTCACTCGCTTTCTTATTCTCTCTCTCTCTCCCTATCTCTCTCTCTCTTTATATATATATATATATATATATATATATATATATATATATATATATATATATATATATATATATATATCCGAATGAGACTATTTTTTTATACTTTGCATTGTATGAAGGAGGTAACGTTATCGCTATGGTATTACTATACCAATAATAAAGACATAAATTGCCTTTGTTTGGCTGGTCTAGTATTTCTTTAATTTCTTTATCTTCTAGTCTTGCTGGTCTCGTTCACTACTGCTGATATATTCTTACTGAACTTTGTTTAATAAATGAATGAGTGGTTTATTATTTTTTGTTTTTTAAATGAATAGTAACCAGTTTAATTTGAAATTGATAGAATTTGATGTTAAACAAAAAACCAGGAGACTTTATACTCTACTGCATTAATTTGCTACTTACATGAAATAATTTGTTTACATGGATTAGGCAAAGGTAGAGTACTCTAATCAATAAAATTAAGTGGCCATATTTTTATGCAATTTTCCGCAATAGTAGCTCGGATTGTGCCATGATGATTCGAATGTCGATTATTCATAGAATATGCATCCTTTACTGCTAATATTATCTCATTTGGCAAGAGTATTTTACTTTTAAAAACAGAAAAGAGGAACCTATCTTTTTATTTCTTAAGTGTCATATAAATCGGAAGGGCCCAGTGTATCGTCTGAATTACCGGACGTACGTTCGAGTGAGGCGAAAATGTACATATGGGAATTGTAATGGGGGTCCAGATTCAAGGGCAGGAAGTTGCCTCTCATTTGCGTGAATTCATTTTGTTAAACTGACTATAAGGTTAACTTTTTAGTCAACAAGATCGTACGGTTTTTCTTCCCTACGCCAAAAAGGTAACGATGGTCGGTGTGGGACTCCTTGAATGACTATGTCTCCTATGACATAAAAGCATTTTCTTATTTAGGAATCATTTTGTTTTATCTATTTTCAGTCCGTTACAATTGTCTTATACAATCCGTGACCCACAAGATTCATATTTGTGTTTGCATATATCTGGGTTTGGAGCGAACATAAAATTATTCGAGTCAGTTAATAAAAAATTTATATCAAAACACATATACTCAAAGAAAAATCTAATAGTACATTGGTCTTGCGATGCCGTCATTTAGACATGCGTACTGTATAGCTGTATGGATGTACTCTACTTAGATGTCACAAAGGCTCACACAATACTCATTGAATATCATGTTCCTGGATGAGTGATGAGGTAAATATAGTTACTTTAGATATAATAAAGATACATACGTACATCCATGTAGAAAGACAGAAAGGCACACACACACACACACACACACACACACACACACACACACACACACACGAGACCATGAAAGTTCAATAAACCACTCATTTTGCCCTTTGCTTTACTGATACTTAAACGGATCTATCCCAAAATACTGGTCGATTCCGTCATTGCCCAATAGTACGTACCCACCTGAGAACAGCATCAACCCACATCTGTTAGCACGCTATTCCAAGGTAGAACTGGTTCTATGCTGTTCGTTGAGACTAAATGTGAGCAAAATATAGAAATATGAACATCGAATTTACAGAAGACATAAAGCGCCACTCTTCGATTTAGTTATTATTTTTTTTCTTCAGAGCGTTAGCTGGATAGTCACCATGAGAGTATATTCTAATCGATAGCATTATTCCAGGATATATTTTTGTATACATCTTCGGCATATTCAGGTACCCTAATGTACCAAAATCGTTTTTTCAAAAAAAACATTACTATTGCACGTCAGTAAAGAAAGTCATACACACTAGTAATGATGCAATGCATAACGTCAAAATAAGATTAATGGATAATGTAAATATTTCTTGGAGACTAATACGTCTTCCAAAATCTGTAAATGTGTTCAACGTAAACAATGTCGTAGACGATTTCTTTTAATAGTCATCATATTCAACATCAGCAAACGGATATTGTTCTCACTCTTCTTTATCTTCAGATTCAGATTGTTTGTGGGAAGGTGGAAACATTTATAGAAATATTGTTGAAACGTTATGTGAAGCGAAAGAAGAGTGCAGTTTCTGGCACTGCATGTGGTTGTTGTTGTTCTTGTTGTTGTTGTAGGGTTTAACGCCATTTCTCAGTAAAAGATAGGCTATACATTGTGGCCAGTATAACTGGTGGAAGAAGAACCCTGGAAAACCCCGGGAAGAACCACCGACCGACGAGAAGCTACTGGCAAGCGTTCTCACGTACCCAAGCCTGAGACTCGAACCCACGCAGACGGAAGTGAGATGGCAGTGATCCGTAACGGTGATCACTTTAGACCATTCGGCCACTCGGTACCCCCACTGCGTGTAGTGACGATTGTAAGAACGCAGGTGGTTTGATCACGCGAAATAATAGTGATTGAAAGCTTACCCTTTTAACGATCATTGTAATCTAACCTCTGTTCGCGTTTGCCCGAGACTCGGGCTCGGTCAATCCGGGAATGTGAGAAAGCTTGGAAGTAGTTTCCCGTGGGTCAGCGGTTCTTACCGAGGTGGTTTAGGGTTCTTCCTCTACGAGATATACTGGCCCAAATGTATAGCCTATCTTGTGCTGAAAAATTCCGTTAAACATACAACAACAATAGATCAGGCCGAACATCCCGGTCAAAGGGTTTGGAAAATATTGATTGCTTTATAGATATTATTCTCGAACGTGGGAACGTCATTATTCCATATTGCGTAGAATCTTCAAACAAACATGAGAGTCAAAGATCAACAATAGACCCATCAAAGTTGCATTTCGTTTTCAGAATTGGAATTGTCTGGTCACACCACAAATGTGTCAAAGCAGTTTAAACCCGACTCCTACAAAATGCAAAACGAGAAACGCTCTAAGAAACAGGTTTTTAATGTCCATTTGTACGAATTGCAATATTGGTCAATACTGATCGTTATTCAAGGGATGGTGCTATAACTATATGGTGTTAAAATAAGTAACGGAAAGAATCAAAACCAACAAGTTTGAGTCAAGTTCATCAACATTTTATTTCCCTATGTAACAAAGTGAAATTTTAAAACTCAATAGAATGTCCTTTCGGAAAAAACCAACCTGACCTAAACGTTTAGTAAATATATATCTAATATGACACATCGTCAGCCAAAATCCTACTCTCAAACGCGAACAAAGGTCAAGCACAAATGTGAATTAAATGTACATGACACATCCACTTAAAAGAAAAATGAAAGAGTTATAAAATAAAGCTTTCTTTGATGTATTAGTCAAATATACATATGATATTATAATAAATACAATTTCATAGGAAGATTTCTAACGAATGATACAAAATATTAGAGAAAGCAATATACAAATTCTATACACGTGCAAGGTCATTAGCAATTAGAGCAATGAATAAATAAATGGAAAGGAACAATAATTCAAGATTAAAAGTGAACAGCGTTTCTGTCTGGAGCGAGTAGTTGTGGAGGCGGTGGTGAATCATTTGGGAAAGATTTTTTTCTTCTTCTCTAGCTCAAATAAAAGACACGGAAAATTTGTTGCATACCGTGCCGACAAGCAATTAAAGAAGAGTACACTTTGCAGGTTAAATATCAGCATCATATATCTGAACAGATAAGCTTTCTATCTTTATGAGATGTCTGTATTGTATGTTTCTTAATATTTAAAAAATGATGACAGGGAGATGTCAATGAGAAGTCTTAGTTGTTTAGTCTATAAAAACATAACCAAAAAAGTAGAGGAGAAAGACAAAGTCCCTAAGGTGATAAAAAAGTACACATTTATTTAAATTTGAATGACAACAGTATTATAATTTAGTTGTTATTGCAAAATTCACTAGTAACATATAATTATTGTGTTGATACTCAGGCAGGCATGACTTTCCAGGATAATCATTTAAAATAAACTAAGTCATCGATTGTCAAATTATTCAAGGAATCAAAGTAGCAATGAATGAGATAATCAAATATCAGAACTGAAAAACAATTTGACGACAACATACAAAGATTTTAGAGAGACAAAATTGTTCTAACAGATTCAGTTCCTCATTTAGTACTATGTACGCCATCAAAACAGTAAAACTTCAAATAAGAAAACTAACCATTTTATAATTGATTGTGGAGTATATATCAAGCTTGTTATTATTGTAGGTCGACATGTTTGCTTGGTTTTGAGATTCTGAGCTTAGAAAATTCTTGAAACGAATTATATTTACAGTTTGATGGAAATTTAAGACGACCCTCATCCTGGCCCTCTTATTTTGACTTAGGAGTTTATATTAGGGTTGCTGATCTCAGAATTACTCATTCCTACTTTAATATCTTACTAGTGGAATTAATCTTTAAGCAGTGATCTGTTTTAGTTTGAGACAATTTATTTATTTAAATTATTCATTGCAATTATAAAAGGGGTTTTGACTTTACCTCTAAATGACCATTTTGGGATTATTGTAAATTCATTTAGAGACATTTTTGATTATATCTTTATGATGCATCAAGACTGTTAGCACATCAGCACTATTGTATGCTATTGGTACATAAGCAAATTCAAAATTCGGAATTCGGAACACCATTGGAATTCAATCAGAAGCTTTCTACTTTTGTACTTGTGATATAACTTTTAGGACTATTTGGGATTAAATTCCAATACTATAAGGTCTTTTTAAAATTTCAACTTTTGTATTTTGTGCAATAAATGTTTTGTTGAATGTTACTATAACGTGTTGGTTTTCGGCCACTTTGAGTAAGACCACATAGTCGTAGCAATATGTATTATCCGATGAGTACGAATTAAAAATCTCTAACCTGATTGATAGCATTATTTGTATTAAATATTAAATCTGCCTACTATTATCAAGCATTCTCCTATATAATTGAGGGATAGCACATTCCGTTCTGCCTCGTGTATATTTATAATTTTCCATCATTACTCCTGTATACCTTGATTTTTATCATAGGAATCTGGAATGACTGTGTAGATACATGATAATTAATTACTAGGTCGTCATGCGAGTGTGTATGCTACACAAGAGTACAGATAACACCGACTCAGTTGTATCATGTTTTGGTGATTTATGCTTAACTGTGATGGAATATGGACTGGTGTATGCAGGTAACGCGATGGATGACATTTACCAGCGGACATGTGTTCGATTCTGTGTTCGAGTACAAATTTAAAAAAAATCTGTAACCTGTATGATAATAGTATTTGTATTAAATATTAACTCTGCCTCCTATTAGCAAGCATTCTCCCATATAATCCAGGGATAACACTTTCCGTTCTGTCTGGTGCATATTTCATATAGTATTTCTATACCAATAGATAAAGACAATCTATATATAGCAGTTCCATTAACGTTTATTGAAAAGTGTTAGATGGTTTTGTATCTGTAATAACACCTAAAAATCATCTGCAATGTGCTTTATCACTTCAACTAGTTCGATGTGACAGGTGCATCACAGTTTTTCATACAGGTTTGGGTGCCACGCACTGTAGGTGATGTCAGCTTACGTTCCTTGTCAGCTAACTGGTGCCCTACACCACTGCCTTTATTCTAAACCAAATGTGAATCTGTTAGTAATGGTTGAAAAGTATCCTTACATTACCATTCACGAATGTCTGGTGTTTTCGACACTCCAATCAGTGCAGCTTCACTAATTGCCTTTGTTTGTAAAATGTTGTATAAAATATATACCACAGTACGAGCCACAACGCTTCTGTCGCTTAAATCAAGACAAGATATCTGTCGCATTTTTCTGGACTCGACCCCGCAAAGTAGATTGTACTAGCCGATCTAACGTTTATCCTTACGCCTTAATCTCACGGCTACCGATCTCTTACAGATACACAGATGAATGTCATATATATAACTATACAAAGCAGAAATTAATATCCTTAGAGCTTTCTAATTATGCAATTATTGATTATTTTGCAAAATCCTCGCAAGTTAATAACGGCGCATTCATTTTATTGTGCACAAGCTTGAATTGCATGTCGCAGCAAGTTATTAACAGCGGTCTGGAACTTTGTTGTGAATGTTATATATATACATGTATATATATATATATATATATATATATATATATATATATATATATATATATATATATATATATATATATATATATATATATATATATATATATATATATATATATATATATATCAGTAGTCTTACACAATGGGGTGTTTCTGGAACAAACCATATTTTGTTTGACGACGGTGACTATTCAATGGCATGTCCTCGTGTTGGTAAACGATTCTGAAATAGATCCTGTTGCGTCAAGAAAGTTGTTTGCGTAGACTAACTTGAGGGGGCTATGGAGGGGGATAATTATGTTGTCGTTAAGTTCATTATAATGGTTTGGTCCAGAACACTCCCTATATAAGACTACTATTCTCCTGTATAATCGAGGCATAGCACTTTACGTTCTGTCTGGTGGATATTTATAAGTCTCTATCATTAATCCTATATACCTTGATTTTTTCATAGTAATCCGGAATGACTGTAGATAGATGAGAATTAATTAGTAGGTAGTCATGCGACTGTGTCTGCTACACATGAGTGTATATAACACCGAGTCAGTTGCATCATTTGTTGGCGGTGTATGCTTAGTCGTGATGGAATATGGGCTGGTGTGTGCAGGCAAGGCGATGGGAATCGTTTACCAGCGGGCCTGTTTCGATGCTTCGTAGTTTACGAATTATAAATTCTCTAACCTGTATGATATTATCATTTGTATTAAATATTAATTCTGCTTACTGTTATCAAGCAGTCTCCTTTAGAATCAATTGATAGCACTTTCCTTTCTGTCTTGTGTACTTTTATAAGTCTCTCTCTCACTCGCTTTCTTATTCTCTCTCTCTCTCCCTATCTCTCTCTCTCTTTATATATATATATATATATATATATATATATATATATATATATATATATATATATATATATATATATCCGAATGAGACTATTTTTTTATACTTTGCATTGTATGAAGGAGGTAACGTTATCGCTATGGTATTACTATACCAATAATAAAGACATAAATTGCCTTTGTTTGGCTGGTCTAGTATTTCTTTAATTTCTTTATCTTCTAGTCTTGCTGGTCTCGTTCACTACTGCTGATATATTCTTACTGAACTTTGTTTAATAAATGAATGAGTGGTTTATTATTTTTTGTTTTTTAAATGAATAGTAACCAGTTTAATTTGAAATTGATAGAATTTGATGTTAAACAAAAAACCAGGAGACTTTATACTCTACTGCATTAATTTGCTACTTACATGAAATAATTTGTTTACATGGATTAGGCAAAGGTAGAGTACTCTAATCAATAAAATTAAGTGGCCATATTTTTATGCAATTTTCCGCAATAGTAGCTCGGATTGTGCCATGATGATTCGAATGTCGATTATTCATAGAATATGCATCCTTTACTGCTAATATTATCTCATTTGGCAAGAGTATTTTACTTTTAAAAACAGAAAAGAGGAACCTATCTTTTTATTTCTTAAGTGTCATATAAATCGGAAGGGCCCAGTGTATCGTCTGAATTACCGGACGTACGTTCGAGTGAGGCGAAAATGTACATATGGGAATTGTAATGGGGGTCCAGATTCAAGGGCAGGAAGTTGCCTCTCATTTGCGTGAATTCATTTTGTTAAACTGACTATAAGGTTAACTTTTTAGTCAACAAGATCGTACGGTTTTTCTTCCCTACGCCAAAAAGGTAACGATGGTCGGTGTGGGACTCCTTGAATGACTATGTCTCCTATGACATAAAAGCATTTTCTTATTTAGGAATCATTTTGTTTTATCTATTTTCAGTCCGTTACAATTGTCTTATACAATCCGTGACCCACAAGATTCATATTTGTGTTTGCATATATCTGGGTTTGGAGCGAACATAAAATTATTCGAGTCAGTTAATAAAAAATTTATATCAAAACACATATACTCAAAGAAAAATCTAATAGTACATTGGTCTTGCGATGCCGTCATTTAGACATGCGTACTGTATAGCTGTATGGATGTACTCTACTTAGATGTCACAAAGGCTCACACAATACTCATTGAATATCATGTTCCTGGATGAGTGATGAGGTAAATATAGTTACTTTAGATATAATAAAGATACATACGTACATCCATGTAGAAAGACAGAAAGGCACACACACACACACACACACACACACACACACACACACGAGACCATGAAAGTTCAATAAACCACTCATTTTGCCCTTTGCTTTACTGATACTTAAACGGATCTATCCCAAAATACTGGTCAATTCCGTCATTGCCCAATAGTACGTACCCACCTGAGAACAGCATCAACCCACATCTGTTAGCACGCTATTCCAAGGTAGAACTGGTTCTATGCTGTTCGTTGAGACTAAATGTGAGCAAAATATAGAAATATGAACATCGAATTTACAGAAGACATAAAGCGCCACTCTTCGATTTAGTTATTATTTTTTTTCTTCAGAGCGTTAGCTGGATAGTCACCATGAGAGTATATTCTCATCGATAGCATTATTCCAGGATATATTTTTGTATACATCTTCGGCATATTCAGGTACCCTAATGTACCAAAATCGTTTTTTCAAAAAAAACATTACTATTGCACGTCAGTAAAGAAAGTCATACACACTAGTAATGATGCAATGCATAACGTCAAAATAAGATTAATGGATAATGTAAATATTTCTTGGAGACTAATACGTCTTCCAAAATCTGTAAATGTGTTCAACGTAAACAATGTCGTAGACGATTTCTTTTAATAGTCATCATATTCAACATCAGCAAACGGATATTGTTCTCACTCTTCTTTATCTTCAGATTCAGATTGTTTGTGGGAAGGTGGAAACATTTATAGAAATATTGTTGAAACGTTATGTGAAGCGAAAGAAGAGTGCAGTTTCTGGCACTGCATGTGGTTGTTGTTGTTCTTGTTGTTGTTGTAGGGTTTAACGCCATTTCTCAGTAAAAGATAGGCTATACATTGTGGCCAGTATAACTGGTGGAAGAAGAACCCTGGAAAACCCCGGGAAGAACCACCGACCGACGAGAAGCTACTGGCAAGCGTTCTCACGTACCCAAGCCTGAGACTCGAACCCACGCAGACGGAAGTGAGATGGCAGTGATCCGTAACGGTGATCGCTTTAGACCACTCGGCCACTCGGTACCCCCACTGCGTGTAGTGACGATTGTAAGAACGCAGGTGGTTTGATCACGCGAAATAATAGTGATTGAAAGCTTACCCTTTTACCGATCATTGTAATCTAACCTCTGTTCGCGTTTGCCCGAGACTCGGGCTCGGTCAATCCGGGAATGTGAGAAAGCTTGGAAGTAGTTTCCCGTGGGTCAGCGGTTCTTACCGAGGTGGTTTAGGGTTCTTCCTCTACGAGATATACTGGCCCAGATGTATAGCCTATCTTGTGCTGAAAAATTCTGTTAAACATAGAACAACAATAGATCAAACCGAACATCCCGGTCAAAGGGTTTGGAAAATATTGATTGCTTTATAGATATTATTCTCGAACGTGGGAACGTTATTATTCCATATTGCGTAGAATCTTCAAACAAATATGAGAGTCAAAGATCAACAATAGACCCAACAAAGTTGCATTTCGTTTTCAGAATTGGAATTGTCTGGTCACACCACAAATGTGTCAAAGCAGTTTAAACCCGACTCCTACAAAATGCAAAACGAGAAACGCTCTAAGATACAAGTTTTTAATGTCCATTTGTACGAATTGCAATATTGGTCAATACTGATCGTTATTCAAGGGATGGTGCTATAACGATATGGTCTTAAAATAAGTAACGGAAAGAATCAAAACCAACAAGTTTGAGTCAAGTTCAACAACATTTTATTTCCCTATGTAAGAAAGTGATATTTTGAAACTCAATAGAATGTCCTTTCGGAAAAAACCAACGTGAACTAAACTTTTAGTAAATATATATATAATATGACACATCCTCAGCCAAAACCCTACTCTCAAACGCGAACAAAGGTCAAGCACAAATGTGAATTAAATGTACATGACACATCCACTTAAAAGAAAAATGAAAGAGTTATAAAATAAAGCTTTCTTTGATGTATTAGTCAAATATACATATGATATTATAATAAATACAATTTCATAGGAAGGTTTCTAACGAATGATACAAAATATTAGAGAAAGCAATATACAAATTCTATACACGTGCAAGGTCATTAGCAATTAGAGCAATGAATAAATAAATGGAAAGGAACAATAATTCAAGATTAAAAGTGAACAGCGTTTCTGTCTGGAGCGAGTAGTTGTGGAGGCGGTGGTGAATCATTTGGGAAAGATTTTTTTCTTCTTCTCTAGCTCAAATAAAAGACACGGAAAATGTGTTGCATACCGTGCTGACAAGCAATTAAAGAAGGGTACACTTTGCAGGTTAAATATCAGCATCATATATCTGAACAGATAAGCTTTCTATCTTTATGAGATGTCTGTATTGTATGTTTCTTAATATTTAAAAAATGATGACAGGGAGATGTCAATGAGAGGTCTTAGTTGTTTAGTCTATAAAAACATAACCACAAAGGTAGAGGAGAAAGACAAAGTCCCGAAGGTGATAAAAAAGTACACATTTATTTAAATTTGAATGACAACAGTATTATAATTTAGTTGTTATTGCAAAATTCACTAGTAACATATAATTATTGTGTTGATACTCAGGCAGGCATGACTTTCCAGGATAATCATTTAAAATAAACTAAGTCATCGATTGTCAGATTATTCAAGGGATCAAAGTAGCAATGAATGAGATAATCAAATATCAGAACTGAAAAACAATTAGACGACAACATACAAAGATTTTAGAGAGACAAAATTGTTCTAACAGATGCAGTTCCTCATCTAGGAATATGTACGCCATCAAAACAGCTAGTAAAACTTCAAATAAGAAAACTAACCATTTTATAATTGATTGTGGAGTATATATCAAGCTTGTTATTATTGTAGGTCGACATGTTTGCTTGGTTTTGAGATTCTGAGCTTAGAAAATTCTTGAAACGAATTATATTTACAGTTTGATGGAAATTTAAGACGACCCTCATTCTGGTCCTCTTATGTTGACTGAGGAGTTTATATTAGGGTTGCTGATCTCAGAATTACTCATTGCTACTTTAATATCTTACTAGTGGAATTAATCTTTCAGCAGTGATCTGTTTTAGTTTGAAACAATTTATTTATTTAAATTATTTATTGCAATTATAAAAGGGGTTTTGACTTTACCTCTAAATGACCATTTTGGGATTATTGTAAATTCATTTAGAGACATTTTTGATTATATCTTTATGATTCATCAAGACTGTTAGCACATCAGCACTATTCTATGATATTGGTACATAAGCAAATTAAAATTCGGAATTAATTCGGAACACCATTGGAATTCAATCAGAAGCTTTCTACTTTTGTATTTGTGATATAACTTTTAGGACTATTTGGGAATTAATTCCAATACTATAATGTCTTTTTTAAAATTTCAACTTTTGTGTTTTGTGCAATAAATGTTTTGTTGAATGTTGCTATAACGTGTTGGTTTTCGGCCACTTTGAGTAAGACCACATAGTCGTAGCAATATGTATTATCTGATGAGTACGAATTAAAAATCTCTAACATGATCGATAGTATTATTTGTATTAAATATTAAATCTACCTACTATTATCAAGCATTCTCCTATATAATTGAGGGATAGCGCATTCCGTTCTGCCTCGTGTATATTTATAATTTTCTATCATTACTCCTATATACCTTGATTTTTATCATAGGAATCCGGAATGACTGTGTAGATACATGATAATTAATTACTAGGTCGTCATGCGAGTGTGTCTGCCACACACGAGTACAGATAACACCGACTCAGTTGTATCATGTTTTGGTGATTTATGCTTAACTGTGATGGAATATGGACTGGTGTATGCAGGTAACGCGATGAATGACATTTACCACCGGACCTGTGTTCGATTCTGTGTTCGATTACAAATTAAAAAAATCTGTAACCTGTATGATAATAGTATTTGTATTAAATATTAACTCTGCCTACTATTATCAAGCATTCTCCCATATAATCCAGGGATAACACTTTCCGTTCTGTCTGGTGCATATTTCATATAGTATTTCTATACCAATAGATAAAGACAATCTATGTATAGCAGTTCCATTAACGTTTATTGAAAAGTGTTAGATGGTTTTGTATCTGTAATAACACCTAAAAATCATCTGCGATGTGCTTTATCACTTCAACTAGTTCGATATGACAGGTGCATCACAGTTTTTCATACAGGTTTGGGTGCCACGCACTGTAGGTGATGTCAGCTTACGTTCCTTGTCAGCTAACTGGTGCCCTACACCACTGCCTTTATTCTAAATCAAATGTGAATCTGTTAGTAATGGTTGAAAAGTATCCTTACATTACCATTCACGAATATCTGGTGTTTTCGACACTCCAATCAGTGCTGCTTTATTAATTGCCTTTGTTTGGCTGGTCTATTATTTCTTTAATTTTAATATCTTCTATTCTTGCTAGTTTCGGTCATTACTGCTGACATTTTCTTAAGAATACATGAATGAGTGATTTATAAAATATTTTGTTTTTCAAAGGCTTAGTAACCATTTTAATTTGAAATTGATATAATCTGATGTAAAAAAAACCCAGAAGTGATGCAGAACTGTTACGTTATACACTTCTGCATCAATTTTCCGCTTATACTAAATAATTTGTTTACTTAGATTAGGCATGGTAAGAGTACTCTAATCAATCAAACTAAGTGGTATAATGTTATGCAGCGTTCTGTAATAGTAGCTTTGATCGTATCATGATGGTTGGAAAATCATTTATTCATAGACTATTCCTCCTTCCCTGCTAATATTATCTGATTTGGCAAGACAATTTTACCTATTAAAAAACCCCAGAGAGGAACCTTTATATTTCTTAAATAGAACGTAAATATGGAAGACCCATTTTATCGTCTTCAGTAGCGGACGTAGATTTGAGTGTTCCAAAGACGTAAATATGGGAATTGTGATGGGGGCCCAGATCCATAGGCAGGAACTTTCGTCTCGTTTCAGTTAATTCAGTTTCTTAAATTCACGAACTCCATAAATTTCTAGTCAACAAATTCGTACGTTTTTTCCCCCCACCCCAAAGGTAACGACTTCTTGATAGACTATGTCTCCTATCAAATAAGATCATTGTCTCGTTTAGTAATCCTCATTTTGTTTTATCTATTTTCAGTCCGTTACAGTTGTCTTATACAGTTCATGACCTACACGATTCATATGATTTGTGTGTGTATATATCTGGGTTTTGAGTGAATATAAAATTCTTTGAGTCAGTTAATAAAATAATTATATCAAACCCTATTTACACTGGTCTTGTATATATATATATAAGTATTTGATATTGCAGTGTTTTGTATTAGTGTGTATACGATTCGTTGAGTTATGTGAATTTGCAAATATTAATTAAACACTTTGTATCAAAGATTATTCAATACGTTTTTGAAATGCTGACATGGACCATGATACGACGGAAGGTCAGTGCTGTATTGATCAACGATGCCAAATAGAAAAGCTTGTATCATTTATGACTCTCTAACTTAGAGCAGCCACGAAGTGGAAAGGTCGAGTTTAAGATGCAGTAAAATCAGTTGTATGACAATGCCTACATATACATACATCCTTACAATATATTCTTGTTTCATGTTAGATGAAGAGAAAGATCCGGTGAATACGGACGTAGTCCTTGAGATGTTGCGAACAAGAAAATAAAGCAAATCTTCATCAAAGAGAGAAATAATTAGAAATGACGAGGATACTAGTATTCAGTTTCTTCACCCTGTACCTCTCACTAGGTAAGTGCATTCTTTGTGTGATTTCTATTAGTTTTCGCTTAAACAAAAATTAGATAAGGTTACAATTGATGAAACACGGTAAAAAAAATTGGATAAAATCACGATATATGTCATAGAACATCAGCTATGTGTTACTTGGACCTTCGAAAAAGAATCAAACGAATTTTCATCCAGTTAATTTTAAATGCTAAAATAATCAGACACATTATCTCTCGATTTTACTCACCTTCCAAGGTATTTGCAATCGCAGGAACTGAATTACGTTAAGAACTGCTTCGACTTTCCTTTTATCTTTGTGAGTTTATATTAATATTCTTTTAGCTAAAGATAATAATTGCGAGGTTTAGTAAATAGGACGGATGATTTCCCATTTTAACTACTGACGTCAGCGATGTTGGACTCATCTATACTCGATTATTGCTATCATCATAGATTTAAAATATTTCCTTAGTTTGAAAAACGCGTGAGGAACGATATTTTTAACGTCATAATTTTGGTAGGATAACACAATATTTGTCCCTTAGTATCTAGAAAAGCCCTGAGGTGGCGTTTAATCTCCAACAAAGTTTAGATACGTATCGAGAACCTATCAATGTTCTATCAGTATATAATTGCATACTAATTTTTAAAAAAGTACCATCCTAATGAAACTGAAGCTGCGAAAACCCAAGTGTAGGAGACTGGCAACTAGAAACATAATCCTTAAGATGATGACTCAAGAATCTATAGATATAACTAATTAACGGTCCGTGTAATATAAAACTCATACCAACAACTTCCTCTTTTAAATCTGACATCCCTTGGTAAAGCTATGATTGGTAAACTAAAGTTTGCAAGAAACGGCAATCATGGGTCATAACTCCTATAGATAATGTCCTGGAAATTTGGATCAGCTGGGAAATTGTTATAAACAATCTTTTTCAGCAGTTTGTAAAAAAACCCACAATTGTTGGTAATGTTATCCTGTCGAAAAGAACTGGTGAGGGGGAGAACAAGATGCCATATGGCCTCTAAAAGGTTAAGTGGAACCTTGGAAATTAAATATCATCCGGTGTCTTATCAGTATTTAGATGCAGCACTCAGATGGAAATCAAATGATCTCTTTATTTGAAATGCAAATGCCAAGGTGAGAGAAAATGTGCTTCTCTAAATAAATATTTAGACTGTTAAAAGTAATGTCTTGTTAATATATACGTGTAAAATAAAATATTTATAATTGAAAACCAGTTAACGGTTATGTTGCGAAAATCGAAGTTTAAGACTATTGATAATCAGGGGGTCAAACGCCTCAAAATGATGACGTGGAGCGCTGTAAATCATATCCATTATAGATTTCATGAATATAAATAAGTAGAACACATTTGGTTGAAATCCTGTAATCCCAGATGAACGTATCTTACATAAATCAAAGTGGTGACGGATAAATCCACAAATTTTCGAATGTTCTAACTGACAGACGGATAAAACGATTACTGTTAGATTCCACCTGCTTTGTAAATGAAAATCAACCTTAAATATAATTCAAACTCTCTCTCTCTCTCTCACAATGTGTGTGTATATAAGTTAGAGTAGGAAACTGGGATATTTAAGGGTAATAACATACCATATACGCTTAAAAACTAGCCATTTCATCAATGCAGAACGAATGTGTGCACCAGAAGTAAGAAGCAGGAGACTATGTGCAGACGTATTCAAGCCTTACGACATTTTAAAACTTATCACGATGATCAGAATCGTTTTGGTTACCTGGTTACATACCTAAGCTAGACATATTTTGTAAACTTTGGTTGCTTGGTTGGATGAAAACAACTAATTAATGGTAAAGTGACGAGATAGGCAATTAGAACAGCAGCTATTACCACGCTGTTAAATAATCAAGAAGCAGACATAGCATCTTATCATTATTTTGTTACCTTGATTATCTATTAATGATGTTGCAGCCAAAATTATATCTTTGCTATATATTTGTAAATAGATCACACATTCTTTAAGTCTTCTAGTTTTTCCAGGTGTTTTGTAAGTAATGTTTAATTGATGCAATGTTTTGCAGCCCAGTACTGTCCATATAAGCCACCCCATAATCATTACCACTTCGGTCCATCCTGTGAATATCTTTGTCACTGTGGGGGATACTGGTGTAATAAGAAAACTGGAAAATGCCCAGAAAACATTGAATGTGATCCTGGTTGGATGGGACTTGGCTGCCAATATGGTAGGTATTATTCTTTTTTATCCGCATAGCTACGTCTTGAATATAAAATTAGGCGCTGTATATTGTAATTCCTACTTAAGGATACATAGCTATACAGGCCATACCCTTACATGCTCAGCGTCGAAAATGGCTGCGTCGAATATTTTGTCTGTAAAAAACCATTATAAATATCCCCTTGTAGTATCGAAATATACAAGTTTATATCATGTAAAGTGTAATGAAATGTTTTCTGCATAAACAACACAGTGAGGAGAAGACAGATAGAAAAATAAGAATACAAACACGACTGAATGAGTGAAATGCACATTGACTATTAATATTAACAGGACATAACCGTTTGCAATCAGAAGATAGGAGAGTTAGTTAAAACTCGAATTACTGGTCTTGAAAGTGTACTATCAAATGTTCATGAAAGAACTTATAGTAATCGCCAAAATATACCAGATAATTGTATTAGCTTATAGAATGAACTGATTATATGACTGGAGAGATTCAGACCACATACGAGAAAGATACGAACCCCACCACCATGTAATTACTCAGTGAAAGGTTTAGATGTTTAAACAAATCCATAAAACAATCTGGCACAACTGTGTTAATTTGAATGCCTCTACATGTCATGAGCGTGTTGGTAATGAGAATATGTTGTACTAGAATACTAACTGAAATAGTTGTGCTTTGTAAACCGATATTTGTCAATGTGCTGTGAATACTGTAGATTCAGGATCGTATTTTTGCATGCACTGCAAGTACGCATGAAGATGTTGAAGATTTCGACCCACGTAGGCATAACAGTTTACCTTATAATAATTCACACGTAAAATATTTCACCTAAGTTTGACCTCGGACATGTTCCTATTAATACTATTGTTTTAAGGTTTCTAAAATAAAATCTTCACCATTGTTTTCTGAACAATTCATTTGTAACGTTGCTAAGACCATTTGATTTGTAGTAAGTCTAGGGTTCTACACGGGAAATGGGACCCTTTGACACAGTTTATGTGCTAGAGAAAGACTGAGCATAAAATCAAGGATAATAAGCACAACTCGCCTGACTTCATTCTCATGTTCATGCATAACACATCTGTCATCGTATCTGTATTGAATCAAATGTGCACTAAAACCTGCATAGACTTTCTCCAAACGTTGCAAACAGATTAATGAGATAGTAAGGAACAAGGGTTACATAACATTATGATTACACGAATAAAATATCAGGTTTTACTAAATACTTAATAGTGAAATATAGAGACTTTTTTTCTTCTCATTCCTATAAATTTCACATGTGAACAATATATCGTTATATTTCACATATGAAAATATAAGATTTCCCATCATGCCATACGACTCTTGATTGTGTTGTACCTGCAACAAGTAAACCGAGTACTTTGTGAGTTAGAACAAATAAACAGAAACTGCCTTACAATTCTGACATGGAAATTAATCTTGAACAAAGTAATTTGACCATACGCCATTCACGTGTCTCTGAAGTTATGTCCCCTTACTTGACAACAACGAAAAACGGCTGTGATGCATTGCTAAATGGGACTTGCATTATTTTCAGAAATAGTATACAAAATGACAAAAATGTAATTTACTATGACATTTTAGGTCAGCACAATCGTACATCATTTTTAAGTCACGTATATTTATATGATCAGGCGATATTAGTGAGATGAATTTACGTTGAAGGGTGGGGATAGCGTTTTGTACCGAAGAGTGAGTTTTATCTTGTAAAATTCGACTCGGGAGTAAGTTTGGTATATAATAAAAGGAAAACTTTCTTTACCTACGTTAATACCGGACACATTTCATCTCGTGGTACCAAAACTATGCATTTTAACTCGTGGCTTCGCGACTGGTTAAAATATTATTGTTTTTGGTACCATGAAAGTAGTGAATGGGGACACTTTACGTACAATGGGAATTAGCATTAAAAACACCCTTGGGACACTTTACGTACAATGGAAATTTAACATGGAGAAAAATCGTGGGACACTTTACGTACAAGGGGAATTAACATGGGAATAAATCGTGGGATACTATACGTACAAGGGGAATTTAACATGGGAATAAATCGTGGGATACTATACGTACAAGGGGAATTTAACATGGGATTTTTTTTAAAAAAGTTTTTTTTAAATTTAAATTTAAATTTAAATTTAAAAAAGGGGTAGGCAATTCAAAAGACTATCTCTTTTCGAGAAATATGGCTGGCCCTGAAAAGGGCCTTTGGGTTTTCTTCTTCTTCTAATTTCTTCTTTTCCTCCACCAACTTCTTATTTTATCTCCAACACTCTTTCTCTTCTTTTTTTTCTCCTTCTCTTCCTCCTCTTCTTCTTTCTTCCTCTTCTCATTTTCCTCTTCTTTTTCAATTTTTTCGTTCCATGTTCTTATTCTTATCTTTTCCTCTTCATCCTCCTTCTCCTCCTTGATCTCTTTCATGACACCACTAATCTTGTCCTTTGCTTTCCTTAAATTGTTAATTTCCATCTTTACACGATGGGGACTATAGGAATAATGGTCTTCAACGAGTCTTATTAGCATCTGTTCCATTATTCCTAAGTTGTCTAAAACGTCTTGCAAGGTTTGTAATTTGTCCATTTGGTTTGACGCCATCTTCTTTTTATTCTTTGCAGAATGGTTTGAACGACGAATACTGTGGGTTCTTATACGAAAAGCGCGTACGTGAAGGAAAACATCCCCCTAAAACATAAAATGGATGCTACCTAGATGATGACCGAACATCGCGCGGACGTGAAGGAAAACATCCCCCTACTTTCTCATTTCATATAATATAACCCTAACTATACTCTCCACATTTGCTAAGAAACCCATAATCTACTATTCACACAAACATACCTGAGCTCTTACAAACACACAAACACATACACTTCCACTATTAATAAAGAGTTAGTCTTTATTTTCACACTACTCTACCTACACACATTGGCGAATGGATCGTTATTTCTTTTCTAGAGTATTGGGTAGCCCTGAAAAGGGCTGTTTTTTTGAACTCCTGATGCACCTATCTAATGGTTGCACCGTCCTGGCCTGGCGCCACACACGCATCTTCTTCCCCAGTCTTCTTTCACCTTTCTTCTGGGGAGCGCAGAGGGAGGATGATTCGCTTCAGCACCCCAATCCTCTGTTTCAGGAATATTAAACGACATCATCTCTTCTCTTTTCTTTTCCTCCTCTTCCCTCTGTCTTCTCTCCTCTTCTTCCTTCTGTATTCTTGCTTCTTCTACGATAGCCTCCGCTGATAGTTCGTTTACTATCCGCCTGGCATATTCCAGGTGCATCTGGAGTTCTAACAGTTTCACTATTCTGCTATTCATTCTTCTGGCCGTGTTGATCAATCAACAAGGGTAGCTGGACTGCCGAACGAGTTTCAATTTATACTGAAAGCGCGAACGTGAAGGAAAACATCCCCCTAAAAACATAAAATTCATCTTACCTAGATCATGACCTAGAGACAACAACAACGCGCGGACCTAAAAGAAACACTCACTCACTTTTTATGCTACCCATCACTATTGTAAAATTTTTATTAATCACTTCAATTGACTATCCTCATACGCAAAGCAATCCAATCTAACCTAAAATATATACCTCTAACAGCCAAAAAAAAAAAACAAACAAACATCATTTTAATCTACTATCCACACCAACCTACTTTATCACTTACAAACACAATCACACAAACACATACCCTCTCATTTTTTAAGAAAGAGTTAGTGTTTATTTTCACACTACTCTACCTACACACACTGGCAAATCGATCGTTATTTCTTTTCTAGAGTATTGGGTAGCCCTGAAAAGGGCTGTTTTTTTGTTTGCTATGGCATTCTTTTTTTAGTTTCTAAGAATGCGATGTCCTCTGAGGATAGACTTTCTGGCGATAGGTCTGCTTCTTCGGAAAGAGAAGAAGAACTCTTTGGTGTCGATACGACAATCGACAAAGCCTCTGTCAGCTTCAGGTTGCTGCTGTTGCTGCTGTTGTTGCTGCTGTTGCTGCTGTCTCTGAAGTCTGTACTTCTCTGTCCATTCTTCTTTCTCCCTGTTCATTTCTTCTCTGAAGAGCTCTTCTATCAGGTCTTCAGTGATTTTTAACATTCTCACATTCTCTATTTCTTCTGGCTTCGGTATCAGACTGTGTCTGACCCTATGCAAATTCACGTAGGCTTCGTTGAGCTTAGCTAGTTTGGAGCACATCTTCTTAGGAGGATGAGTCGACAATGGATGGCTAGACTGGGAACAACCCGGTTCTTAAAGTTAAAGCGCGGACGTGAAGGAAAACATCCCCCACACGGTTTTCGAGCCGCAACGTTCATGAGAGGGATAGTAAGAAATGAAAGAGCATCAATCCAACATTCTTATAGCTAAACAAAAGACAAAGGCATTTTTTTCTAAACACAACATTTTTTATTCAAAAATCACTTAACACTAAACAACAACAACATTTTTAACAATAATCCAACACTATAACATCAAACAATTTTTTTCCAATGACAAACATTTTTTTCTTCAATTACTAACTACTTTAAACAGGGCTGACAACGTTGTGAATGAAATTGTGATTTCCACTGTTGGAAGTCATTAGGCCATTGATGGACACTACGTTTCCTAGCTTGAGACAAAAGATAAGCATAATGGTCACAAAACCATCGATCTACTTTCACATCGTTTCTAGCAGAAGAACGAGGATCGAAATGAGTCACTAAATGTTCTAAGGAATAGCCCAGGCTGCGATGATGCAGAAAATACACACAGTACTGTCCACACACCAAGGAATCTGTGCCTTGTAATTTCACGTTATTGAATCGGGTGGTTTGAGCATTTCTTCTCATAAAGTCGATGATATCGTCTTCCAAAGGGGGCAATCCGTACGAATCGAAATATTCCACGCATCCTTCTTGAGGAAAGTAGACGGCTACCCAGTGGGTTCCTGGGAGATGACTATCGTCCGTGTTGATCACGTAAGCTTGATGGTCTTTAGGTTTGCGATGAGGGAGTTCATCTTTAGCACAGACGACGGGATTCCAAGAAGACGTATACGAACTGTGGTTCAAAAGGTAATAAAGTTCCCAGGTATCCATTGATTTGTGTTTGTTTTCTTCTTCACAGGTAATAATAAGTCGTCAATTCGATCCTGACTTTTTGCTTGAAAATGTCTGACGAATAAACGGTTATTCGTTCTGTTTCCTCACTCTGATTCAGGAGAGCTTCGATACGATGGATCTCTTGAGTGGTTAATGGTGGACAAGAATGTTCACGCAAGTCTTTATACCACTGGTGCAACACGTCTTTGTTCGAGATGAGGCTCCAAGCTTCGTCCAAATACTCGTCCAATTTTTCTTCTTGACTCAACATCAGGCATTTATCGTGTTGAATTTGACTGGGATGATCGTTTTGACATCCATAGCAATTTTTCTTGATCAATTCCGTCATTTTGTCGACCAAGTGTTTGGCAAAACAGGAGACTAAATGGGCTTCTTGTTCTGGCCATCTTGACTTCATCATGATATCTTCTTCGTCTTTGTCTTGGGATTCTTCTTCTTCTACAGTTTCCTCACATTTCATCTTTAAAGTTTCTCCACTAGGCAAAGAGGGATAACAGTCTTCCATGGCTTCTAATAGTCTAGAATGACTTCTCTCAAACTGTTGATTTCTATGGTATTATCGAATTCTGCATACAGGAGGACGTTCACCGTCTCTGTTAGATTTGTAGTAAACTGAAGTTCCACACGAATCTGGCCTGATTTTATAGGGTGGAAATGTCCCTCGTCGCTGCCTTGGTCTGGAGTGAAATCGAAAGCCCACAAAGCGTAGCCTCCTGCATAATCTTCGTACGTAATGCCGTGACTGGTGTTGGTTCCTAACTGTCCGGTAGCTTCGTACAGGGACAAGTACGACCTCAAATAATTCCCGTCACCAAACTTAGGTTCTAAAGGCCGGGTACACAAGGTCTTGCCGTCGTGACTGACTTCGATCTTGGACACATTGTAATGATTAAAGAGGAAAGGATTTTCGTGGTAGGCTCCGTTGAAGGCTGAATTCTTGACGATACCAACAATCAAACGTTTGGGTAACTGTCCTTGGAACAGATGATCTTGGATCATGGATCGGAGTCCAGAGGCAATGGTGAACGTTTTCACTTCCACACGTCGGATCGGATACTTGGCGGTTGTTCTGCTCAATGTTTGACTGATGTCGTTACCTACTTTAGGTAACACTTCCACACGACGCACGTAGAGTCTGGCTTCTAGGATTTTGGTTTTGTAAGTGGCATCAGTAGCAGCCATCAAATGGAAAACAGCACTACTGCGATTCAGTCTCAAGCGGATATCCACCCCGTTCAGCAAATACTTTTCTTGCAACCACATGTCCAAATGCAAGCGATCCATCAGTTCTAAACTACGACTTCCAGCAATTTTCGCTCGTCGGTCTACAAATCCCTTTGAATGTGCAGCATCCGCAGCAAGTACAATAGCGTTGAACTTATTTACTGGGTCAGGTTTCCATACCACGCAAGCATCTAGATGAGTATTCTTGGCGTTTATTCCATACGTCAAGAGATTTTCCAGGTACGCTCGATAAGGGTAAGTATCCATGCTGCTGCTGACCAGTTTGTTATTCAAGTACAAGTCCACTTCGCTGAACAAGGAATGCATGAAATTGTTGACGGGAGCTACTGCATCAGTATTGTCTAGGTCATCGTTGTTCGCTTCGGTTACTTTGACTTTCAAGTACAGGTAACTGCTATTTAGATCGATGTAATCTTCGGGTTGTCCTTTGATTTCGAACTCGATGGGAGCAGAATCGGTTAAAGAGGAGATGGGATTAAATTCCACCCATTGGGATTCTTGCATCGTCATCATGGTGGGGGGCATGGCAAACAGATCCAGTTCCGTCTTGGAACAAGCACAAGACTCTCGGTGCATCATTTTTTTTTGTGTTTCAATAATCGAAAACGTCTAAGTCTCGAACGGTTCTTCTTTTCTTGGCCTTTCTCGCTTGAAGTCTGGTGAAAGGGTGTTTTCTTCTTCGTCGTCTCTTTCTGCCTTGTCCTTGCTGAATGCTTGACTCGGTAGCGTGCAGGGCATTTATAGGTGTGTCTCGTCGGCCTAAAATGTCTTTGCCCGTTTGCAGCAAGACATTTTTGCCTGCCCTCATGAAGGCTTCTTTAGGGTTTTGTTTGTCGATGATGACATTTTGGAGAAATTCTTTGCCTTGTGTCAGTGCCGCATCTTTCAAGGCGTGCAATCCTCGTGTCACCATCGGTTTCAAGACTGGAGCCACCGAACGAAAGGCCGATTTTAACATGTCTCCTAAACCGTGTCCTCGCTGTCGAGCAACCCCTCGGTACACTGGATACATGACTTACTTACTTACGAATCGTGAGAGAACCGTTTTCGAAAATGGAGTTTCACCGTGACTTTTCCTTTGGTGAATGGAATATTTTGTCCCAAATCTCCTTTTATAGTAATGTTGACCGTGTCCAAATACGACTTGCTGACCGGCAAATAGTGAGGATGGACAAATTCGCGGTGGACGTGGTAAGTGTTTCCACCTTCTTCGTCAGCGATTGTGGCAGAGTCCACTTTGAAAGGAATGACACGCAGTAACGGCACGGAGGTGTGTCCCACCACGTTGTATTCCACCACATCGGAATACACAAAGATCAAATTCAGTCCTTGGTTCAGTTCTACCGGGGTACGAAAATACTTGACAAAAGTATCGTTGTCGTAAATGACGGTTTTTTGGTCTAGTGTTTGTTCTACTTTCTTCCTCATCTTTATGTCACCACCCAACATGTCAAACAATTCATCATTAAAATAGAAACCCATGATTTTTTCCCCCTCAGGAAATTTCATCAGGAAGCGACGAGCTGTTTTGTGGTATTCCAGGGTGACAGCTTTGGACTTGAAAGTCTTAAAAGCTTCCCCAAACACGCCATTAAACTTGGAGGCTATGGCGCTGACCAAATGTTGACCACTAAAATAATAGCCTGAGGGAATGAACAACTCATAGTCGGTCCACTTTGGATTGACTTTGTTTTGTTTTTTATGGGGATATTTGTTATTCTCATTCATCCACTTTTGCAATGGTTCGTCATAAACTTCCACCGTAAATTTACTTTGATCGTCAATGACATTGAGGACTTGGGTCGGGTGAATCATTTCTACCAAAGCCACTTCCCAATGGGCTTCGTGATCTAAGGGGATGGCCTGAGGTAATTTGGCCGTGTAACAGCACAACGTGTTGTTGGGAAACACCTCCATGGAACTGTCACTGGGTAAGGTTAAGTAAAATTGGTTTTGGTGACTCATAATTCCAGAGTTCTGTGGCTGTCCGAGGGGTTAGTGGATGTCAGAGGCGTGTCTCCGCCCAAAATGGGGTTTTGGTTGTGGATGTTGGAGTGGTGACTGGCACTGGCACTGGACACAACGTTCCCGTTCGAGGAGAATTTCAGGGAGGGGTTGGGAAGCAGGTAACCGATGCAACTACTCAATAAAATGGTCCACAATTGTTTGTCTCCTTGTTGCAAACTCAAATTGGCGATGGCTGCCCCGATGACACAATACACCACGAAGATTTGGCAGAAAAAGACGATTTGCGTTTTAGGCACACGTTCTCCACACCACACCCACAAGGGTTGTTTTTGTAAATCTTGCACAGAAGAACTAGGGGAAGAAGGACTGGTCGACGTGGCTGCGTCTGCTGCTGTGTGAAAGGGCATGATGGTCACTTCTTCTTTTTATAGTCGATGACTTGCGAAGCGTCGATCCAAGAATCGAAACTGGGTGGATATCCTTTCCAACGTACTTTGACTTCTTTGACACGTCGTTTGCCCACTTTACGGGTTCTGCGTTCGAGAATGCTTTCGATGTCGTACACGTCGTCTTCTTTTTTGGTGACACGTTGTAACTCGGGCAAATAAAACGTTCCTTTGAGTACTTCTCCGTTCATGTCTTCCAATTTATAGACGGCAGGATGACGGCCATGTACTCGTCCAGTGACGCGAAACAATTCGGTCGTCCAGTTAGGTAAGTAACCTTTGTCGAAAGTGCGTTTGGTTTTGCCAATGCGCACCCAATCTCCTACGGTCAACTCTCCACTTTTCTTGGGGACAGCCCTCGTCGGGGACGTACCGAACAGGCGCTCAAACACCAGCACTTCGTTGTCGGGAGTCACGTCTTGCGGGGCACGTCCGATGCTTCGATGGTAAGATTGGTTGTACGCTTGCACCAGGTGTGGTAAGATGTCGATGTACTTCAGAGTGTGGTGATGCGTAAAATATTTCCACATGCGTTCTTTCAAAGTGCGTTGAAAACGTTCCACGATGCTGGCTTTGGTTTCGGGATTCTCGGTGGTAAAAAAATGAATGTCACGTTTCTTTAATTCTTTTTGGAAAGCTTGGTTCAGAAATTCGGTGCCTTTGTCCGTTTGCCATCGAAGAGGGCGACGACCGCTTTGTTTCAACACCCGTTGCAGGGCTCGCACTAACTCGCTGCTCGATTTGGAAGTCAAAGGCACGACCCAGGAAAATTTGGAAAAGACGTCGATGACACAAAACAAATATTTGTAACCACGATTGTAGCTGGCCAAATGAGAGACATCGGCTAAATCGGCTTGCCATTGATGATCGATGCCTTCCACTCGGGTGCGACTTCTGGCAAACTTGCGTCGAATGGGTTTGTGTAAAGTGTAGGTAGCTTGTTCTTGTAACCATCGTTGCACTTGAGGTAAACGGAGACTTTTCAGTCGCGTTTTGGCAGCACGATACAATTTTTGAACTCCTGCGTAACCTGCAGGATGCGAGGGATCGTAGTAAATGCTAGCTAAGACTTTTTCCATTTTTTTGTGTTGATTGGTGTCTTAATAAGGCACCCACTCTTGGAAGAGGCTTCTCTTTTTCTCTTGGGGTATTTTCTTGGATTGCAAGGCTTTGCGTGTGCGGCCAGCAATAGGTGTCGAAGAGGAGGAGGATGTCTGAGCAGGGGATATCGGTTCTTGTTTCACTTCTGTCTTCACTTCTGTCTTCATTTTCTTTTTCTCTTGTGAGGAAGAAGGGGTGGCCATCATCTTTTTAATCCATCCAATTCTGGAGGTAGGTGGTGTTGTTAACTTGCGTACTTTTTCTGGTGGAGTTTGAAACCCTTCTTCTTCTTCTTTTCCTTTTTCTGTCTTGGTCACGGGTACTGGTGGTACTGGTACTGGTACTGGTACTAGTGATGGTGCTGGACTTTTCATCAAGGTCTTAAAATCTTTCAGAGTGGGTAAAGCTGTTTCGTCTAAAGCTTTCTGGTGAAAGAGTTGCAGTCGTTGCAAGAGTTGACCGTACTTTTGAGATTTTTCTGTTTCGGACAAATCTTGGCGATCCAGCAAGGATTGCAATTCGTGTTGTAACTGGGACATCTCGCTCAAATTGGGATTGGGAGGTAAATGCGGGGTGCGTTGTTCTTGCCACCGATGGTATTCCATCCATCGTTTGTAAGGCACTAAAGCTAGTTTTCGTCCTTCCATGGGGTTGTCAGGGGTGAATTCTGAGATCTTGGGACTTCCGAGGGCCTTTTTATCTTGCTCCCATCAGTCCTCCCAACATGGTTCCCAAGACTCCTTTCAGTATGGGGCCTAACAAGAGAGGTAAAATGCCTCCACGTTGGACCAACATCTTCTTTTTTTGACGAATGGGAATTTTCTTTTGAACCATTTTCCGAAGAACGTGACGATGTTTGCCTAAGCATTGTTTCTGGTGTTTGGACAAAGGGATCGTGCCTTTCAAAACGTTCAAACAACATTCGCACACGGTATCGATGACCTCTTTGGAGGCCGTTTGAATGAGTTTTTTTCGTAGGGGTGGAGAAGCTTTGGACAGGACATATAACAGGTCCCCATGTTTGGCTAAACGTGGTGGTAGTCCTTTCCTTTTCTTTCCTTGGGGTTTTCTGGAGGGTGACATCTTTGAGTCTTTAGGAGCACCTAAAAACACTGATACCCTACTCGGTCACAGGCCTTTTTTATACTGGAACGCGTCGCCATTGATTGTCTTTACGTCGTATCAGTTTGAGGACAGGCATGACACGTCGTGCAGGGGTACGTAACGGACTAAATCGAGCCAGTTCTTGCTTGGACAAATCCAGTAAACTTTGTAACATGCCTGATCTTTCATGGACTTTGATTTTGGGAGAAGGTACTTTGTGAGCAGCAGCCACTGCCGCTAAATTGGAAGGTCCTGCCACTGGGGAAGTTCTTTTGGGGGTCATCAATGGAGAAGTTCTTGGTGTAATCAACGTCTCCAAGTACTCTTCAGTTCCTGGTGACATCAACGGAGAAGTGGACAAACGTGAGGCTGCCGGAGACGTTGTGGCAGGTCGTGGCTTGCGAGTGTAAGGTTGCGTCCTGGCCGAAGTGCCTCTCTTGCGACTAGTTTTCTTCTGTGGACTTTTCTTTTTTTGAGGACTTTTTCTCTGTTTCTTTTTCTTGGGGCTTCTTTTCTTTTTCCGGGGTGATGGTGGTGGTGTCTGGTAAGAGGAGGGTCCTGCCACTGGAGAAGTTATTCTTCTTGGGGACTTGGTCTTTTTCTTTTTCTTCTTGGGGCTTCGTTGGACTTTTGTCTTAGGGATAACTTTGGGGGCATTAGGATCCCATCTTAAGAGTGAGCGAATGATGACCCCTCCTAGAGTACCGCTCCCTCCAGGTTTCAAAATGATTTGTTTTTTGGTTTGAGTGTCGATGCGGGGATCGGCCAGTTGGACCAAAGCGACTTTGTTTCGATCGAAAAAGCGTTGGGTTTGATGAGGAATCTGAATGATTCCTTGGAGTAATTGACGTGCCGTCACCGTGAACCATCGTAAAACTTCTTTGAGACTAGCTTCTAAGACACGAGCTCGTGTTTGTGGATCTTTTTCTCGGCTGATGCCATACAAGGCACGAATCAATTTGACGGGAAGATGCGACTGAAGGGACGTCATGTTCACACTGTGTGAGACAGACGAAAAAGGGTCTGAGGTTTTTATAGATTTTTTTTTCATGGGGAGTGAAATGAAGTCGAGGACGGAGACGTGTACAGGACAGGCCCTCCGTCTTGGCACCAGTGGTGAAACAAGTGGGTACGAAATCGCAAATCCTCGGGGGTCGTAGGTTTCAAATCGACGAGCAAATAGGCGTGTGGAGTTTGAGTGGCATCGTCGTACGCCTGAGTCAGCCAAGGCGTTCCTAACTGTTTGGCTAAAACTTGCACTTGCGATTTATCTCGAGGGCTTTTAAACAAGACCACGTAATGCGCATTGAGACTGATGGTGCGATGGGCTTTACTTTGTTGAAACAAATTTTGGGTGATGTAAACGACACTGGCATTACGGTGATGCCCTTTGCGCGTGAACCACAGTTTAATTTCTTCTTCGTCTTCTCCTAACATGTCGTCGAAAATGACCAAATGGGTTAGACGGGAGTCAGAGACGATGCCATCGTCTTCTTTAGGAATGCCTTCCACAAACACGATGGAATCGCCTTGACTTTCTCGCAAGAGGCTGTACGCCGATTGCCACTCTTTGTAACACCACACGATCCGTTGAGGGGGTCGATCGATCAAATGATGTTTATGTTCGATCAAACGTTTGACGAATTCGGTTTTGCCCGAACCGCTAGGTCCAGCAATGAGCATGTTAAAGGGATGGCGAAGATACAAAGCCTCCCAACTGGCACGATCTAAGTGTTCGTCGATGACTTTGACAGTAGAGGAAGAGGGAGCAGAGACAGCAGAGGTAGCCATGGTATGAGAAATGTCACTTGTGACACGAAAAAACAAACAAGACAAGAGTTTATATACTTTTTCAGAACACGTTTATTGAATGTTTTTTTTTTCAAATATGAACACGAAAGACAAAAATACATACAACCCAAATAGTGATGTACAGGAATATAAAACACAGCAAAGCGATCAAAGTGAAATATAAACAAGTGTCTGTACAACATGTTTTGGGTAACCAAGATGTCCTAGGGACCGTGTGTAATGTTCTTACAGTCTCTACATGAGGTATTGTCACACAAGTGTCCTCCCGGAATGACCTTTCAGGCATGTCCATGACAGTCCTGTCCTGAAGCGAGTGGTTGTTCTCGGTGACGGGTACTTCTGGCACCGTCACTAACACGGGTTGAAAAGTAACTTTTTTCCTTGAACAACTCTTGTGCATACTGGGCCACTTCTTGGGTCCAAGCCTCAAAACCCCCCTTTTTCCAATCACGAACATCTGTCCAATGAGGGTGTAAGTCACAAGCTACACACACATCGTCATACACGTCTTGGGTCACTAAAAGTTGACGAATCTTTTTTTCCTGTTGAGGTCGAGAAGTATCCAGATGAAAACGCAAGGCTTTGAGCAAAAGGAGTTTTTCGTGACCATTTAAGGCCATGGAGGTGGTAAGTACTGATCGTAAAGAGTCCACAAAGAATCGGCTGGTAAACGAAATCCCAAAAAACAAGTCACTAAGACACACACCACTTGTCGTCCCAAATTGAATGGATACAGTTCTTGTAATAATCGATGGTAATGATCCACGGTTTGAATATGGTCATTGAGTTCCTTCCACGGAATCTGTTGGATGACATGTGACATAAGTCGTGGCATGGCAGCCTGTTTTTATAGTCTCTTTGTTTCGGAAACAATACACGTACTTTCTAGCCAGAGATCTTCGTTCTCCAGTAGGGAATCTAAATCTTGCATACTGTAACCGAAACTTCAGAGTTCGTTTAGAAGTTTCCTCTTCCTCTAAGTAGATTCCACGTAAAATATGTTGATAATCCTTTAACTTGTCTTCCTCAATGTATTGCTGTAGGTGAATCTCAAAGTAACCAAAATAATGAACATTTCGATCATTCACTAACTCAAAGTGTTGAACAAGGTCTGACCACTGAAACAATTTCTGACGAATCAGTTCTCTTATACCATTCAGGTACCAGTGGTTAAAGATCTGGTGACGTAACGGATGCAATTGTTCTTTACGTTTGACTTGTATTTTCACCAGCTCTCGGTAAATGCGTTCTCTCAACTCCACAGGCAAAGCACGAATGTTCTCTAGCAAAGTACCCATGAATAGGTCATACTAAATCCTCTTTGGTCTGACACAAGAAATGTACTCTTTGCACAAACATGGTTTCACTTCAGTGTCGAATTTAAATCGTTGAGTCACTAATCTACACATTACAATTCGTTCAGAAGTTTCCTCTTTCACTAAGTTGACATTGTGTTCAAGATGTTGGTAATTCGTTAACTCTTCCTCTGGAATTCGATGCAGTACGTTTACAATGATGTAACTACAATCGTCCATACCAAACCAATCCTTTTTAAAACTAGAGGATCGTTGATCAATGTCTGTCCGATGGAACACTTTCAATTGAATCAATCCTTGTATAGCCTTTAGGTACCAGTGGTTCAAACACCGGTGACGTAACGGATGCAATTGTTCTTTACGTTTCACTTGTATTTTGACCAGTTCTCGATAAATACGTTCTCTCAACTCCACAGGCAAAGCACGAATGTTCTCTTGTAAAGTATCCATGAACAGATTATTATGGTAAGAAGTTACTTCAATGTCTCGGTCCCACTAAGGGTAAGTAATGACAATTCGGTGACCATCGAGCATGTTCTACGTAGGCCGAATCTTGCGGTTCCCAGTGGTGAAGTGACACACCGCAACTGAAGCACTTGACTTTATCTCCTTCGCCCAAGTAGAAAAATCCGGCTCTGGCTAATTCTTCGGGGGTCGGTCCTCCCAGATACTTAGGCCATTTTCCTTTGAACGATTGAAGACGATTTTCAAAGTCGCAGTATTCCGACAAACGCACAGGGAACGAATATTCGTCTTTCACAGGTTCGTTTCGACGAGGGTTGGGTGACAGGAACAGGAGTTTGCTCAGGGCTGGATGACATCCGTAGGGAGGTAAACGTGAAGGTGGACATTCCCCTTTAAACCCGGTAAAATGTCTAAGAGGACGAGCGGCATCGCTTTCGCATCCCTCAGGTTTGACACGCACAGCATCACTTTCCATGACAGGGGCAGTGAGAACAAAGTTCCCATGATGCTTTACGGCATCGCTCAGGTCACAACGTACAGCATCGGTCCCATCGCAAGGCTCACAATCGCACTCGTCTGCAAACTCCGTTACGCAATTACAATGGTAACCACATGGACAATCGCAGTTTCCTTCCGGACATTTTCCGTCGCAATGCCTGGGTCTTATCCATCCAATATTAGTCACACTAGAGGAAGATACAACTTTTTTACAATCCCCAAACTGAAACGATGTCTTTTTCAAAGTATTCATCTTGTTCGCTCGGTCTTGGTAGTCACAATGAACTATCGATCTTGACCATAGCCCCCTTTTTATACTAGTCGCAATGCAGTCTCCAGCTTGTACATCTTTCCTTTTTTACGTTTTTTATGTCTTGTTTCGGAAGGTACCGTCTCTAAGGTACCGTCAACATTGTACCGTAGTGTGATGGGTGGAAAGGCCATAGAAAGGTAAGGGCAGTGCGGAGACCATCGAGTATGTTCCAGAATAGCTGAATCTTTATAGATACATAGATCCATTCGTAACTTCAGTCCGCAAGCAAAACACTGTACCTCGTATCCCAATCCTGACTCAGGTCCCAAGTAGACAAATCCTGTTCTAGCTAAAACATGCGAAGAAGGTAATCCTTCCCTATCCGTAGGCCATTTCTGAAACGTGTCCAATCGACGGGCACAATCACAATAGTCAGGTAAGAAGACTGGAAAATGGTAGGGTTTGAACTTGGAGTTCTCATCGGGTTTCTCACTCGATTCTTGCTGTGGCGAAGTCATCTTTCTGGTGGGGTAACTATCTTACAACCAATGTTTTATACCAACGTGTCCATACGGTAAGGTGAAATGATTGGGAAGTCGAACTCGCTTCTGGTACACGATTTGATAGACTTTTTCCAAGGGTCGACTGACGATGTGGTGAGTGGGTAAACGTACAATCTTGTTCGGTTGATAGGTGGTCACTTTAAAGTTTCCATCCTCTTCCGATTGCAAGGCTTCTTTCAATACCCCAAAGTTGACCACTCGACTGGTACGATAATTCAGAGTCAGTCCTTTCACTTTGCACGTCGTGTGCACTTCTCCTTGTTTGTCACGGTATTCGTAGCCGTAATTTTTGGGACCGCCACTGACGAAACTTAGAATCTTGTCGTCGGGATGCTCGTCTGTCCAGGCTCCTAAACGGTCTCCTTCGATGCTAGGGTGATGTTGAATCGGGTGATGGATGTAAATGCAACTGTCCGTGTCAAAGTACAGGACGCGTTCTTCTAACAGTTCTAAAGCTTCGTACAATTTTAAGCGAGCATGGGCTGTCACGTAAGCCGCAATGATGACATTTCCAAAAGGGTCGTCTTGCACAAAGTCCAGATCTTCTTCGTAATTGACCAAGATCAAATTCTCTCGAACGACGTCCACGTGTTTCATGTATTTGGTTTTGTCGTGAATCATCTGGAAGTAGCGGGAAGGTTCTGTCAAATATTCCGTCTTGGGTAAACACGGTCGTTGTGCCATTTTACCCCACAAGCAATTTAACATCACTTTGGCAAACGATCGCCTGCCTTCGTTTTTCTCGATGTGGTCTAAAGTGATGCCTTCTTGTTCATAGTATTTCTCTTTGAATTGTATTTGGTCTTCGGGAGTGTGACACCAGGAAGGATAGCCGCTGGCTTCTTGTTTCAGTTTCAAAAAGGCATCCACGTAGTCGGCGAAAATGCCTTTCTGACTGGGATCACCCTTGCGGTATTGTTGTGTCTTGGGAAAGTCGCAAATTTCGTACACTTCTAACAGTTGGTATCCCATGTCCAGAGCTTTGAACAATTCTACGCTGACCCAGGTTCCCGTCAAGGCACGTTCTTCCTGGGTGTGATGGTAAGGTTGGTCTTGGTTGCACGTTTCGGCACAAGTACGGCACAATGGAAACATCAGTTTGCCTTGACAATGGTGAGGTAAGACGGGATGGTATAGGTTCGTGGGAGGCAAAACTTTGCACTTGATCAAGCCTTCGTATTGTCGAATGTTTTTCAGGTCGATGTGTTCCGTTAACAATTGCGGGTGCCCTACAGGAAAGCGACAATATTTGCACACGTAGGGATACAGCGAACACACGTCCAAGTATTTGATTTCTTCTCCTTTCTTTTCGTCGGCTTGGTACAGCAAACAGGTGGCATTGGTCCTTCCTCCGTACAAACTATCCCTCGGGTTCAGCGGGTCCATGAACTGGTAACTTTCCACGAGGCGTTTAAACTCGGGATCGGTTTTCATACGGTGATCGTACTCGTGTTCCCACATTTCCACCACTTGGTATCCTTGCTGTTCTAACTTTAGGCGTCGCTGACAAGTGTCCTGGTACAAGTCTTCCATGGTTCGTTGCAAAAACTGATTTTTAGTGTCACGGTCAGGGTAGCAGACGGGACATCCGTGAAATAAGCAACCGTTAAACTCGTACACGATCTTGGGGTTTTCTAAGTCCCAACCATCGACCGAATACGTTCCGATGGTCTTTTCGCCCCCTCCGTTGCGGGCATGCTGAATCCACTTGTCTTCCTTGTCGCACAAGTAATGTAACCAGCGTAGGGCTTTGACCGAGTACTGACGTTTGACAAAGTGGGTCGTTTGAGGACTGATGACAGCCACGGTGTTTTCAGGCATGAATCGTTGTCGATACACTAGGGAACACGCTTTGGCAATGGTGCAAGCTTCTTTCAAAGGATCGACCCCTCCGTGTTCCATGAACAGTTCTCGAAATTTTCCACAGCAACGTCGTAAAATGTCCACGTCGGAACGACAATACTTTAGCATTTCTTCCTGAAAGTCGAAAGGGTCCGAGGCGTGAATCTGGTACCAAGCGTAGAAAGCTTCTCGTTGTTCGGTACGCATGTTGTCGGGGTCGTAATAGTGAGCCTCTGGTAAATGGGGTAGAACGACATGTTGGTTGGCTTCCGTATTGAAAAAGTGTGGAAAGTACCCTTTAGCCATTTCTGTCATTCCAAACGTTTTAGGCATTCGACTCAAAGGCATGGCCAAATAGCTCATCGAATCTTTAAACTGTACTTGTCCCACTTGCATGAAAATGATTTTGGCTCCGTTCAAAGTGACTTTAGGACGTTCGGTGCCATGTTCCGTATAGTACCTCAAAAGAAACTGTCCATCGTATCCGGAGAAATTGTGAGCCATCACTGTGGCATGGCGATGATAATCTCGGTAACGTTCGATGTCCTCTTTGCTCCATGTCTTGTCGATGGGGTCTAAGACCCATTGGGCAAAATCGGCTAACGTGTTGGGTCCCCGAAAGATTTTTTCACGCCCTCCGGGTATCTTGCTGCAGTGAGGGCAATGACTGAAGATAGGTTCTTGAATGCACTTCTCGCACGCTCGATGAGCCACGCAGAAATTAGGAATGTGAATGCCGGTTTCTTGCATGCATTCGAAATCGAAAAAGATGAAATTGCCTTTCTTCTTGTGACCGTCCTCTTTCTCTGGTGGGGGTTGGCATTTTTGCACGTAACATTGGTGTTCCAAGTCCACGATGTGGTGACAAATGTGACATTTTTTCTTTCCTGAACATACGTGTGCCTTGACACTATTGGTACGTATGCCTTGTCCACACGTAGAGCACAATCTCAGCAGTTGACAAGCGCATTTCTTCTGTGAACCTTGCGTTTTCAGATGTTGTTGGTAACAGGTAGGGCTGACAAACGTGCGCAGACAAGTGGAACAAGGCACTGGTTCTTCGCTCAGACAGGGTGAAGAGGCCAAACATCCTGTGCATTTCGATCCACAATGCTTGTGTTGCTCTCGATTGTTATAACCATGGTCACATTTCTCACAGTAATAACCGTATTTCAGGAATCCGGTGATACTGGTAATGGTATCGAAATGTTCATCGTGATAATAGACATGAATGTATTTTCCGTCCTTAAAGTCTTGGCCTCGAAACAACAAAGGTCCGCGCACTTCTTGAGGGTGCACTTTCAAGGTGTAGCGTGGAGCTAGGGCATCTTGCAATTTTTGCATCTCAGGAATGCCACAGGGTGTGTCTTTGGACAGGCCAGCTTGTTGCAACAGGAGTTCTGCTTCGTTTCGTTGCTTGGCTCGATGGGAACGTTGAATAGTGTTCCAGGTTCTTTTCCATTCTACCGTGTCGTTCTTGTCGGCATAGGTTCGTCCCACCACGATGGCACGGGCTAAACACATCTGGTCATGAGAGTTGTTAATTCGGACGAGACTCTTTTTGGTGTTGCGAAGGTCGTCCACCAATAACATCTTTTTGCGTCCTGTCCCTTGAGGAGGAGAGACGTGGGTCATGTCCAGTGTGGCTTTACCATCGGTGATGTCAAACTGATCATTAGATTGTTGTACGTGTTGAATCTTGTCCATGACTTTGGAAGCAGTCAATTCTGCAGGGGTGCTAAACTCGATCCAAACAGGGGATTTCAAACCGTCGTGTTGTATGGAAAGTCTCAAACGATCGTCTTCTTTGGGTTGACATTGTCGCTTGAGTGCAGTGAGCAAAGAATCCCACACCTCAGTGATGAACACTTCTGCTTTCTCTAACGGCACTTCAGCCTTGAAATCTTTAAACTTCACCGTGTATTTGTAAGCCGTAGTTCTAAATTTTCTAGAGGAGCGCTTTTCCGTCTCTCGAATGGAATAGTACTTTTCAGGGTTGACTAAGGGTGGTGAACTTGTTTTAGAGGGTTCGGATTCTGGTTCACTCATGTCCTCTTCAAAATCACTGGCATGAATTTGTGCCAAGATTTCAGCCCTGGTACGAGGCGATAGATCACGTTTCTGCCTCTTACTTTCTTCTTCTTTCTTCTCGAATGAATGGGATCGTTTCATCTTGAAAGCAAAAAGTCAAATGACTCAAGTTCAACCACCATAAACTACTTTATAGTCATAGCAGACCAGCGTATATAAAAGGGTGTGTGTCTTGTCCTTTCACTATTCATTTCACTCTCAAGCCGAACACAACGATGGAAGAGACTGACCAGATGGAACGTTTCGTCAGAGCTTTGCGAGGGGTCATTAGAAAATTCTCTTCAGACCAGCCTACGGACTACTCTCCTTCCTTTAGAGATAAAAGTCAAGATACTTGCTATATCTGTCAGAAGAAAGGGCATTGGTCTTCAGAGTGTCCAGACCGTCAAAAAAGAAAAAAAACAGGGGATAAAAAAGACAAAAGTCAAGATACCTGTTATTATTGTAAAGAAAAAGGACATTGGTCTCCAGATTGCCCAAAAAAGAAACAAGAGGAGTCAGAAGAAAAGAGGAATTCTTCAGAAGAAGAGAGGGATTCTTCAGAGGAAGAGAGGGATTCTTCTGAGGAAGAAAGAAGACAGGTGAAGAAAAAGAAACAGGAGAAAAAAAGAAGAAGGGAAGAAAGCGAGGAGGAAGAAGAGGAAAAGAGTGTGACGGTGAAGAAATTCAAAAAACAGAGAGACTAAACAAGGAGAAAAGAAGAAATCAATGAACTTATTATTAAAGTGTTGTGTTGTGAATTGTGAATTGGATTGTAAAAAATGGAGAAAAGAATAAATGAATGATATAAGGTAAGAGTCTTTGAGTTTTGATTTTAAAATAAGAAGCTACACTCACGCACTCATACACAGACACGTACTATAAGGGTAACATGGGTGAGTTTTTTTGAGTTATTGGCAAATTGAAATTGTATTTCTTTTCGAGAAATGTGGGTGGCCCTGAAAAGGGCCTTTTTTCTTCATGGTGCAGGGGTGAGTTTAAGCAATCAATTTTAACTGCCTTAAGCCTTTGCCACGGCCAAGGCCTACTTCTGGACTGCGTAATGATGATAATGATTGGGTTGAAATCACTAAGGGTGGTACGGTAGGCTTAGTCACAGGGTTGACATGTTTGGCTCGGGAAGGTCGTATTCTCTTCGGTCGTGATAAAGAAGTCTGATACATTTGTTTCAGACTTCTTAACTCCGCTAAAATGTCCAACAGTACCGTGACCGTTTGATTTTCACCCTCTTGTTTCTTTGCTGCTACTTCTTCTTGCTGTTGTTTTTTTCTTACCTCTTCTTCTTGCTGCTGTTGCTGTAGGAGAAAAGCCTGTTCCGCTTCCTTTTGTCGTTGTATAAATTTCTCCAATTCTTCTTTCTGTCTCTGTCTAAAATTCTCCACTTGCGGTAATGAAGAAGGTAACGAAGGTTCCGGAACAAATTCTTGCGAGGAGAGAAAATCCACAAAATCCCAATTCACCTCTTCTGAAAGTAAGTCCGGGTTCCCTTGGGCGGTCTCCCCTGCTGGTGCACCCCACTGGATCGTTTTCTGAGTTTCCGTCATGTTGAATCACTATCGCATAGATTGACTGCACACAAGCGCTAGCGAATCTATATTGACTACGTGACGTCACAGACTGCTCTCTTCGGATTGGATGCGGGCTGACTGAATTCTGTAACGCGTGTTTGGATTGGTGAATGAACTCAATCCGTTTCAATCCTTTCTGTCCCTATAAATAAGCACCGTTCACTGCATTGATTCACCTATTCTCGGAGCCTCAACATGTGGACCGACGTTGAATCTTCAACCCTTGTGTCAACAATGATGTTCAGGACGGACATGCTCATGTATGTCCGATCCAAGTGGACCGTTGTCTACAGGACCAACAGCAGCCTGTGGATAAGAAGAGTCTATATAGAGAGACAAGGTTGCCTCAAGAGGACTCTGATGTATGGCCCTGCTGTAAGACGAAGTTTGAGGAAAAGAAGATGTCGCAAATGCCCTCTATGTTAAGGGCATATTAACATAAACCCAAAGGCCCTTTTCAGGGCCAGCCATATTTCTCGAAAAGAGATAGTCTTTTGAATTGCCTACCCCTTTTTTAAATTTAAATTTAAATTTAAATTTAAAAAAAACTTTTTTAAAAAAAATCCCATGTTAAATTCCCCTTGTACGTATAGTATCCCACGATTTATTCCCATGTTAAATTCCCCTTGTACGTATAGTATCCCACGATTTATTCCCATGTTAATTCCCCTTGTACGTAAAGTGTCCCACGATTTTTCTCCATGTTAAATTTCCATTGTACGTAAAGTGTCCCAAGGGTGTTTTTAATGCTAATTCCCATTGTACGTAAAGTGTCCGCATTCACTACTCATGAAACATATCAAGTAATAACACAGGAAAAGAAAATAACCACTATTTTATGACAATATTTCTTTATGTTTATTGTCCATTAGTACTTTAATATCATATTTATTATATATAATGTGTTCTTAGTTAATGTCAAATTATATTATTCGAGTGCATATTTTTCTGTCAAATTTCTGACTGTTTGATAAAAAAATTGCTGAAATGAATGGCAAAATAAAAAATTTCTGTTTATAAATAAATATATATTTACATGTTTATACGATGTTTTTTGAGTATATGTAACATTGAATCGCGATCCTTCAAATTAATGTTGGACCCAGTGAACGTTGAACGTAATTTAAGTAATTGCTTGGTTTTTCAGTAAATATTGCCTTCAAAGCACCAGTTAAAACAATTCACTTGACCAATGAACAACATATCACGGACAGCGATAAATCCTCGTGTGCTTTTCCGACCAGTCTTAGCAAGAATATTTCATATTTAACAGTCGACTTTGGAACTGAGAGGAAAATCATGGAGGTGCATCTTTTATTTGCCGAAATAGGTAAATTGCACATCTAATATGAAAATATGCTTCTGTTATTCATATACATTTTCTATCATTTACCACGTCTTGTACATTATATTTATATTACCTGCAATGAGATTTTTCTTTTTCGTGGATTGCACTGCGTCATTCTTGCAATGTCTCCTTTTTCGTGGATTGCACTGCGTCATTCTTGCAATGTCTCCTTTTCATAAAGAAAAGCACATTATACTATAGTCAATGAAATGTGAAGAAGACAATCAATGAACATCCACTCGATGCAGTTCAGTTTTAATATCATAATTTTGTTCGGTCTTTAAAAAGGAGTAGATACTGCCATTATTGTTTGGTGAGTAACCCATTAACTCAAAACTAGTGCACGAAGACAACAATAATAAATGACGTTATGATCGTTTAATCAAATTCTTGGATTAGAAGAATTGCAAGTAAAGCAGGAACAAATTTTAATTTAAAAACCAAAATATTTAAGAACTTATTGTTTGCTATTTATCTTGCCATTTAGGAGCCGCGGTGGCTTAGTGGTTAGCGTGCCGGATTAGCGACCGCAAGGGTATGGGTTCGAATCGTACAATTGGGTCTGACTGGGTTGGCTACCGCGAATTGTCCTTGACCAAGACAATGGTAGTATAGTGGGCCACTATAGCCTCAAGGGGAATTTAGCATGATGAAATTTAACATGGAGTGAATGAGGAATTGAACATAGGTACAAGGGATTGGGTCACTATAGCCTCAACGGGACTTCTATGTTAAACTGATGGGGTGGGGGTGGGGGAGGGTACCTTGGCGACAAGGGGAATGTAACATGGGGATATTTAACATGGAGTGAATGGGGAATTGAACATAGCGACAAGGGATTAGGCCACTATACAGACATTGGGACTTTTATGTTAAAAATGGGTCCCGGCACTTTGTCGTGAAGGGGAATTTAACATGGGTGAATTTTAGCATGGGTGGGCATGTTTAGCGTAATATGATTGGGACTGTACAGCGACAAGGGAAAATAGAACATACCGACAAGGGATTGGGACTGTGTAGCGACAAGGGGAATTGAACATACCGACAAGAGCTTGTGTCACCCTAGCCTCAGTTTGAATTTCATGTAATAAAAGGGGTATATATACACTCTAGCGTCAAGAGAAATTAAACAATAGGAATTTTATCTCCACTCTAGGGACAATGGGAATTACACATAAGTTGGGTTTACATAGGGACTATAGTAATGATGACGTCGCGGTACTGGACATTGGTTACAATGGGCGCCAGGCGTTATTGATTGATTGATTGATTGATTGGATTTCCGTCTCGTGCGCCCAGAAGGGCAGGTGCGACGGGTTTATTCCCGCACAGCTGGATGCTAAATGTTCCTGGGGGAAGGAATTAGTGCCACATCCCATATGCATTTATGTTCTCAAGGAGCACAGCTAATTTAGCCCTCAGATCGTAGGACTATATGTCTCTAACGACCTGAATGAAGGGCTTTCATGAGGGGGAATGGGACCAACACACACTCATTTTAAGAAAGAGTTGATTTCAGTCCGTTACTGACTGTACTAAGGGTCGACCCAAGCAGTATGTAACGCCCGTTGCGATTGGTTCCAACGATGACGTCACATCGGTATACCTAGATTCAGGCTGGTGGAAATTGTTCCACATCTATGCCGTTATACGATGTCCGAGAGAGGCATGAGGGCAAGGAACTCGGCAAGCCAGTCATGGATGTCGTGCACACCCAAGAACGCCAGCCACTACTTAGTCAAATTTAGTCTAGTAGTACTAATGGACAAAACAAAATGTCAATAATGTGTTAGCCACCTGTGCCATTGGGTCAAATCAAAACAAGTTGTACAATTTTCCTACGTCATAACAATCGCAATAATTCTAGTACATAGTGTACGTTGTAGATGCCCTACACATTTTTAATAATATGTCGCTCAGGAAAGCCAAAATGGTTCCCTGGATAAGAGGCACTACTGGTAGCCCTTATAAGGGTCTTTTAAGCAGAAGTTCCCAGTTTTTCTTCTGCTTCTTTACATTTCTCCACAGTCCTTTTTCATCTCAGGTTATTTCGTGGAAGTGGTAGCTGTGTAGCGTAAAATTGTAGTTTGCTGTTTCTACTAGCTGCTGGACTGGGTAGGTCTTGTTGGCCTCTTGATAAAATTGTGTAAGGATTTTGACAACATAGTGCCACTCTCTATTCATTTATTTTTGCTTTTATTTATGTTAAGTGTTTCATGCGCGCGTTGTACGCCTATTTGTGTCCGATTTAGGCAAGGGAGGTAGTGACCAGGAAGGCAGGCGAACATCTGCAGGCAGGAGTCCGCTCATTTCAGGGTACTGGTCTAAATGGATGTACTTGCACGAATTTTGAGTTTTGGTTCTTGTGTCTGAAATTGTTCGAAAGATGAGCTAGGTTGCACTGGATGGAAAACTCTGTGCTGCTTTAGTGTTAGTATGGTGTGTATCACAGAATATAGGCCGCATTATTACCTTGGCTGTCTTTCATGCTAGGGCTAGGAATAGAGCAGAGAAGAAGATTTTTTTAAAAAAAATATTATTTGTGTTGCTTTTTAAGGACATATTTGGGATTTAAGAACACGGGAACTTTTGTTGAGTATTCTGGTCCCTAGGGACGTATCAAAAGCGCACGTCTACGTATATTAATCTGGTGTTGGAGAGTATTTGGGTGGGTTATGTATGTTTTACATGTTGCTATTTTCAAGCTAGAGGGACACCCATGCTGAGTACTCAGGTCCCTCAGCACCTGTCAAAGGTGCCCATCTGCTGGTGGAAATTTATTTTTAAGTGAGGTCGGGTTGTTTATTTTATGCTTTTAGGGTGTTTTATATTTTGTCTTTTAGTTTGGATGTGTCTAGGAATTTAAGTATGTTTTGGTAGGTCATAGTTATGTTTGGACTGCTATTTTTAAGTAAATCTGGATAAAGTGGTAGGGGATCCAATTTTCTGGGGGCTTTTTGAAATTCCATTCTAGTGTTCTGATATTTTGAGCAGCTATTGAATATTTTTGGCAGGTCTTCAATGGTTTTGCAGTGATATCAAATGTTATTAGCAGAGCTTGGGTCCTATATGTTTGTCAAAACTTCCTGCTAATTTTGTTTTTCCGGATACGATGCGATTGATAATGTTTTGGTCCAGGCTGTTCACTTTGGTTGGTTTGATGGACCTATTAGTCTCTTTTATAATGGAGTAGAGTATCCTGCCTTTGGTAGTGGAGTTCCAGTTCTCCTGCCATTTCTGGTTAATATAGTTTCTTGTTATGCTTTGGGCTTGTGTTATGCTATATCTAAGTGGGGCAGGGTTAGGGTTCCTTAACATGTTTTTTATTTCGAACTTTGTCGGCTAGCTCATTACATACCAGGCGTTATATACATTTATATGTCCCGCTCCGCCAGGCGTTATGTAAAGTTACATCTTCGTCCCGCCAAGCGTTATATTGCTTTTTACGGCGATTCACGGACAATGGGAGTTACCATAACCAAACACCTTGGGACGATTCACAGACAAGATTTATACGGACGAAAGTTTAGGCTTGAATAGTGACAATAACAAAAAATTGCATTTCTTTAGGGACAATAGGAATGGAACAGGTGGGGTGACGTCACGGTACTTGACAATGGCAACAAGGTGACGGGGTCGAACATCAATCATGACCAAACAGTGACAGTTGGTAAAGTTTATAACGCCTGTCGGGGAGGAACATATAACTTCATAGACATAAAATCACCTACCAAACAATCCATAGTGATGAGAGAGCTAATCTAAAACAAATGTTTATACAAAACAACACACTCATACTAACAAATTCCACGTTATTTACTATCAATGCATTGTAGAGAAGGAAATATTCTATCTACAAAACAAGGGAGGAGAACAAACACACAAACACACATAAACGTACGCGCGCATACAGACAAACATATACAGATACACAAAAACTAACGCGTCAAAACACACATAGATACATTGTGTTTTGTTAAGTGATAAGCTTTATGTTAAGTGAAATAAACAAACACACAATCACATACAAACGGACGTGCGCATACAAACAAAATACACACACAAACAAACATCACGCACAAATTAACGCGTGCATACAAAAACACATAAACACAATATTTTTTGTCTTTAGGGACAAATGTTTTTTGTTAAGGAAAAACAAACACACACACACACAAACACACACACAAATACTCCGAGCTTCAGCTGAACCGAGCAGGAGATATCGTAGTTAATTATGAATAAGTTATTTATAGATTGAGTAGTCAGCTGCGCTAGTCTATGTAATCCGTTTTGTTTTAGAATATTTGTGCATTTAGGGACATATGATTAGGTACGCTATAACTATGCGGATTAAAATTGTTGCTTAGCTTTAATGTCCCTACAATGTCCCTAAACGTGTCTTTATAATATCCATTTTCTATGTCCCTATTTTTTGTTTTTATAGTGACGCTATGGTGTTGGTAAGTAAGTTAGACGAAGAGATCTGTTCAAGAGGGTCCGAGATTTAGCGAAAGAGATGCAATATTAAAATATATATCCCTTACACCACAAAATACTATCCAATACACCCACTATACCACCCATTAAATCATAATCACCATCCAAACTACTGTGTTAGATTAAAATGGGAGAAAAAGAGATACAATCTCACAAAATAGACTATCTCTTACACTACCAGAAATGCTATACTATCCATTTATAGTCACACCATGAGGACTGAGGAAAAACCTATGGAAAAACCCAAGTCTATATTTATAGCCTCAAAATTTCTAGCTTCAGTGGCGTCACTGTATTGGCTAGTAAGGGAGAATGGAAAAAGTGTTGATAGTGTCTTAAATACGCAGTACTGTGGGTAGGTCGGTGACATGAATTTGATAGGGACAAAAAAAGTTTTATAGGGCCAAACAAAGACCAACACACACACACACACACACACACACACACACACACACACTCCAAACGTCCTGCGTTAGCTTAGAATGCAAATGAATAAGATGAAATGTCACAAAAATACTATCAATTACTATACCATCCATTATATCATGCTCACTATCCAAACGCTCTATTTTTGCTTAAAATGTAAGAGAAGGAGATACAATCTCACAAATTATATTATCCCTTAAATTACAAAGAATAATATTCATCACACCATCTATATCATCCATCACCCCACACGCGAGTCGAACTATTGGCTCAGATATATGTTAATGATTCCGAAGACGATATGAGTGAGCCTGCATCAGTGTCCTCCACTGCTGTCACAAAATCATGAGATTCCTTATTCAGTCCCAAAGAAATTCGTTCGTCCCCCTAAAATTATTGTCACATTTGAGAGACCCCAAAACGCACTTACAGAAAATTGAAAACGAAGGCTTACACCTACATCTTTGAAATATAAAGAGCTCAAGTAGTGTGTAAAACTTGAAATTAAAGTTTATAATCAAGATGAAACGATGACACCTTTTCAAAGTGAAAGCAGACACCAAGCGACAATAGCGATGCGTGTCACACAATACTTTCCAAATGGGTTAGTATAAGTTTGCGCGAGCGATCTTGAAGAGGATATCATTATCTCATATTCAACACCATATACATCGAAAAAAACTGTGGTAAATCTGATAGGATGGCAGAACCAACAAGATCAGTGAAGAAAGAAATTAGTTTGGTGAATCACACTCGGCGCTTTTTGTTTAGCCTAATAATAACAATTTGAGCATATTCCTTGCATATACTCCAATAAATTGAGTAGCCCTCTTATTTAATACCGGAAATATCGAAAATCATTGTAGAAATAGTTGTAAAATCTCGTTTACCTTTTAATCCGATATTTTCGGCTAGATCGTCCCCCACATTGTTGATCAAAAAACAAGATGGCTGATATCGCTTAACCGGCTTGAAGCAACTGTTCTGTTTTTTAGTGCCGTTTTCATGATATCTGTGCTTGTTGCCTATTTTCATCCACGTTATTGTGTTCATTATGTATTGGCTGTTAAATTTGTTTGTGTTTCTTCATCTTCTTGCTTAGGAAATGAGAACAATTAGACTTTTTCTCAGTTGTCTTGCTCCACTGTTTTTGAACAAACCGCTATCACGTGATACTCGCCAGTCAACCCGTTTATGCTACGATGGACCCTCATTAATTGCTTGAAATGATCACTCCTTGGATATCCACACTACATTGTGCTCTAGACTAAACGAACTGGGATAACATTCATCATTACCTAAATGTAAACAGAAGTGAAAAAAGAAACGTTGTTTCAAAGCTGGCCGGCTTAGAACAGGAAGAAGAATTCCAGTTATCTCCCTTATTTTGGGTCAACAATTAAAAACGATTCGACCGTTAATTTAGATAACCTAATTCAAATCCCTATTAATTCGTCAACCTTTGTGTCATCTATCCAAGAGATACCTCTGCGTATTGCATTAGTCAATGCCCAGTCAGTAGGACCACCGGAAAAGCCCACAGAAATAGTTAATTTTATCAACTACCTGAATATTGACGTCTTTTTCCTCACAGAAACATGGCTAAAAACATCAGGCGATGAGCCCAAATGTGCGGATCTAACACCCACTGGTCACTCTATCAAGTCGTTCCCCCGTAATTCTCGCGGAGGTATAATTGCTGTCATCACAAAAATCTTAATGATAAAACGTCTTAACCACACCACAACATTCAATTTCGACCACACATTGTTTGTACTAGTCCAAACCAAACTCACACTGAAGCAAAGGTCAGTCCATTGTTTCTGCCTATACCGCCCTTCTCCTAGGAGAAAAAAGAAGCTGGCTGACTCTCTTTTTGGAGCAGTTTCCGAATCTCCTCGACTATGGAAATTCAATAGGTGGCAACCTGATTATTCTTGGAGATTTCAACTTTCACTTTGACTGTCCCGGAAACCCAAATACATCAAAACTCATAGATTCCATTAATGTTTTCAATCTCAAACAGTCAGTTAACAGTAGTAATAGGGGATACATTACGGACAATGGGAATTAGCATTACAGGGACCCCTGGGTCAGATTACGGACAATGGAAATTTAACATGGCGAAAAATCGTGGGTCAGATTACGGACAAGGGGAATTAACATGGGAATAAATCGTGGGACAATCTACGGACAAGGGGAATTTAACATGGGATTTTTTTAAAAAAATTTTTTTAAAAAAAAGGGGTAGGCAATTCAAAGACTATCTCTTTTCGAGAAATATGGCTGGCCCTGAAAAGGGCCTTTGGGTTTATGTTAATATTCCCTTAACATAAACGGCATTTGCGACATCTTCTTTTCCTCAAACTTCGTCTTACAGCAGGGCCATACATCAGAGTCCTCTTGAGGCAACCTTGTCTCTCTATATAGACTCTTCTTATCCACAGACTGCTGTTGGTCCTGTAGACAACGGTCCACTTGGATCGGACATACATGAGCATGTCCGTCCTGAACATCATTGTTGACACAAGGGTTGAAGATTCAACGTCGGTCCACATGTTGAGGCTCCGAGAATAGGTGAATCAATGTAGTGAACTGCGCTTATTTATAGGGACAGAAAGGATTGAAACGGATTGAGTTCATTCACCAATCCGAACACGCGTTACAGAATTCAGTCAGCCCGCATCCAATCCGAAGAGAGCAGTCTGTGACGTCACGTAGTCAATATAGATTCGCTAGCGCTTGTGTGCAGTCAATCTATGCGATAGTGATTCAACATGACGGAAACTCAGAAAACGATCCAGTGGGGTGCACCAGCAGGGGAGACCGCCCAAGGGAACCCGGACTTACTTTCAGAAGAGGTGAATTGGGATTTTGTGGATTTTCTCTCCTCGCAAGAATTTGTTCCGGAACCTGCGTTACCTTCTTCATTACCGCAAGTGGAGAATTTTAGACAGAGACAGAAAGAAGAATTGGAGAAATTTATACAACGACAAAAGGAAGCGGAACAAGCTTTTCTCCTACAGCAACAGCAACAAGAAGAAGAGGTAAGAAAAAAACAACAGCAAGAAGAAGTAGCAGCAAAGAAACAAGAGGGTGAAAATCAAACGGTCACGGTACTGTTGGACATTTTAGCGGAGTTAAGAAGTCTGAAACAAATGTATCAGACTTCTTTATCACGACCGAAGAGAATACGACCTTCCCGAGCCAAACATGTCAACCCTGTGACTAAGCCTACCGTACCACCCTTAGTGATTTCAACCCAATCATTATCATCATTACGCAGTCCAGAAGTAGGCCTTGGCCGTGGCAAAGGCTTAAGGCAGTTAAAATTGATTGCTTAAACTCACCCCTGCACCAAAAAAGGCCCTTTTCAGGGCCACCCACATTTCTCGAAAAGAAATACAATTTCAATTTGCCAATAACTCAAAAAAACTCACCCATGTTACCCTTATAGTACGTGTCTGTGTATGAGTGCGTGAGTGTAGCTTCTTATTTTAAAATCAAAACTCAAAGACTCTTACCTTATATCATTCATTTATTCTTTTCTCCATTTTTTTACAACCCAATTTACAATTCACATCACAACACTTTAATTAAAAGTTCATTGATTTCTTCTTTTCTCCTTGTTTAGTCTCTCTGTTTTTTCAATTTCTTCACCGTCACACTCTTTTCCTCTTCTTCTTCCTCCTCGCTTTCATACCTTCTTCTTTTTTTCTCCTGTTTCTTTTTCTTCACCTGTCTTCTTTCTTCCTCAGAAGAATCCCTCTCTTCCTCTGAAGAATCCCTCTCTTCTTCTGAAGAATTCCTCTTTTCTTCTGACTCCTCTTGTTTCTTTTTTGGGCAATCTGGAGACCAATGTCCTTTTTCTTTACAATAATAACAGGTATCTTGACTTTTGTCTTTTTTATCCCCTGTTTTTTTTCTTTTTTGACGGTCTGGACACTCTGAAGACCAATGCCCTTTCTTCTGACAGATATAGCAAGTATCTTGACTTTTATCTCTAAAGGAAGGAGAGTAGTCCGTAGGCTGGTCTGAAGAGAATTTTCTAATGACCCCTCGCAAAGCTCTGACGAAACGTTCCATCTGGTTAGTCTCTTCCATCGTTGTGCTCGGCTTGAGAGTGAAATGAATAGTGAAAGGACAAGACACACACCCTTTTATATACGCTGGTCTGCTATGACTATAAAGTAGTTTATGGTGTTTGAACTTGAGTCATTTGACTTTTTGCTTTCAAGATGAAACGATCCCATTCATTCGAGAAGAAAGAAGAAGAAAGTAAGAGGCAGAAACGTGATCTATCGCCTCGTACCAGGGCTGAAATCTTGGCACAAATTCATGCCAGTGATTTTGAAGAGGACATGAGTGAACCAGAATCCCAACCCTCTAAACCAAGTTCATCACCCTTAGTCAACCCTGAAAAGTACTATTCCATTCGAGAGACGGAAAAGCGCTCCTCTAGAAAATTTAGAACTACGGCTTACAAATACACGGTGAAGTTTAAAGATTTCAAGTCCGACGTGCCGTTAGAGAAAGCAGAAGTGTTCATCACCGAGGTGTGGGATTCTTTGCTCACTTCACTCAAGCGACAATGTCAACCCAAAGAAGACGATCGCTTGAGACTTTCCATACAACACGACGGTTTGAAATCCCCTGTTTGGATCGAGTTTAGCACCCCTGCAGAATTAACTGCTTCCAAAGTCATGGACAAGATTCAACACGTACAACAATCTAATGATCAGTTTGACATCACCGATGGTAAAGCCACACTGGACATGACCCACGTCTCTCCTCCTCAAGGGACAGGACGCAAAAAGATGTTATTGGTGGACGACCTTCGCAACACCAAAAAGAGTCTCGTCCGAATTAACAACCCTCAAGACCAGATGTGTTTAGCCCGTGCCATCGTGGTGGGACGAACCTATGCCAACAAGAACAACACGGTAGAATGGAAAAGAACCTGGGACACTATTCAACGTTCCGACCGAGCCAAACAACGAAACGAAGCAGAACTCCTGTTACAACAAGCCGGACTGCCCAAAGACACACCCTGCGGCATTCCTGAGATGCAAAAATTGCAAGATGTCCTAGCTCCACGATACACCTTGAAAGTGCACCCTCAAGAAATGCGCGGGCCTCTATTGTTTCGAGGCCAAGATTTTAAGGACGGAAAATACATTCATGTTTATCATCACGATGACCATTTCGATACCATTACCAGTATCACCGGATTCCTGGGATACGGTTATTACTGTGAGAAATGTGACTATGGTTATAATAATCGAGAGCAACACAAACATTGTGGATGGAAATGCTCAGGATGTTTGGCCTCTCCACCCTGTCTGAGCGAAGAACCAGTGCCTTGTTCCACTTGTCTGCGCACGTTTGTCAGCCCTACCTGTTACCAACAACATTTGAAGACGCAAGGTTCACAGAAGAAATGCGCTTGTCAACTCCTGAGATTGTGTCCTACGTGTGGACAAGGCATACGTACCAATAATACCAAGGCACACGTATGTTCAGGAAAGAAAAAATGTCACATTTGTCACCACATCGTGGACTTGGAACACGAATGTTACGTGCAAAAATACCAACCCCCACCAGAGAAAGAGGACGGTCACAAGAAGAAAGGCAATTTCATCTTTTTCGATTTCGAATGCATGCAAGAGACTGGCATTCACATTCCTAATTTCTGCGTGGCTCATCGAGCGTGCGAGAAGTGCATTCAAGAACCTATCTTCAGTCATTGCCCTCACTGTAGCAAGATTCCCGGAGGGCGTGAAAAAATCTTTCGGGGACCAAACACGTTAGCCGATTTTGCCCAATGGGTCTTAGACCCCGTCGACAAGACGTGGAACCAAGAGGACATCGAACGTTACGGAGATTGTCATCGCCATGCCACGGTGATGGCTCACAATTTCTCCGGATACGATGGACAGTTTCTTCTCAGATACTATACGGAACAAGGCACCGAGCGTCCTAAAGTGACTTTGAACGGAGCCAAAATCATTTTCATGCAAGTGGGACAAGTACAGTTTAAAGATTCGATGAGCTATTTGGCCATGCCTTTGAGTCGAATGCCTAAAACGTTTGGAATGACAGAAATGGCTAAAGGGTACTTTCCACACTTTTTCAATACGGAAGCCAATCAACACGCCGTTCTACCCCATTTACCTGAGGCTCACTATTACGACCCCGACAACATGCGTACCGAACAACGAGAAGCTTTCTACGCTTGGTACCAGATTCACGCCTCGGACCCTTTCGACTTTCAAGAAGAAATGCTAAAGTATTGTCGTTCCGACGTGGACATTTTACGACGTTGCTGTGGAAAATTTCGAGAACTGTTCATGGAACACGGAGGGGTCGATCCTTTGAAAGAAGCTTGCACCATTGCCAAAGCGTGTTCCCTAGTGTATCGACAACGATTCATGCCTGAAAACACCGTGGCTGTCATCAGCCCTCAAACGACCCACTTTGTCAAGCGTCAATACTCGGTCAAAGCCCTACGTTGGTTACATTACTTGTGCGACAAGGAAGACAAGTGGATTCAGCATGCCCGCAACGGAGGGGGCGAAAAAACCATCGGAACGTATTCGGTCGATGGCTGGGACTTAGAAAACCCCAAGATCGTGTACGAGTTTAACGGTTGCTTATTTCACGGATGTCCCGTCTGTTACCCTGACCGTGACACTAAAAATCAGTTTTTGCAACGAACCATGGAAGACTTGTACCAGGACACTTGTCAGCGACGCCTAAAGTTAGAACAGCAAGGATACCAAGTGGTGGAAATGTGGGAACACGAGTACGATCACCGTTTGAAAACCGATCCCGAGTTTAAACGCCTCGTGGAAAGTTACCTGTTCATGGACCCGCTGAACCCGAGGGATAGTTTGTACGGAGGAAGGACCAATGCCACCTGTTTGCTGTACCAAGCCGAGGAAGAGATAGGAGAAGAAATCAAATACTTGGACGTGTGTTCGCTGTATCCCTACGTGTGCAAATATTGTCGCTTTCCTGTAGGGCACCCGCAATTGTTAACGGAACACATCGACCTGAAAAACATTCGACAATACGAAGGCTTGATCAAGTGTAAAGTTTTGCCTCCCACGAACCTATACCATCCCGTCTTACCTCACCATTGTCAAGGCAAATTGATGTTTCCCTTGTGCCGTACTTGTGCCGAAACGTGCAACCAAGATCAACCTTGTCAGCACAGCCAGGAAGAACGGGCCTTGACGGTAACCTGGGTCAGCGTAGAATTGTTCAAAGCTTTGGACATGGGATACCAACTGTTAGAAGTCTACGAAATTTGCCACTTTCCCAAGACACAACAATACCGCAAGGGTGATCCCAGTCAGAAAGGCATTTTCGCCGACTACGTGGATGCCTTTTTGAAACTGAAGCAAGAAGCCAGCGGCTATCCTTCCTGGTGTCACACTCCCGAAGACCAAATACAATTCAAAGAGAAATACTACGAACAAGAAGGCATCACTTTAGACCACATCGAGAAAAACGAAGGCAGGCGATCGTTTGCCAAAGTGATGTTAAATTGCTTGTGGGGTAAAATGGCACAACGACCGTGTTTACCCAAGACGGAATATTTGACAGAACCTTCCCGCTACTTCCAGATGATTCACGACAAAACCAAATACATGAAACACGTGGACGTCGTTCGAGAGAATTTGATCTTGGTCAATTACGAAGAAGATCTGGACTTTGTACAAGACGACCCTTTTGGAAATGTCATCATTGCGGCTTACGTGACAGCCCATGCTCGCTTAAAATTGTACGAAGCTTTAGAACTGTTAGAAGAACGCGTCCTGTACTTTGACACGGACAGTTGCATTTACATCCATCACCCGATTCAACATCACCCTGACATCGAAGGAGACCGTTTAGGAGCCTGGACAGACGAGCATCCCGACGACAAGATTCTAAGTTTCGTCAGTGGCGGTCCTAAAAATTACGGCTACGAATACCGGGACAAACAAGGAGAAGTGCACACGACGTGCAAAGTGAAAGGACTGACTCTGAATTATCGTACCAGTCGAGTGGTCAACTTTGGGGTATTGAAAGAAGCCTTGCAATCGGGAGAGGATGGAAACTTTAAAGTGACCACTCACCAACCGAACAAGATTGTACGTTTACCCACTCACCACATCGTCAGTCGACCTTTGGAAAAAGTTTATCAAATCGTGTACCAGAAGCGAGTTCGACTTCCCAATCATTTCACCTTACCGTATGGACACGTTGGTATAAAACATTGGTTGTAAGAGGATAGCCACCCACCAGAAAGATGACTTCGCCACAGCAAGAATCGAGTGAGAAACCCGATGAGAACTCCAAGTTCAAACCCTACCATTTTCCAGTCTTCTTACCTGACTATTGTGATTGTGCCCGTCGATTGGACACGTTTCAGAAATGGCCTACGGATAGGGAAGGATTACCTTCTTCGCATGTTTTAGCTAGAACAGGATTTGTCTACTTGGGACCTGAGTCAGGATTGGGATACGAGGTACAGTGTTTCGCTTGTGGATTGAAGTTACGAATGGATCTATGTATCTATAAAGATTCAGCTATTCTGGAACATACTCGATGGTCTCCGCACTGCCCTTACCTTTCTATGGCCTTTCCACCCATTACACTACGGTACAATGTTGACGGTACCTTAGAGACGGTACCTTCCGAAACAAGACATAAAAAACGTAAAAAAGGAAAGATGTACAAACTGGAGACTGCATTGCGACTAGTATAAAAAGGGGGCTATGGTTAAGATCGATAGTTCATTGTGACTACCAAGACCGAGCGAACAAAATGAATACTTTGAAAGAGACATCGTTCCAGTTTGGGGATTGTAAAAAAGCTGTATCTTTCTCTAGTGTGACTAATACTGGATGGATAAGACCCAGACATTGCGACGGAAAATGTCCGGAAGGAAACTGCGATTGTCCATGTGGTTACCATTGTAATTGCGTAACGGAGTTTGCAGACGAGTGCGATTGTGAGCCTTGCGATGGGACCGATGCTGTACCTTGTGACCTGAGCGATGCCGTAAAGCATCATGGGAACTTTAGTGCCCCTACCCCTGTCATGGAAAGTGATGCTGTGCGTTTCAAACCTGTGGGATGCAAAAGCGATGCTGCTCGTCCTCTTGGACATTTTACTGGGTTTCGTTTTAAAGGGGAATGTCGACCTTCACGTTTACCTCCCTACGGATGTCATCCAGCCCTGAGCAAACTCCTGCCCATGTCACTCAACCCTCATCGAAACGAACCTGTGAAAAACGAATATTCGTTTCCTGTGCGTTTGTCGGAATACTGCGACTTTGAAAATCGTCTTCAATCGTTCAAAGGAAAATGGCCTAAGTATCTGGGAGGACCGACCCCGAAGAATTAGCCAGAGCCGGATTTTTCTACTTGGGCGAAGGAGATAAAGTCAAGTGCTTCAGTTGCAGTGTGTCACTTCACCACTGGGAACCGCAAGATTCGGCCTACGTAGAACATGCTCGATGGTCACCGAATTGTCATTACTTACCTTTAGTGGGACCGAGACATTGAAGTAACTTTTTACCATAATAATCTGTTCATGGATACTTTACAAGAGAACATTCGTGCTTTGCCTGTGGAGTTGAGAGAACGCATTTATCGAGAACTGGTCAAAATACAAGTGAAACGTAAAGAACAATTGCATCCGATACGTCACCGGTGTTTGAACCATATGTACCTGAAGGCTATACAAGGACTGATTCAATTGAAAGTGTTCCATTGGACAGACATTGATCAACGACCTCCTGGTTATAAAAAGGAATGGTTTGGTATTGACGATTTTATCTACTACATTGTAAACGTACTGCATCGAATTCCAGAGGAAGAGTTAACGAATTACCAACATCTTGAACACAATGTCAACTTGGTGAAAGAGGAAACTTCTGAACGAATTGTAATGTGTAGATTAGTGACTCAACGATTTAAATTCGACACTGAAGTGAAACCATGTTTGTGCAAAGAGTACATTTCTTGTGTCAGACCAAAGAGGATTTAGTATGACCTATTCATGGATACTTTGCTAGAGAACATTCGTGCTTTGCCTGTGGAGTTGAGAGAACGCATTTACCGAGAGCTGGTGAAAATACAAGTCAAACGTAAAGAACAATTGCATCCGTTACGTCACCAGATCTTTAACCACTGGTACCTGAATGGTATAAGAGAACTGATTCGTCAGAAATTGTTTCAGTGGTCAGACCTTGTTCAACACTTTGAGTTAGTGAATGATCGAAATGTTCATTATTTTGGTTACTTCGAGATTCACCTACAGCAATACATTGAGGAAGACAAGTTAAAGGATTATCAACATATTTTACGTGGAATCTACTTAGAGGAAGAGGAAACTTCTAAACGAACTCTGAAGTTTCGGTTACAGTATGCAAGATTTAGATTCCCTACTGGAGAACGAAGATCTCTGGCTAGAAAGTACGTGTATTGTTTCCGAAACAAAGAGACTATAAAAACAGGCTGCCATGCCACGACTTATGTCACATGTCATCCAACAGATTCCGTGGAAGGAACTCAATGACCATATTCAAACCGTGGATCATTACCATCGATTATTACAAGAACTGTATCCATTCAATTTGGGACGACAAGTGGTGTGTGTCTTAGTGACTTGTTTTTTGGGATTTCGTTTACCAGCCGATTCTTTGTGGACTCTTTACAATCAGTACTTACCACCTCCATGGCCTTAAATGGTCACGAAAAACTCCTTTTGCTCAAAGCCTTGCGGTTTCATCTGGATACTTCTCGACCTCAACAGGAAAAAAAGATTCGTCAACTTTTAGCTACCCAAGACGTGTATGACGATGTGTGTGTAGCTTGTGACTTACACCCTCATTGGACAGATGTTCGTGACTGGAAAAAGGGGGGTTTTGAGGCTTGGACCCAAGAAGTGGCCCAGTATGCACAAGAGTTGTTCAAGGAAAAAAGTTACTTTTCAACCTGTGTTAGTGACGGTGCCAGAAGAACCCGTCACCGAGAACAACCACTCGCTTCAGGACAGGACTGTCATGGACATTCCTGAAAGGTCATTCCGGGAGGACACTTGTGTGACAATACCTCATGTAGAGACTGTAAGAACATTACACACTGTCCCTAGGACATCTTGGTTACCCAAAACATGTTGTACAGACACTTGTTTATATTCCACTTTGATCGCTTTGCTGTGTTTTATATTCCTGTACATCACTATTTGGATTGTATGTATTTTTGTCTTTCGTGTTCATATTTGAAACATTCAATAAACGTGTTCTGAAAAAGTATATAAACTCTTGTCTTGTTTGTTTTTCGTGTCACAAGTGACATTTCTCACACCATGGCTACCTCTGCTGTCTCTGCTCCCTCTTCCTCTACTGTCAAAGTCATCGACGAACACTTAGATCGTGCCAGTTGGGAGGCTTTGTATCTTCGCCATCCCTTTAACATGCTCATTGCTGGACCTAGCGGTTCAGGCAAAACCGAATTCGTCAAACGTTTGATCGAGCATAAACATCATTTGACCGATCGGCCCCCTCAACGGATCGTGTGGTGTTACAAAGAGTGGCAATCGGCGTACAGCCTTTTGCGAGAAAGTCAAGGCGATTCCATCGTGTTTGTGGAAGGCATTCCTAAAGAAGACGACGGCATCGTCTCTGACTCCCGTCTAACCCATTTGGTCATTTTCGACGACATGTTAGGAGAAGACGAAGAAGAAATTAAATTGTGGTTCACGCGCAAAGGGCATCACCGTAATGCCAGTGTCGTTTACATCACCCAAAATTTGTTTCAACAAAGTAAAGCCCATCGTACCATCAGTCTCAATGCGCATTACGTGCTCTTGTTTAAAAGCCCTCGAGATAAATCGCAAGTGCAAGTCTTAGCAAAACAGTTAGGAACGCCTTGGCTGACTCAGGCGTACGACGATGCCACTCAAACGCCACACGCCTATTTACTCGTCGATTTGAAACCTACGACTCCTGAGGATTTGCGATTTCGTACCCACTTGTTTCACCACTGGTGCCAAGACGGAGGGCCTGTCCTGTACACGTCTCCGTCCTCGACTTCATTTCACTCCCCATCAAAAAATCTGTAAAAACCTCAGACCCTTTTTCGTCTGTCTCACTCTCAGTGCGAACATGACGTCCCTTCAGTCGCATCTTCCCGTCAAATTGATTCGTGCCTTGTATGGCATCAGTCGAGAAAAAGATCCACAAACACGAGCTCGTGTCTTAGAAGCTAGTCTCAAAGAAGTCTTACGATGGTTCACGGTGACGGCACGTCAATTACTCCAAGGAATCATTCAGATTCCTCATCAAACCCAACGCTTTTTCGATCGAAACAAAGTCGCTTTGGTCCAACTGGCCGATCCCCGCATCGACACTCAAACCAAAAAACAAATCATTTTGAAACCTGGAGGGAGCGGTACTCTAGGAGGGGTCATCATTCGCTCACTCTTAAGATGGGATCCTAATGCCCCCAAAGTTATCCCCAAGACAAAAGTCCAACGAAGCCCCAAGAAGAAAAAGAAAAAGACCAGGTCCCCAAGAAGAATAACTTCTCCAGTGGCGGGACCCTCCTCTTACCAGACACCACCCCGAAAAAAGAAAAGAAGCCCCCAGAAAAAGAAACAGAGAAAAAGTCCCCAGAAAAAGAAAAGTCCACAGAAGAAAACTAGTCGCAAGAGAGGCACTTCGGCCAGGACGCAACCTTACACTCGCAAACCACGACCTGCCACAGCAGTGACTGCGTCTCCGGCATCCTCACGTTCATCCACTTCTCCGTTGATGACACCCAGAACTGAAGAGTACTTGGAGACGTTGATCACACCAAGAACATCTCCGTTGATGACCCCCAAAAGAACTTCCCCAGTGGCAGGACCCTCCAATTTAGTGGCAGTGGCTGCTGCTCACAAAGTACCTTCTCCCAAAATCAAAGTCCAAGAAAGATCGGGCATGTTACAAAGTTTACTGGATTTGTCCAAGCAAGAACTGGCTCGATTTAGTCCGTTGCGTACCCCTGCACGACGTGTCATGCCTGTCCTCAAACTGATAAAACGTAAAGACAATCAGTGGCGACGCGTTCCAGTATAAAAAGAGCCTGTGACCAAGTCGGGGTATCAGTGAACTTGTAAAAGATGTCACCTCCAAGAAGCCACAAAAGAAAGAGACAAAGGCAGACGCGTCATCCGACAAAGCGCTTAGCCAAGCATCGACATTACCCTAAGAAAAGACACAGTCGTTCCAAGAAAAAGAGGCGTCAACAAAGGGGAGGATTCCTTGGCGATTTTGGGAAAAACATTGTCACCTTTATGACAAAGCGATAGTCCCAAAAAAAGATAAAAGGGTGTGCGTTAAGTCATCGACGTTAGTGTCTGTTCGGTGAATGTCCCGGAACCGACAAGCAAAAATGTCACCCTCCAGAAAACCCCAAGGAAAGAAAAGGAAAGGACTGCCACCACGTTTAGCTAAACATGGGGACCTGTTATCTGTCCTGTCCAAAGCTTCTCCACCCCTACGAAAAAAACTCATTCAAACGGCCTCCAAAGAGGTCATCGATACCGTCTGCGAATGTTGTTTGAACGTTTTGAAAGGCACGATCCCTTTGTCCAAACACCAGAAACAATGCTTAGGCAAACATCGTCACGTTCTTCGCCAAATGGTTCAAAAGAAAATTCCCATTCGTCAAAAAAAGAAGATGTTGGTTCAACGTGGAGGCATTTTGCCTCTCTTGTTAGGCCCCATACTGAAAGGAGTCTTGGGAACCATGTTGGGAGGACTGATGGGAGCAAGATAAAAAGGCCTTCGAAAGTCCCAAGATCTCAGAATCGACCCCTGACAACCCCATGGAAGGACGAAAACTAGCTTTAGTGCCTTACAAACGATGGATGGAATACCATCGGTGGCAAGAACAACGCACCCCGCATTTACCTCCCAATCCCAATTTGAGCGAGATGTCCCAGTTACAACACGAATTGCAGTCCTTGATGGATCGCCAAGATTTGTCCGAAACAGAAAAATCACAAAAGTACGGTCAACTCTTGCAACGACTGCAACTCTTTCACCAGAAAGCTTTAGACGAAACAGCTTTACCCACTCTAAAAGATTTTAAGACCTTGATGAAAAGTCCAGCACCATCATCATCATTACCACCACTACCATCCCCAAGGGTCACCAGAGATGCTACCCCACAAAGACCTGAGGAAGAAGAGATGCGCGAAGTGTTTCAAACACCGTCAGCAGCTCCCATTTCGAGTAAGATTGCAGCATCCTTATTGACCCCGTCCCCCACACCCCAACGAGAAGAAATGAAAGCTTGGGTTAAAAAGATGATGTCCACGCCTCCTTCGACAGAAGTGAAAAAGAAAGAAGGGAAACCAGAAGCGAAAAAAGAAAAGAAGACCAAAGCCATTCCATTGCCACCACCACCACCACCACTACCTTCTACTTCTACTCCCGTAGCCCATCGGACACGTAAATCCGTTTCCAAACCACCCTTTCGACCCACCCAAAGTAGCATCACCGAAGAGTGGGTGACTTATTAAAACGCCAACACAAAATAAAAAATGGAAAAAGTCTTAGCCAGCATTTACTACGATCCCTCACATCCTGCAGGTTACGCAGGAGTTCAAAAATTGTATCGTGCTGCCAAAAACTCGACTGAAAAGTCTCCGTTTACCTCAAGTGCAACGATGGTTACAAGAACAAGCTACCTACACTTTACACAAACCCATTCGACGCAAGTTTGCCAGAAGTCGCACCCGAGTGGAAGTCATCGATCATCAATGGCAAGCCGATTTAGCCGATGTCTCTCATTTGGCCAGCTACAATCGTGGCTACAAATATTTGTTTTGTGTCATCGACGTCTTTTCCAAATTTGCCTGGGTCGTGCCCTTGACTTCCAAATCGAGCAGCGAGTTAGTGCGAGCCCTGCAACGGGTGTTGAAACAAAGCGGTCGTCACCCTCTTCGATGGCAAACGGACAAAGGCACCGAATTTCTGAACCAAGCTTTCCAAAAAGAATTAAAGAAACGTGACATTCATTTTTTTACCACCGAGAATCCCGAAACCAAAGCCAGCATCGTGGAACGTTTTCAACGCACTTTGAAAGAACGCATGTGGAAATATTTTACGCATCACCACACTCTGAAGTACATCGACATCTTACCGCACCTGGTGCAAGCGTACAACCAATCTTACCATCGAAGCATTGGACGTGCCCCGCAAGACGTGACTCCCGACAACGAAGTGCTGGTGTTTGAGCGCCTGTTCGGTACGTCCCCGACGAGGGCTGTCCCTAAGAAAAGTGGAGAGTTGACCGTAGGAGATTGGGTGCGCATTGGCAAAACCAAACGCACTTTCGACAAAGGTTACTTACCTAACTGGACGACCGAATTGTTTCGCGTCACTGGACGAGTGCATGGCCGTCATCCTGCCGTCTATAAATTGGAAGACATGAACGGAGAAGTACTCAAAGGAACGTTTTATTTGCCCGAGTTACAACGTGTGACCAAAAAAGAAGACGACGTGTACGACATCGAAAGCATTCTCGAACACAGAACCCGTAAAGTGGGCAAACGACGTGTCAAAGAAGTCAAAGTACGTTGGAAAGGATATCCACCCAGTTTCGATTCTTGGATCGACGCTTCGCAAGTCATCGACTATAAAAAGAAGAAGTGACCATCATGCCCTTTCACACAGCAGCAGACGCAGCTACGTCGACCAGTCCTTCTTCCCCTAGTTCTTCTGTGCAAGATTTACAAAAACAACCCTTGTGGGTGTGGTGTGGAGAACGTGTGCCTAAAACGCAAATCGTCTTTTTCTGCCAAATCTTCGTGGTGTATTGTGTCATCGGGGCAGCCATCGCCAATTTGAGTTTGCAACAAGGAGACAAACAATTGTGGACCATTTTATTGAGCAGTTGCATCGGTTACCTGCTTCCCAATCCCTCCCTGAAATTCTCCTCAAACGGGAACGTTGTGTCCAGTGTCAGTGCCAGTCACCACTCCAGCAACCACAACCAGAACCCCATTTTGGGCGGAGACACACCTCTGACATCCACTAATATTCCCTCGGACAGCCACAGAACTCTGGAATTATGAGTCACCAAAACCAATTTTACTTAACTTTACCCAGTGACAGTTCCATGGAGGTGTTTCCCAACAACACGTTGTGCTGTTACACGGCCAAATTACCTCAAGCCATCCCCTTAGATCACGAAGCCCATTGGGAAGTGGCTTTAGTAGAAATGATTCACCCGACCCAAGTCCTCAATGTCATTCCCAATCAAAATTATTTTAAGGTAGAAGTTCAAGACAAACAATTGCAAGATGAGTTGGATAAGATTGGCACATATACCAATAAAACCTATGATGACAAAACTAAAACGTGGACCTACAACTTGTCCATTCTCCCAGGCTATTATTTCAGTGGTCATCATTTGATCAGCGCCATAGCCTCCAAGTTTAATGGCGTGTTTCTGAAAGCTTTGGGGAATGTCCAAAAAAGTGTCACCCTGGAATACCACAAAATAGCTCGTCGCTTTCTGATGAAATTTTCTGAGGGGTCCAAAAAATTCATGTCTTTCTTATTTTGTCCTGAATTGTTTGACATATTGGGCGTTGACACGGAGATGAGGAAGATAGGAGAACAAAAAAAAAGCCCCGAATTACCAGTCATTTATGACAACGACTCTTTTGCCAAGTATTTTCGTTTCCCGGTAGAACTGAACCAAGGACTGAATTTGATCTTTGTGTACTCCGATGTGGTGGAGTACAACGTGGTGGGACACACCTCGTGCCGTTACTGCGTGTCATTCCTTTCAAAGTGGATTCTGCCACAAACGCTGACGAGGAAGGTGGAAACACTTATCACGTCCACCGCGAATTTGTGCATCCTCACTATTTGCCGGTCAGCAAGTCGTATTTGGACACGGTCAACATTACTATAAAAGGAGATTTGGGACAAAATATTCCATTCACCAAAGGAAAAGTCACGGTGAAACTCCATTTTCGAAAACGGTTCTCTCACGACTCGTAAGTAAGTCATGTATCCAGTGTACCAAGGGGTGGCTCGACAGCGAGGACACGGTTTAGGAGACATGTTAAAATCGGCCTTTCGTTCGGTGGCTCCAGTGTTGAAACCGATGGTGACACGAGGATTGCACGCCTTGAAAGATGCGGCACTGACGCAAGGCAAAGAATTTCTCCAAAATGTCATCATCGACAAACAAAACCCTAAAGAAGCCTTCATGAGGGCAGGCAAAAATGTCTTGCTGCAAACGGGCAAAGACATTTTGGGTCGACGAGAGACACCTATAAATGCCCTGCACGCTACCGAGTCTGGCATTCAGCAAGGACAAGGCAGAAAGAGACGACGAAGAAGAAAACACCCTTTCACCAGACTTCAAGCGAGAAAGGCCAAGAAAAGAAGAACCGTTAGAGACTTAGACGTTTTCGATTATTGAGAAAGAACAGAACAAAATGATGCACCGAGAGTCTTGCGCCTGTTCCAAGACGGAACTGGATCTGTTTGCCATGCCCCCCACCATGATGACCATGCAAGAATCCCAATGGGTGGAATTTCATCCCGTCTCCTCACTGACCGATTCCGCTCCCATCGAGTTTGAAATCAAAGGACAGCCCGAAGATTACATCGATCTGAATAGCAGTTACTTGTACTTGAAAGTCCAAGTTCTAGATAAGGATGGTAATGCAGTAAAAGACGATGACGAAATAGGTCCCGTCAACAATTTCATGCATTCCTTGTTCAGCTCAGTGGATTTGTACTTGAATAACAAACTAGTCAGCAGCAGCATGGATACATACCCTTACCGTGCCTACTTGGAAAATCTCTTGACGTACGGAATAGATGCCAAGGATAGTCATCTCAATGCCTGTGTGCTGTGGGTAGCTGACGAAGCGGGCAAGTTAGAAAAAACAGATACATCCAATTCCAGCTTCGAGGCAAGAGCAGACAAAATCATAAACAAGAAAAGTTTAGAACTGATGGATCGTTTGCATTTGGACATGTGGTTGCAAGAGAAATATTTGCTGAACGGGGTGAATGTCCGCTTGAGACTAAATCGCAGCAGTACCGCTTTCCATTTGATAGCTGCTGATGCTACTAAGGGTCCTAAAAGCATAATTTCAGAGGCCAAACTCTATGTACGACGCGTGGAAGTGTTACCCAAAGTGGGTAACGAAATCAGTCAAACGTTGAGCAGAACGACCGCCAAGTATCCCATACGACGTGTGGAAGTGAAAACGTTCACCATTTCCAGTGGACTGCAATCCATAACCGAAGATCATCTGTTTCAAGGACAGTTACCCAAGCGTTTAATCCTTGGTATGGTCTCGAATTCAGCCTTCAACGGAGCCATCAAAGAAAATCCTTTCAACTTTCAACACTTCAACGTGAAGAAAATCGAAGTCAGTCGGGATGGCAAGACCTTGTGTACCCGACCTTTCGAACCTGACTTTGCCAACAACAATTACTTGAGATCGTACTTGTCCCTGTACGAAGCCACCGGCCAGTTAGGAACCAACACCAGTCACGGCATTGAGTACGACGATTATGACAAAGGCTATGCTTTGTGGGCTTTCGATTTCACTCCAGACCAAGGCAGTGACGAGGGACATTTCCACCCTATAAAATCTGGCCAGATTCGTGTGGAACTTCAGTTTGCAGAACCACTGAAACAGACAGTGAACGTCATCCTGTATGCAGAATTCGATAATACCATAGAAATCAACAGTTTGAGAGAAGTCATTCTAGATTATTAGAAGCTATGGAAGACTGTTATCCCTCTTTACCTAGTGAAGAAACTTTGGAGATGGAATGTAAGGAGACCGTGGAAGGAGAAGAATCTCAAGACAAAGACGAAGAAGATATCATGATGAAGTCGAGATGGCCAGAACAAGAAGCCCATTTAGTCTCCTGTTTTGCCAAACACTTGGTCGACAAAATGACGGAATTGATCAAGAAAAATTGTTATGGATGTCAAAACGATCATCCCAGTCAAATTCAACACGATAAATGCCTGATGTTAAGTCAAGAAGAAAAATTGAACGAGTATCTGGACGAAGCTTGGAGCCTCATCTCGAACAAAGACGTGTTGCACCAGTGGTATAAAGACTTGCGTGAACATTCTTGTCCACCATTAACCACTCAAGAGATCCATCGTATCGAAACTCTCCTGAATCAGAGTGAGGAAACAGAACGAATAACCGTTTATTCGTCAGACATTTTCAAGCAAAAAGTCAGGATCGAATTGACGACTTATTATTACCTGTGAAGAAGAAGAAAAAAACACAAAACAATGGATACCTGGGAACTTTATTACCTTTTGAACCACAGTTCGTATACGGCTTCTTGGAATCCTGTCGTCTGTGCTAAAGATGAACTCCCTCATCGCAAACCTAAAGACCATCAAGCTTACGTGATCAACACGGACGACAGTCATCTCCCAGGAACCCACTGGGTAGCCGTCTACTTTCCTCAAGAAGGATGTGTGGAATATTTCGATTCGTACGGATTGCCCCCTTTGGAAGACGATATCATCGACTTTATGAGAAGAAATGCTCAAACCACCCGATTCAATAATGTGAAATTACAAGGCACAGATTCCTTGGTGTGTGGACAGTACTGTGTGTATTTTCTGCATCATCGCAGCCTGGGCTATTCCTTAGAACATTTAGTGACTCATTTCGATCCTCGTTCTTCTGCTAGAAACGATGTGAAAGTAGATCGATGGTTTTGTGACCATTATGCTTATCTTTTGTCTCAAGCTAGGAAACGTAGTGTCCATCAATGGCCTAATGATTTCCAACAGTGGAAATCACAATTTCATTCACAACGTTGTCAGCCCTGTTCAAAGTAAATTGTAGATTGAGAAAAAAATGTTTGTGATTTGAAAAAAATTGTTTGATGTTATAGTGTTGGATTATTGTTAAAAATGTTGTTGTTTAGTGTTAAGTGATTTTTGAATAAAAAATGTTGTGTTTAGAAAAAAAATGCCTTTGTCTTTTGTTTAGCTATAAGAATGTTGGATTGATGCTCTTTCATTTCTTACTATCCCTCTCATGAACGTTGCGGCTCGAAAACCGTGTGGGGATGTTTTCCTTCACGTCCGCGCTTTAACTTTAAGAACCGGGTTGTTCCCAGTCTAGCCATCCATTGTCGACTCATCCTCCTAAGAAGATGTGCTCCAAACTAGCTAAGCTCAACGAAGCCTACGTGAATCTGCATAGGGTCAGACACAGTCTGATACCGAAACCAGAAGAAATAGAGAATGTGAGAATGTTAAAAATCACTGAAGACCTGATAGAAGAGCTCTTCAGAGAAGAAATGAACAGGGAGAAAGAAGAATGGACAGAGAAGTACAGACTTCAGAGACAGCAGCAACAGCAACAGCAGCAGCAACAACAGCAACAGCAGCAGCAACCTGAAGCTGACAGAGGCTTTGTCGATTGTCGTATCGACACCAAAGAATTCTTCTTCTCTTTCCGAAGAAGCAGACCTATCGCCAGAAAGTCTATCCTCAGAGGACATCGCATTCTTAGAAACTAAAAAAGGAATGCCATAGCAAAAAAAAACAACAAAAAAACAGCCCTTTTCAGGGCTACCCAATACTCTAGAAAAGAAATAACGATCCATTTGCCAATGTGTGTAGGTAGAGTAGTGTGAAAATAAACACTAACTCTTTCTTAAAAAATGTGAGGGTATGAGTTTGTGTGTTTGTGTGATTGTGTTTGTAAGTGATAAAGTAGGTTGGTGTGGATAGTAGATTAAAATGATGTTTGTTTTTTTGGGCTGTTTGAGGTGTACATTTTGGGTTAGATTGGATTGCTTTGCGTATGTGGATAGTCTATTGAAGTGATGGGTAGCATAAAAAAGTGAGCGAGTGTTTCTTTTAGGTCCGCGCGTTGTTGTTGTTTCTTGGTCATGATCTAGGTAAGATGAATTTTATGTTATTAGGGGGATGTTTTCCTTCACGTCCGCGCTTTCAGTATAAATTGAAACTCGTTCGGCAGTCCAGCTACCCTTGTTGATTGATCAACACCAAAAATGAACACGAGACTGGAGAAACTGTTGGAGCTTCATGTGCATCTGGAATATGCCAGGCGCATATTAAATGAACTGGCCGCGGAAGCCATTGTCGAGGAGGGAAGGATAAGAGAGGAGGAAAGAAGAAACAAAGAAGAAGAAGAAAGAAGATATAAAGAGGAAAGAAGAAACAAAGAAGAGGAGGAGGAAAAGGAGAGAAGAAATTTCAAAATCCCAGAGAGTGAAAATTGGGATTCTGAAGCGACATATCCTGCCTCTGCTCTCTCCCCCCAAAAGGTAAAAAGTAACTGGGGGATAAGATGTGTATGTGGCGCCAGGCCTGGAAGGTGCCACCATTAACCAGGTGTCCATGAAGTTCCAAACAAAACAGCCCTTTTCAGGGCTACCCAATACTCTAGAAAAGAAATAACTATTAATTTGCCAATGTGTGTAGGTAGAGTAGTGTGAAAATAAACACTAACTCTTTTTTATAAAAATGTGAGGGTATGTGTTTGTGTGATTGTGTGTTTGTGTTTGTAAGTGATAAAGTAGGTTGGTGTGGATAGTAGATTATGGGTTTCTTAGAGTATGTGAAGGGTATAGTTGGGGTTATATTATATAAAATGAAAAAGTAGGGGGATGTTTTCCTTCACGTACGCGCGTTGATGGGTCATGATCTAGGTAAGATTAATTTTATGTTTTTAGGGGATGTTTTCCATCACGTCCGCGCTTTCACTATAATAACCCACAGTATTCGTCGTTCAAACCATTCTGCAAAGAATAAAAAGAAGATGGCGTCAAACCAAATGGACAAAATACAAACCTTGCAAGACGTTTTAGACAACTTAGGAATAATGGAACAGATGCTATTAAGACTGGTTGAAGACCATTATTCCTATAGTCCCCATCGTGTGAAGATGGAAATTAATAACTTAAGGAAAGCAAAGGACAAGATTAGTGGTGTCATGAAAGAGATCAAGGAGGAGAAGGAGGATGAAGAGGAAAGAATAAGAATACGCAATTGGAACGAAAAAATTGAAAAAGAAGAAGAAAATGAAAAGAAGAAGAAAGAAGAGGAGGAAGAGAAGAAAGAAGAGGAGAAGAAAAAAAAGAAAGAGAAGAAGAGTGTAGGAGATAAAATAAGAACTTGGTGGAGGAAAAGAAGAAATTAGAAGCAGAAGAAAACCCAAAGGCCCTTTTCAGGGCCAGCCATATTTCTCGAAAAGAGATAGTCTTTGAATTGCCTACCCCTTTTTTTAAAAAAAATTTTTTAAAAAAAATCCCATGTTAAATTCCCCTTGTCCGTAGATTGTCCCACGATTTATTCCCATGTTAATTCCCCTTGTCCGTAATCTGACCCACGATTTTTCGCCATGTTAAATTTCCATTGTCCGTAATCTGACCCAGGGGTCCCTGTAATGCTAATTCCCATTGTCCGTAATGTATCCCCTATTACTACTGTTAACCAACCCACCCATAAACATGGTCACATTTTAGACTGGATTATTCAAAGACCTGATGATAACATTCTACGGTCCTCCCTGGTATCCCATGACCTTGCATCTGATCACCTCTGCATTATATGCCATCTTGACGTATCAGTCCCTAACCCTCCACCTTTATCTGCTACTAAGAGAAACCTCCGTATGATAAATAGAACCAAACTAATGCACGACATCCAAGCTAACGTAACAACTTGCATATCTCCTACCGCAGAACAACTCGATAACTGTCTGCGTTCATTGCTTGACAAACATGCCCCAGCTACCAAGTGCAGAGTATAAATTCAAAAGTGTTCTCCATGGTATAGCAGTGTCCGGGACCAGCTTCGCACTGCTAAAAGAGATCGCCGTAAAGCTGAGAGGCTTTGGCTTTCCACCAGACTCACTATTCATTAACAAATCTATGAAGCCGCTAAGAAGAATGTCACAAATATAGTCCATACAGCGAAATCAGCCCACTACACTACTAAGATCATGGAAGGTTCCAGCTGCAAAGAGCTCTTCGAGATTACTAACAAGCTAATGTCGAGGAAGTACAATGAAACCGTTGATAATACACATTTTATGACAGGCATGAAATTAACTGCCATTTGGTTAAAAAGATGTAATTAGATTTTTGTACTGGCTTAAATGGTATGTGTTGGGTTATCTAAATTAATATTGCTACAAAAAGAATATAAGGAGACTGTTAAAAGTACGACTTTAGACTAAAAGAAAAATGAACTTATGAAATTATTCTTTGAATGGACAATGAATTTGTTTGTTCATTGTGCATATTGGCTTATTCATATTTTTCGAGAGAGAGAGAGAGAGAGAGAGAGAGAGAGAAAGTATATTGTGCAAGTTGCAATATCCTATTTCAAGCTGAAAAAGTACTGGTGAGATGAAATTTGTTAGTACATTTTTATCCCCCACATTTTTTATTTGACCCCCCAGTTTTGACACCAATGATTTGTTACCCTCAATTTTACACCTCTGGGGGATACACTGGGAAAAACTGATGAACATAATATTCGCTTCTATTGGCATATAAACAGTCATTGATATATACAATATAGAATGATTAGATGCAGAAAAGAAATTTGTGCAACATTACTTCTATGTATTAGAGTTTGGAATTACTTTTATTGATGTGGTAAATAGTTTATAGTGACACTGAGGTAGAATGGGGAACAATCCACATCGACGTTTTCCGACAATAATTTAAAACTTAAAATTCACATGCTATTTCACCCCCGAAGTGGAAACATTTCATATTGTCACTTGCGGTTCGCCACTTATGACAAAATACAATATGTAGTAGTATGAGAAAAGAGAGTTATAAGCGCAATTATATATATAAAACCTTTTATGCTGACCCTTATGGTTTCGTGCCACATACCCAAAATGGTTTGGAAAAGAAAAACACCTCCAGAAGCAACATTTGTTTACACACTGACAAACTAAAATGCTTGCTCAATCAATATTTATCCCTACTTAGGAAACCCAGTTATTTCATATTATTAAATAATCGCAGAGTGATCTACAAACGTGATTTATAATGACATAATGCGAGTGTGTTTACGCCATCAATATAAATCTGTTATCGTCAAAATTGGTCAATCTTTGCTTCTAACATTTTTTTTATTTGATTTGATGACGGTATGGTCTTATTGTTGACATCTCAGTAGTATGATTTTTTTTCTTCACTAGATAGCACTTGACGATATAATTCATGAGTAAAATTTCTTTAACAACAGCTTTTTAACACCTATTTCCTTCATGCTTTTCTTAATATTTAAAGATAACATTGAACACATCTTGCTACGTATAAGTACAAATTCGATAATCAGCTCGAAACAGAATTCATCTATCATCTTATCAATTACGTATGTTTTTGTCGGATCATGAAATCCAGTATCTTTTGCAACATCTGATAATCAAATTCCTCTCTATTGTTATAAATAACTTGATATACATTATCATTAGCGCAATCAGTTCAATCAATCTCATAAGCAAGATAATCAGTTTCCACGAACAACAATTCTGCATTCGGCCACTTACGTTTTACAAATCTATAGTGAAAGCCATACATCAACCACTTTGAGATTTCTAATACAGATGCACCAACGTAGATAGGCTTGTTGAGACCTAAATTCGTTTTATATTTTTTAACCATTACAAGATTTTCATTGATAGGTAATCTTCCAGCGAACTTTTCTGAAGCAACTAATTTGCTGTATCGTTTTGTACTATTAATGATTTCGATATCAACTCTGTTACGAATATTTTTTATCGTTTTTCCAAATACTGAATTGTTCATCAATTTGAAAACGCCTTTCTCAAAACCTGTTTTTGCTATAGTTTTCACATCCTTATTAAATTTAATATAATCAGCCATCCAACTAGATTGTTTTAGTTTTAATAACGATAATCAAACCATTAATGTGATAATGAAACAATTATCAACTGCTTGTTTGAGCATATTGTAATGGAAAATATAATTTCGCTTACTCATCAAATTCGGTGCTAATTCTTCTACTGAATACGGCTTTCCTCGGCGATGTGATAACTGTTCTTTTGGTAAAAAGGAATCCGGTATTAACATTTTTTCAGGCATGAAATGATGATCATTGTGTAAATCATGTAACGATTCAGGATATTCTGCATCAACTTCAACGAAATAAGTAAAATTTGAAAAGGAAAGATCAACAGTTACATCATCTTTAATTGAGAGAAAATTGGTCACAGATTCCCATCCAATACAACCCGTTTGCATTCGTTCTGACATTGCCCATTCGTAAAGATTGTTTTTATCTAAATACAAAATATGTTGTTGTTGTTCTAGGGTTTAGCGCCATTTTTCAGCACAAGATATGCTATACATGGCGGCCAGTATAACTGGTGGAGGAAGAACCCTGGAAAACCCAGGGTAGAACCACCGACCCACGAGAAGCTACTGGCAGGCTTTCCCACGTACCCACGCTAGCCGAGCCTTGGACTCGAACACACGCAGACAGAGGTGAGATGGCAGTGATCCGGGACGGTGAGCGCTTTAGACCACTCGGCCACTCGGGGCCCCAATACAAAATATACTTAGTCGGCTTAGTGGAATCGTAATCAGGAAGGTATTTATTTGGAAAACCCAGGGTAGAACCACCGACCCACGAGAAGCTACTGGCAGGCTTTCCCACGTACCCACGCTAGCCGAGCCTTGGACTCGAACACACGCAGACAGAGGTGAGATGGCAGTGATCCGGGACGGTGAGCGCTTTAGACCACTCGGCCACTCGGGACCCCAATACAAAATATACTTAGTCGGCTTAGTGGAATCGTAATCAGGAAGGTATTTATTATTAGCACGAGCACGCTTTTTTATCATGACGCTGATTCCACCACGAATTAGGTCATTATAAATCACGTTTGTAGATGACTCTGCGATTATTTAAGTAGTATGAAATAACGGGGTTTCCTAAGCACGGATAAATATCAACTGAGCAAGCATTTTATTTTCTCAATGTGTAAAAAATGTTGCATTGGAGGTGTTTTTCATTGAACTGATACTATTTTTTTTCCAAAGCATCTTGGGTTAGTGGCACGACAGCAAAAGGGTCAACATAAAAGGGTTAAGAAACTGAAATAATTCATGCTTGATGGAAGTATATATAATTGCGCTCGTGACCTCCTTTTACATACTACGTATGTTATGACATTTACTGATAAGATACTATATTCTATCTCTTATTTCAACGCATTATGTATGTGTTAGCATTAAGCAGATAACGCAGGAACGTAAATTTGTCGTTATTGTAACAACGAATTATTGCCGTCTTGCTACAATGTCCCTCTGATGTAAAAAAGGAATGGATTACGCAAATCCTGAACCTTACAATTAAATATTTTATTATTGACATTTGCACACTTTATAAACAAACGAAAACCGCGAGAAAGGCAAAAGCCATAACGATGATTCCATTTAGATTCCACAACCAGTAGTTTTTAAGGTTGCACTCATTTATTCGTAAATAAAGCTTCTTTACCCGTTTTGTTTAATGAACTGAATTCATTTTGTGCTCTCAGAATTTCGAATGGGTAGACAAGGATTACCTGAAGGTTAAACTAAACACAAACTACACACGTAGTTGCGACGTAAACTATTTGCAAAAAAAAATTTAGGAAATCGATGTTTATTATCCATAATAATAACACGAGGATATATCATACAAAATCTGTAATTACTCCCAATAAGTTGGGGAGTAATTGTATGAGAAACTATTACATCCGTACTATAAACATTAACTACTTTCAATGACACGAAGTTTAGTTTACATCTGCCAGGCATAGAATGTTTTCTACACAGAAGATCTATAATCACTAATTACAGTGCAAACTGCGTCGACTATGAAAGATAATTGATTATCGTATTCATCATCAACACCAGTTGCAGCTGTAACAACAGAATTATGACCCCTATATATTCATGTAAGGCCAACTAATTGATGATGAAGACTTGAAGCTAATAAGAATTGGAACGAAATTGGAAATACTAATTAGACCGACGACATAAAGACATACGGGCATACAGGTAGACAGACAGATAAATAGAGATATACAGAATTTAGTCAAATTAAAGTGGCCACTTCAGTTAAAGTCATATAAGATGCCATGTATATTTGATTTATATTATGTGCTTGATCGTTATAAGTGATTGAAGGTTGTGCCTGCTTGGTATTGGCCATAATTGTAAGAAGCAAACAAAACGTTTACTAAATTTTGTGTCAAAGGCCTAACCTTATTTACGAACTTAGAATGTTCTGCAAGGTGACTTGTTTTCATTCGGAAAATACCATTTATTAACAGTCTCCTGAGAAAAGATATTAAAGAAAATGATAACTGCACATTTAATACTTGGTTTATATCACATTTTGCAATCGCTTTGTTATGTAGTGTTAAAGTCCAGTGATATAAGACTGGTAAAGAGGGATTGAAATAACAATGGACTTGAACGAGATCACCCATTTATGTCGTCTTCTTCAAGCTTGGTTGCCAGGTATTTTCACAAATGTTTCAGGTTCAAGCTCTGTGATAATCAGGTTAAGGCCTGCGGGCTTTATAAATTTTCCACTGTTTTATCAACATGGGTCGGACAATTTTCATTTAATTTTCCACTGTTTTATCAATATGGGTCGGACAATTTTCATTTAATTTTCCACTGTTTTATCAGCATGGGTCGGACAATATTCATTTAATTTTACACTGTTTGATCTTCCTTGAAAAATGGGTTGGACAAGTATGCTCCAGAATGGATAATTCAGCATTTGTAATTATGTTGAAACAATTGGCCACATATTTTCATTCAAATATGCTGGCACGCTTGTCAGAGTGACTGTTGCGTTCAAGCGGGTGATGTTTCCAAACCTATTGTTGTTAATGTACCCAAATGCCAAATATTCTTGAGTGTTGCTTAATCATGGTGCATAGTTAAACAATCTGCTTGATATTCCTTGCTGGACTTTCTCTAAACATCTACTTCCAAACATTGCTCGACACATGTTTAGTTTCATTGGTAAAAGGTCCTCTACACCGCAAGTCTTCAACTTCAGTTATGTTACTGTTAACATGGTGAAGGTCGCTATCGTATTGTCTTTCCTAACAATGACTCTCTGGAATCTTAAACACCTTAATATTCTTATTTAGAGAAATATTAACACGGAAGACTCACCCAAGTTCCGAGAAGATTGTTAAGGATTATCAAAAATTGCAACGAGGAAGACGAAAGAGAACATGATAGCCTCCTCTTGCTCATATATTTAGATCCTTCCAGTTGTTTCTAATTTTCTCTTGCTCCATCTTTGGGAAATTGTATTCAATTGTTTCTGAATTGTTGAAAACTATATTCCTGTTATTTCTGATGTGCTTCTATTTCTAAAATCTTTTTTAGGCAATTGTCTACTTATGGCCGTGTATTAATTTCGTATCAAGAGGAGCCAATGGTCTGTGTACACCCTTAGTGCGGCGTAAAAATAGCACCCGCTAAATATGTATAATTTCATATAAATTTGAGATGAAATAAAGCTTACATAATAATCTTATCTATATACTGTTGGATAGACCATTTCGATAAATGACGTCGACATATTTTCGGTTATTATATATTGTCCAAGAACTGTAGATAGACATACATTGTAATTGCAATTACTGTTTGATAACAAGAAGATTTCAAGACAAAAGAGGTAACTGTTTGTCGTATGTGTGCTGTAACACAGACAAATAAAAATAAGACAGATAAATAAATATATAGAAACATTTTGTAATTGTGATAATATTTCTGAATAACCAGGAAACTGCGCTGACAAAAGAGATGATTGCATGGCGAAATGGTGTGTTCATCAATCGAGCTTACAAATCTGCGCGAAATTCTGTCATCAATGCGGTAAGAATCTCTATATGTATTCAAGAGATTTTGAGCTTAAAAATATATCGTATATCAATCTTTAGATTCCCATATATTGGAAAGTAATAATGATTGTAACTTCTATTTATTTTCAAATTGTTCATTTTGACAGTATTGGTGTCGGCTACGTTCGATATATCCTTTAAATCAAATGCTCAGCATTGCTTTTTCCCCCTAACTGAATGAAGTTATTACTAATCTATTCAGATTTAGGACAATGTAATCCGTTTATATAGCAGTCCTTCCACGAGTTACTGGAGTAGTTCTGTCTGATGTTTTATCTTTGAATAAAATTATTTCATGCAATAAAATGCAATCACCGTTCAAGAAAGATATGACACCAACTGAATGTGATATTATCATAATAGCAAAGATGTGTAAAGAATAATTTGAACTCGTGTTTTTATCTAAAAGATAATTTTCATGGCCGTCAAAAAGCTAAAGGTGGCTCACAAAATAATTAGAGAAAAATGAAAATGAAAACAATAAATTCGTTATAAATCTATTACTATGTAGCAAGAAAATTATATTTAATGAGATGTTACGCTTGTTGTAGATTGTAAAATAAAAATAGAATATTACGTTTTTTGTTTGTTTACAAATCTAACATGCTGATCAAAATGTTGATAGGTAACCGGCGTTTTTGTACAATATATTCGATGATTCTTAAAAAAAAATATGCGAACTTCTCAATCAAAATATTTTTTCACCTCTTTGTTATGTTCATGACAGGCAAATATTATTTATTAGCTATACTATTTAAACTTGCGAGATTTTCAGTGGCCTAATCCCTCTTATTAATAACTGGCGTATACATTGTCAATATCATTCTTCACTTTATAATAATTAAATATTTACGAAAAACAAACTCACACCTTAGATTGTCTGCTTTATATGATATCGTCTTTGGCATATTGTTGATAATAATATCAACTCAAATGCATTAAGAATTAGGTCTGTCTTTGAAGACGATTAAAAATGAAACTAATAGCAATATTATATATTGGCACCAATAAACAATTAGTCAAATTCTTTCAATAAAACTGCAACAGTTTGAACCGAAGAACAACTTAAGGCACACATACAATTCAATAGCAAAATAACATTTGTTTTCACCGGATAACAGAAGGAAAGTAGATTTTACTGGCATACGTTTGGGATCAACTCTAGTAATTTAGTAGCCAAAGGAAACCTTTAGTGTTTAATACTTGTCCCATCCACTTACATAATTTTGTATTGTTGTTCGAATAACTTTTGGAATTTCTTCCTTCGAATAATTATAGTGAATATAAAATGAAAACGTAAAAAATTACTATATTGCTCACAAGTAGTTGAATACTTAAACTATGAATATTAAATACACAAATGAAGTTGAGAAATATCTTCGACTATGAATGATTCATTTGGTGACTGAATAGAGAATGAATATTTTCATTATAAAGTTCAATCAGAGAACAATTTTGTAGCATTTTTATCTTCGAATCTTTTTTAACACGATTCAAGTCTTATTCAAGTCTTATCGATTACTTGTAGACTCCGAGATCACCAGCGCAAATGATTGATAATAATCAACAAAATTGTTAATCTAAGTGCTCGAAATCATTCAGCTTTTATTATAATTTAGAGTCGCAATGAGGTTATATGTTTTACATGTTCATATACATTTTACCTTTAAGGAAGGTTGTCATCTTGGTTGTGAGATACTAGAAGTTTTCTTGTTCATATTGTTCATGTGTCGCTGCATACACTTGTAACATCTTTGCTGAATTTTGTCAGCTCATCCGTTTAACGTCAGCATCATTGGTAAAAATGAGACGAATCTATGCGGATCGGTGAATGATACATCCGGAAAGAAACAATTTATTGTCAAGTGTTGGCGCCCTTTTTATGGTCAACAGATAAATATTTCTTCAGTCGTGCCGGATGGAGGATTAGCTCTCTGTGAGCTACAGGTACCGGCAGGTAATTAAATTGGCTTTCGTGTTGTGCACATATGTCAGTCTTGATTGTCGCTTCTATTTTTCCGCTGTGTTTGTATTGTGAATGGATGTACAAAATATGTTTGCGTTACTAAAGGGATATCTAAATATCACAATGGTAACCAATGAAAAACAATTTCCAATAAAATTAACATTTGTTTGTTGTGTTCTCCTTCCTCTTCTTATTCATCTTGATTATTATCATCAGTGCGTCAGTGTTGTTACTAATATTAATCTCAATACTACCATTACTATTGCTGCTACTATTAACCTATTATTATTATTATTATTATTATTAATATTATTATTATTATTATTATTATTATAGGAAGAAATCTAGCTTATGGGAAACCGGCCTATCAATCATCTATCGTAGGATCTTATTATGCTAGTCAGGCTGTTGATGGTGATGCGACCTACATATGGTCAGAGTACACGTGTTCGCACACCAAAGCTTCGACAGACCCTTGGTGGCTACTTGACCTTCAAGCACTAGTCATGATACAGTGGCTTCGGATTTACAACAGAGAAGACAACGGTAATAACCCAACATGTAAGTAGTTTACAATCATAAGAGAATTTTGTAACTGCAAGACATTAAGTCCTTGTTGAAGTCAACTAATAATAATATTTAATACTTTCATATTTAATGATATGGTATGTATTTTATCTAATGTATAAGTTTAGAGCGGAGTTTATCGATACCTTCGCATAATCATATCATGCATGTACATGGGCGATTTGATTTTTCAACAAACAGGCAAAAAATGCAAACAAAGCATTAAATAAAGAGCCACTCACACAAATAATATAATATAATATAATATAATATAATATAATATAATATAATATAATATAATATAATATAATATAATATAATATAATATAATATAATATAATATAAAGTGATAAGAAACATACGCGTGAATAAAACAAGAACTGGTAGCAGGAATTGTAGAAAGGTAGCAACATTGTCTTCAGAATGAGAAAACATAGAAATCGACATAAATATTCAAGGATTGAGAAATATGTGTCACTGAACTAATTCCCATATATATATATATATATATATATATATATATATATATATATATATATATATATATATATATATATATATATATATATATATATATATATATATATATATATATATATATATATATATAGCTATTGCATATTTATCAGAAATTAGAGCAAGACTGGAAAGAAATATGAAGGGACATTTGAATTTAGTATCTACTTCCATTCGACCATGACATTAATGTTTATTGAGTCTGACAAGTTAAATATGCTAGTGGACAATTTATTCGTTTAACTATTCAATCAGAGCATTAAAAATCAGCACAAGTTCAAGCCTACCGATTACCTTCCAATATCTTCTACACATGCTGACTCTCAAGATATGTAATCAAAATTCTTCCATTTAACGTATGTACTGCTTACACTTGGAAATACTGAATACAGAATTCAGAATGTTTTAAAGCCACCATAAACTAAATGGATATGTGATTAAATCTGTAGACAAACCTATTATAAAACAAAGTGCATCAACAAACATAGTTATCTCAGGAACAAAATTAGTGTATATCCTTCTTAAAACACATACCTCCTAAAAATTGCCTATAATAAAGGCTAAATTGTCATGAGAAATTTTATTTTCATTATCTCTTCTGTAAAGAAGGTTTCACGGTTGCAACGGAGTTACTGACCGTAGCGCTTTAAAGTATCTCTCTTAGTTCCAATGCGCATGCCCACAAAAAATTACTAGTTCCGGATAGTTCAGACTTTCGCTCCGTTTTACGCTTGATTTGCGAGACATAAAGTCAACAAAGGAAGAAATCTTAGCTGTGCTTACAAATTATTATGGTTAAACCATTGAATAAATTATATATGTCTAACTTCTTTTGTTCATACTTGCAGTATAATTATAGACATTACATCAGATAAATGAATTCGGTGTCCATACTTATATTATATCAGATAATTAAATAATATTTACTGTCCATACTTAAATGATATCAAATAATTAAATTAAATACACTGTCCATATTTACGTTATACTAGATAATATAGATTCGTTTTCCATAATTTCAGATACGTTTGTAGGAATATTTCACTTTGTTCTCCGATTTTATACATATACTGAATAACTTTAACTAAAACCATCTCGACAATTTGCATTTTTCATACGTTCATGTGTCCTTTCTCAGTTATTTTCTCAAGGCTAATAGTTCGAACATAACACGAATTAAGAAAGTTATAACACGAGTTTGATAAGAAAAGTATAAGCAGCAGAGAGGGCGAAAATACCTTTTTGTAGGACGTTCCATTTTTGAAAACTAAAAGCTTACTACGAAAATGAAAAAACAAAATAAGGTCACTAACGCTAAACCAAAGCCTCTAACCAACCACGAGTGTCTCTTCAAGAGGACTCTTGGGGCTTAGTTTTTGTTTGTTACTTTATTTTTGTCGTTCGTGTTTTTTTCCTCTAAATTTGTATGCACGCGCGTTTACCCACCTGACGTCTCAGTGAGGTCGCACCCTCTCTGCTGCTATAATTAAATAATTATTATATCAATAATGTCACCTGGTGCTAAATCTCACAGAGCTAGATTAGCTAGAGAAAGATTAAAAGCAATCAAAACGTTTTTGCCTGTTCGTGATTCTCTTAGATAAAATCTTCAAGAACGTCAAGAAGCACAAGTTGAATATGCAGAAGGTACATCAAAATTATTTAAACCAATTACAGAAGTTACTGAAAGAGTTGCAGAAGCAACTGAAGGTCTTCGTCCAACGTTAGAGCCGACTACTAGGCATGCTAAAAAGATAGCAAGAAGAACTAAACAGAGATTTTAAAAGATATTTAGATGAACCAGACTCTGCCAGCCTGCTAACGCGGACGATGATACTCAGTCTGCTGACATAGACGAAGAAGTACTTGAATATATTGAACAAGCTCGTATTGAAAATGATGATGCACCAGTACAAGGAAGAGTATATGCAATTGATAAATTTAGCGATGATGGTATTTTCCACATAAGAAATATTAAAGAGGTAAATTTACCTATGTTTGCGGTGGATATTTATCATCGTAAAGCGTTTTTGAAACCCGCGTACTCTGATAAATATGTGAAAGATGAAAACTGTTACGATTAGGTTTTTAAAATACGTATTTAACTTGATAGGATCAATAAAAGAAAAGACATGAGATATAATTGTTTTATTACTAAAATAAGTAAATATGTTGAATAATTACGACGGCTAGAATCACAACAACTATTAGAATTACAGGAGCAATCATCTCCGACGATAAGTGATGAAGAAGCTGAAGAAAAAAAAAAAGAAGAAAAAAGGAAGAATGTAAACGAGAGAGAAAAAAAGAAAAAGATCCGGAATTTGAGAAAACTAGACAAATGTGGGAATTACTTTCTTTGCCAGGTAAAAATGATGTAGATGAAATAACTGAAAGTGGTTTTGTTACTCAAGGAATCTGTCCTAACGATGTTCTTTCTGACATGGATAGATTACAAGTTCTGATCGGTGGAAAACATGCAGGAAATAATTCGCCGGAAATTATTAATGTCATATCTGATATTTGTCGAACATTATTTACTGGCGGTATTGTGAATCGCAACGCGTATCGTTCTCTCGTCGATGAAATTGTTGATGATTATCACAGCGATTAAACAAAAAAATTAATCATTATGTAATTAAAAAAGTGATTATACACACTGCTCAACATGGGCCTGTAATGTTCAGGATAGTAAACGCACGATTGCCTACTTACAAAGCGATTTATCGAGATGGCCTCGGTGATATTGTTATTGGAGTTTTCAAAAGGATGGCTCCAAAAGCAATACCGATTGCAAAACAATTAAGGGTGAAGGCTACTGAGGTTATTCGTGATAAAGGTATTAATGCTATTGGTAATCTTGCCGGAAAAGCGACCTCGACAGTCAAGGATAGACTAGCTCGATTAGTACGAAGAAAATCACAACCACCAGTGAAACTGGCCAGCACTGAAGTTATGCCTGCAAAAAGTCAGTAAAATAATAAATCAAGCTGCCAATGAAAAGCTAGCAGAACTGGCTGCTAATGAAGTTGTTCCTACAATGTTAACTGATGAAATTATACCGACAAATACAAGTTTTATTTCAGGAAGTGGCCTTCGTGTTAGACGATAACAGTTTTAATAAAATTTTCAAATGTGTATCCAATCCGGTGTTCGATATAGACGCAACAGTTCTCAAAGAGGAATCGATTCATGATTATCAGTTTTCTTCTTATGACACACGGGAACCAAATCAGCGGGCGAGAATCGAATTACAAGTTCAGGATACAAGCAGATAATTCTTACCTGCTGAAGCGTTTATTGAGGTAGAAGGTGAAATTATAAAAGCAGATAATACTGAATATGCAACTGATGTCAGAATTAGTTTTGTCAACAACGGTATCATTGCGTTGTTGAACAGTGCTACGTACATGATTGAGGGAAGAAATATTGAAACGATTCAAAAAGATGTTGATGTTGCTACAATGCAAATAGGTCTAGCAAGATATTCTACTGAGTACACAAGATCATTTGGCCCAACAATGATGTTCGCCAAAGATAACACTGATCATCCTGAATATATTAACATAACTACAGGTAACGTAAGAAACGCTGTAGGAAATACAGAAACACCCGCATTAATATCAATGAACATAAATTACAATTTAGGATTTAATTCACGGCGATTATTGTTGAATGGTGTTCATAGAAGATTTTCATGCTCAGTTCCACTGTCACATATTTTTGGAAATGTTAGAAAGGTTATTTTCGGAGTCAAGCATATAGTTGTACTTGTAAGAATAGCTACCGATGATGATGCTATCTGGCATGCTGAAGGAGCTGATCCGGTTGGAACCGTAGCACTTCATGGAAAAGTAATACTGACAAAACTTTCGTTGTGGATACCGCTAATGACTCCATCAATTGCTGAAGAACAAAAATTACTTTCTTTTATGGATTCAGGTGGTAAATCATTGTTATCATGGCTGATAGTAACTACAGATGGTGTTCAAAGTGCTTTTAATAGTTTATTTACATGGCACATATCATCACAGCAAGGTATTTATGCACCATGACACACTTTTGTTGCTTTCCAAGATACTGCATGAGTGAATTCTCAGATACGTAGCCATATGATATTTGATAAACTTGGCGTGTCTGAAGTTTCCTTAAGGGCAAACGGACATCAAGAACCATTTGAAGATATATTATTAAATTTTCATTAAAATCATGTAGCCGTGCATATCATCGGTTAATCAAATTGTGGGACGTGATCAAAACATAGACACAGGGTTGCAAATATCACAACTAGAGTTTACAACATTGTATCCAATCTATTACTTTTCGTTGGCACATCTTGATTTATGTAGACAATTTGTTGTTGATATTCACTTTCGAGCTCGAGTATACGTTTTACCCGCTGGTGGTAATTACAAAGCAATTGCAGTTATTCTTTAAGAGAAAACAATGTTACTAGAAGGTGCTGGTGGAAGAATGAGAGTTGTTGACGCTCCAATAGAAAACATGTAATTAAATCTCTCATCATATTATAAAACTGTCGGTGTCGTATAGTCACGTTAGTGTCACTCTGTCTTCCGGTCAGGTGACAAAATTACAATCAAACCTTGCAAGTAAATGCGGAACAAAAATATCACTACAAAGATCAAATTTGTAATGGGGGAACAAATAAATTATAATTAACCATGACTCAACTTAAACATTTTAACAAGGCCTTAAAATAAAAAACGGGAGTTTAACTTCATCTTTCTCCGAGTATATTACAGCTGGCCAAACATGAAACTAAAATAATTTGGTGGATTACATGCAACTAATGTATTTGTATTTGCAAAGAAAAATAAACCAGATGTAACCTTCGATTGGTTAGTTGTTTCTACTCCCACAGGAAGTTATCAGATCGAACAAATCAATGATGAATTTCAACGGAGAATCAAATCAAAAAGGGGAAGAAAAGCGAAAATAGCTATAATAGTCCACGAACCAACATTATCATCCGCGATACAATTAAATTCTCCTGATTACGTTGTAGATATATATCAATCATCGATCAGATCTGGGTTACGATGGCCTGAAATCTCACCTGTGTATCAAGGACCACCAGAACCAGTGATAGGTTAATTCTTCACAAATAAAAAAAAATCATAATAATTCCAGACTATTGACTATCGTAGATATTTCGTTATGCTGAAAATCCTGATGTTAAATTTACTACAATGCCGTTTTTAGTAATCGATGTTGATGTAAAACCCCGCACTGAATATGTTTATGAAAAGGATTTCAGAGCATATGCTGATTTTATTAAAACTAAAAATGTTAATATATCCAAGACATTAGTGAAATTATTTAAAAATTATATTCTGGAGTACCCTAATAACGATGGAAAGAAATAAATTATTGATTCAATAAAGCATTTGAATCAGATTATGTCAGATATTAAACATGCTAATCAGGTTATTATTGAGCTAAGAAATTATTGAGAATTAACCAAATAACTATATATTAATCATTATAGAAAAACTGAAAAAGACTAGAAGATTTTGTATTAGCATGATTTAACACAAACTAAGAAAAATCACTCAACGATCTTATCAACGAAAACTTTCCTAAAATCGTTGAATCATGGAGAAAAATATCCCCACCTCCAACTATTCTTCGATATAACAATGATTCATACGGTGACGGGCGTCGTATTTCACCAGGAATCGGTAATATAACATTTACAATCTCAGTCAATCTTGTATGTGCTGTAATTAATGGCAGCTATCAAATAGATAAAAAAATCAAATCAGGCTCAGCACTATTATATTCTTTATACATTTTCTTCGCAAGTACCTCCTGGATATTTAATCGTGCAAGAACCAATATATCTTGTTTATCTACGTTGTCATAATAATTTATTATCAAGAATAAACTTTAAACTTAATGACCAGAACGGACATTTAATTGACTTAAGGAATGAAAATCGTATTTTAATTTATATGTAAAATCTTAACGATTTTTACAATTAATTAAATCAGTTGATATATAATATAATGTATCAAAATGTGAGGGTTTTCATACACGACAGGGAATCACTTGAAAATACCATCAGAACAATAATTATATAGTCTCCAAACACAGAACAATTTATTGGCCTTCTCGGTACCCCGTGACCGTTTCTTTTGGCCGTTTGATGTCCTTGCGGGTAGCCCTTTAGTGAGATTTAGCGCTCACCATGCTACTGTTTATTTTTTGGGCGCCACAAATTCTTTCATAAACATACCTTCAGTGAAACGAAATGTTAGAATATTCAGAAGGTGGTATATGCCTTTCAATTTCATGTACACCCCCAATATCAAACTCCGGGGAGAGTGCAATACGGTACTAACCACGTTGCCTGACGTGATAAGAGGTGTACATGAAACGCTTTCGGGCTGGCGCCCCACCCTTATATAGAAAAACCGCTATAATCGGTACCGTTTTCAGTACGTCGGTCACGAGATTCGAACCCCAACATGAGAATCAACAGCATTTGCATTGCATCATCTTACAATCTTACAAATGTAAGTTTCAGAAATTATTATAAAGTTACCTATGCTACAGTGCTGAGTAAAATTACAGCGAGAAATATTATTTTCCAAAAAAGCTGCATATATTTCGCCTTAACAAAATCGGGTTTGAAAAATATATTTTTCTGCCTTGACAAATTCAGGTCTGAAAAGTTTGTTATTTTGTGGATAACATATATACTTTAAAATAATTCAGGAAATGGTATGGCTGCTCGCTGCTTGTTTTATAAGCTGCAATCACTTAAAAATGTAGATGAAACAAGAAATCCAACGAATTCAGTAAATTCTTAAAAAAACCCACGATTTATCTTAAACAAAAGATTACTGACAGTCCTTGGTTCTGTCCTTGACAGTGTCAACGGAGACAATTGTCAGAGCTTGAAGTATACCTTCGTTTGTACTTCCTTGAAACATAATGCCGTTGTTGTAACACAGGCTGATTGTTGCGATACACTGCTCACTTAAGTCCACAATAATTTACTTTTGCGATCAATTTCGGAGATAAGTAACCACAAAAATATTTTTTTTTTACAAGCCAATACTATCGCGAAATCTATCTCCCCTTGATAAAATCAAGGGCGAAGTCAAGGAGACAACGATAACTCTATCAACCGCGTTACATATCCACGCCAGAGTTTTCTCCCTTGATAAAATGAAGGATCGTTGTCCGTATCTAACACTATTGGAACATAATAGAATAAAATCTTCTGCTTGTACCTTTCTGAGTAGATTGATTTATATATTTTATATGCGAATTGTCGTAATGAGTGCATGCCGATATAAAAATACATGGCAGCCGCATTTTTCGATTGAAATATTATTTCTTCACTAGTTTCTGTATTTACGGATTCGACGGCTCTCCTCCTAAGAATTCTTTTACACTTTCCAGTATTTCCGAATGCATAAGGTTGCATAAATTATTATTTTTCTTATCTGAATCAATATGAGCAATCACAAGATCGTCTTTGATCACCCCAAAATAACACTCGAATATGAACCTATGACTGTAATACTTTTTTCCTCCATTCGGCGCCGAACATTAGATAACCAGAAGTACTATTAACAAAACCAACCGGTTTTTTTCGTCGACAATGTCTGATTATACCATCACAAGATGCTTCATAGTTCCTAATGATAGGATGTCTGACAAATTCTTTTTCCTCCATTTTATATATAACATTATTTGTTTAAATATTAATTTGCCTGAATCATTACTCTGAGAATCTTATTAAATAAACTTCTAAGCATTTTATAACCCTGTCACTGTCATTATTTTAAAAAAATCATACTATCTTTCGAGTTCTCTATATTTTATTACCACCACATTGGATACACAAACGCGTGTTTCCTCTAACTAGAACACCCCATCATTAACTCGGTTTTGGTCCTAAACATTCCGTTTGCAAATGATGTCCGCATAATTTGTTTACGCATGCTTTGTTACAAGGAGTCAAAGATCCTATCAGAAACCATCTGCATTTGTTGTTTTTTTCAATTTAAATATTTGTTTTAGTTATAATGTGGATGAACTCGAGAGATTTTGTAACATTAAGTGTTCTAAATATAAATTTAATATTAACAGAATATCCACTGACTTACCGGTCCGAGCTCTAGTTGATCCGAAAAATAAAAGTTTGATTAATAAAATTCACGACGTCAAGAAAGAATTTCGCAAAGATGGCGCATCTCATGTGTGGCCAGTATTCAAAATCATACTCAAAATCATACTCAAAGCCGATAGTGTTGATGCTACGATGAACGACAAAGAAGCGGCAACGATAATTAATTATCTTGACAATCGAAAATATCTTTTAAATGTAAAATTTGTTGTACTAAAAGAAACAGACAATTGGATCATGCGTGGGAAATATGACCATGTCCTTCATAATAAAAAAAATTGCCTTACCGAGTAAAAATTTAAAACCAGGAATGTTGACTGGTATCGACAAATCGTATTATGAAAAAGCGTATCCTGTAACAGCAGGTATTTATGGAATTTATCCGATAAATGATACACCCAACGTTAATAATCTGAAACTAATAATATTTTCACAAATAAATTTTGTAGCCGAACGAGTAATTTAACATTTTACCATCTCGACTAGTGGAAACGGTCTAACAGATAAGATACGTAAAATAATTAAGGAGTGGGGAGAAATAGTTAAGGATACCGTTGAGTCTGACAAAGATGTAGCTGAGCTAGGAAAGAAACGAAAATTCCCAATACAAGTAAAAACGATAACCGGAGAGATTTTGCACGAATCAAAATATAAATCAAAAGGAGCTCCGATTGAAATTATTGAACATAATATACAATGCGTGGACCTCTGCGGTGACAATATTTCCACGGAATCAAACTGTTTAATTTTACAACGGTGATATGTTTGATTCAATAAACGAAATGAGTAAAAATGATCCTGTATCAGTATGTATATTCAAAGATCCGATGATGCAAATTATGATCAATTTGTAAGACCTATTGTCGTTATTTATTGCACAGAATCTCTCCACGAAGAAATGAAAAATCTTGCGCGGCGATATTTATCGCTAAATATACCTGATGACCCTGACGATGTCAGGGATGAACAATTATTTAGTCATTGTTTTACATTTTCGTCAGTTGCGACTCATTTTGCTGGAGAGAAAAATGCGTGGAAACCAGGTCGGTTTAATTTTCTTAATGAAGTTTGTCGAATATGGACAAGGTGGATTATGGAATATTAAATACAGTCATAAAGATGTTATCTCGGATGATATGGCTGCATGTTATCCCGGAAGTGTTCTTGGCATGGGAAAGTGTTCTATATATTTTCAAAGATTCAGTCATCCCACACACGAAATTACCAGAGTATCAATAAATGGACCATTGCCAGATTTCGACTTAACTGGATTCTCTTGTATCGAGTCAGCGTGTTTTCTAAAGATCCCCATCCAATTTGTTATGTTTGGTTTGGCAAACATTTTTCAACTAAGATGTGGACACCAATAGTATTGTTACGATACATGCTTGATGAAAAAATACTTATATTTCTGACACTAAGTGAAGCAATCAGATCATATCGAAAACAGACCGAAGTTTGGTTACCACAACAAAAGAAATATTCTGAGTATGAAAATCCGGATATAATCGATTACTAAAATAAAATCACAAAAGATCTTGGCAGAAAAGTATCGGTAAAATCACCTAAGGAGGATCATATAATCATAAACGACATTGTACAGATTAATTATAGATGATGCTGAGTTAGATTTTATAATTAATTATACAATGAATAAACATACGTTTATAAGTCGAGAAATAGCTTTCTTGACAAATGGAACTAAATTAGGTACAATTGTGGGCTATATTGATGGCAAGTCACCGCAATTTACTCATCTACGATCTTCTATGTTGGCTTATGTTTCGATACAACTATTATCGATGGTAAACATATTTTCTAAGTCCGCAGTTAGATTCGCCACGGATTCGTTTTATATTGATAAAAAATATTCGGGATTGTTGGAAAAAATTTAATATCGGTAATTATGCATCACGGGGTGAATGGAGAATAAAAAATGAGAAGATACTCGATTATTCTGAATCTGCCGATATTTCGATTAAACATATTTATTAAAAAATTAATCAAATATCAAAAATATCTTCTGCACCGTCATTGTATGATCCTGTAGTTAGACGTAAGACAATTTATCTCAGTGGACAAGTATGTTCTAGTAAAACGACTCGTGTGGTCGAACTATTTCGGAATTTTGATATGATTGTGTTAACATCTACATACAGACTCGCCGAAGAAATGAACTAGCAAGGAGTGAAATCTTGTACTTATCATAGCTTTTTTAGATGGAAAGGAGACACATGAACTTCTGAACGAATGGGTGAAAAATATATTCCAAAGATTATCGTTTCGGATGAAATATGTACAGTGTCGTTAGAAACATTAAAAACATTTGTTGATTGGTTATTAACCAAAAATACTGCTGTAATAATGTGCGACGATCATGGTCAACCAACACTTTTGTCGGGTTGTCTGCGCGCTGATGGCTGAAGAATTTTGTTTATTATTATGAAGGAATAACTGACGATCATAGAGCACTTGATGTGGAATTAAGAGAGTTAAAAAAATTAATCAGACTACAATTCAGTGTGAAATAATGCGTAAAATAATTTTAGAAGTTCCTATGAGCAGCTGTTGGAATTTATGGAGACCAAATGATCTGATAGTTGCACGTAGAACTATAGTTCTTGATACATTTCAAAAATAATTATTTATATTACATAAAGAAAAGTTTTCAGGGTTACCTGTACGATTGTATTATAGACCAGCTGATACGCGACGGCAGAATATTGACGTTGATATATCAGGACCCTTGCCGGAGTCAAGGAGGAAACACAATCTTGTACTAAATGATATTGTTTTAGTTGATGTCAATATTGTTGAAGATGCACTAAGTGTAGGCAAATAGCCGTGAACGTTAGGATACACGATGACGATTCATTCATCTCAGGGGTTAACTATCTCTAATACTCGAGTTTGGATCATCGATGCTCACATCAAATGGTCAAACTTAGTTTATCTCGCAGTGTCTAGAGTTAGAAAACTATCTCAGTTGCGGAGGGTTATTATACAGAAACAACTGGACATGTTATTGACAATGATAGAATACTAAGAAGAAAAAAATGAGTTGGTTATAAACAATGTGACCAAAAAAATAAAAAAATAAACGCGACTTTGATCTCGATGTTGAATTTATCATGACGCTAAATCAACAACAGAATAATCATCGTGCCAGCTGGCGATACTCGAGAAATGATCCAAGACAAATTAATGTGAATAGAAAAGATAGTAGTCATGGTCATACACGCGAAAATGTGACGCTGACCTGTCTTAAATGTAATCGGAGTAGAGGTGCTAGTTAAATGATCGCGGTGGTAATTGTGTGTCCTCGGGAAATTCTCTGTAATTGTTCACGTGTAAATCCACGTTGAGGAGGAGCAGTTGAATCTAATCTGTAGATTGCAGGCCTACTCGTAGATCTTACCACGCTGGAAATTGTATGCGTTGTAATATTCCAAATAGGATCAGTTGCTCGCTCTTTTCCAATCACCTCAAGGATACCAGGTTCATAGAAGTATCCTACAGTCACTTTACCCAGCACTGGTCGTTTTTAAAATTCATGTCGTTGTACGGGTATATGTTTATTTATGATTGCGTTTATAGGTTTCAATACAGTTGTTCGAATAATTTCATTATTTAATTATTGTCTTTTGAATTATTTCCTTCACATATTGAAATCCAAATAACCGCTCAGCAAGCGTTCGATTAAATCGTTCAACGATCACGATGAATTGCAGTATGTCCTGGTTGTATTTTGACTTTATGTGTTTTCATCAATGACGATACTGCACCCTGAAATTCCTTGCCAGGATCAACCTGTAATAGTTGTGACCGTTGTAGACCACCTTGTGGTCCAGATCCTCGTTGATAAATTCGTTCACACGCAGAAGCTACTTCAGTTGCTGTCTTCATTGATAGAGGCTCTGCTTCTTTATATCTACTTGCAACATCAACGACAGTTAACGCATATTTGTATGTTAATCGACGTCTTCCAATTTTAATAGTATCATGTGGTAAAAATGATATATCCGCTTGATGAACTTCATTTGGCACGCTGACATAAAAATGTGCATACTCGACTCGTTTGGGCGGTGGTAGATTAAATTTGGGAGATGCTTTTCTCATGGGTATTTAGCTCATGGCGTTCCTTGAAATTTCGACACTAATGTAGCAATATCACGACCATCCTTACGCTGAATTCTGGGTAAAAGAATTTTTTTTTCTTCTGTTACACACTGCACATTTTCCACCATATGCTATTTTTTCTATTTTTTTGTGGTAACAGTAGCTAAGTCAGTAGTTGGAGTTTTAACTCTACAACGTAAACAATATAGATTCATATATATTTATAATATGTATGTAATTGATTTCTCAGCCACACGAAAACAAGAACCAGTCAAACATCATCCAGCGCTACCGAATTCTATTAGAATGATATTATTAGGTCCGTCTGGAAGTGGAAAGACACAATTATTACTTAGTTTGATAATGAGATGGCTCCTTTGGGATAAATTATATTTAGTGGTACCATCTGTAGATGATCATTCATTATACGATGTTCTTAAAGATTTTAATGAGAGCGCAAAATTATTAAATAGGATTATTAATTTTATGACCGATATTGATGAAGCGCCGAGTATTGATGAACTTGATAGATTTATTAATAATTTAGTTGTTTATGATGATGTAATGCTGGACAAACAATCAAATCCAGCAAGAATATTTTCTCTAGGCAGACATAAAAATACTGATATAATTTATATTACTCAGCGATATACACAAATTCAGAAACTGATCAGAGATAACTGTACTATTTTAGCTGTGTTTAAAAGTTGATACACTTACACTTAGAAAGATTCATCAGGCTTGGTGTTCAGGAGATATGGATATAACTAAGTTTAAAAACTTCGTGTCACATACGCAAGCTACTCCACACGCATTTATAACAATAAATTTACACCATTCCCGATCACCATATCGCAAAGGTCTTAATAAAATATTTGGTTGATAAATATAGCAGCAGAGAGGGTGCGACCTCATTGAGACACCAGGTGGGTAGACGCGTGTGCATACAATTTTAGAAGAAAAAATCCTAACGACATAAATAAAGTAACAAAAAATACTTTACCCTCAAGAGTCCTCTTGGAGAGAGACTCTCGGTTAGTTAGAGGCTTTGGTTTAGCGTTAGTAACCTTATTTTTTTCATTTTCATACGAAGCTTTTGTTGGCAAAAACGGAACGTCCTACAGAAAGGTATGTTCGCCCTCGCTGCTGCTTTATAGCACGAGTTCGATAAGTCAGCTGATCTGCAATGATGAGTAACCAGAAAAGTTTTTTTTAAAAAAAAATTGGAACACAATATATTAATGTTTTCAGAGGAACATAACAAAGCAAAAATTACATTACCAATCATAAAGATAAACGAGTGTAATTAATGCAGATTGAATATTTATTCATATGTGGGTGTAAGTATCGTACAAGATTCAGATTAATTAATATGCCCAAGGACTTTTTTTGGTTTCTGTTTCGTGGGTGCGCGCGCGCGTGTGTGTGTGTGTGTGTGTGATTATGATTTTTGATGTAGCTTTAATAATGTTTGAGTCATATCGCTACGATGTTTGCAGTGTCCCAGTTTATAGTAATGTCTAGCACTGGGGCATCATGCCGCAGACACGTAGCATGATGTCCCACCCAGTCACATTATCCTGACACCAGGCCGACCAGTCCTAACACTAACCTCCTAATGCTGAGCGCCAAGCGATGGAGCTCTTAGTACCATCGTTTTAAGGGTTTGGTATGACTCGGCCCGGGTTCGAACCCACGACCTCCCGCTTCCGAGGCTCTTTGTCAGGAGGGGAGGGGATAAACAATCAAAAAAGTATTTCCTCATATACATATTTTTTTCTTGCTATGTTTTGTCAAATATAGCAAAGCATTCGTTCAGTTGAATATTTAATTATTTACATTCCTCGCTGTTTTTCTCAAAATTTCAAACGTCAACATTTCTGACTGCGACCAGCAAATTCGTCTGGAACAGCCGTCTTAAAATTAGTTTAATTCTGTTTAACTTTCCTTGCATCAAATCTGTAAGTTTAAAAGGTCCAATTTTTTCACACAATCCGTCTTGTTACTTTGGTTCACCTTTTAAATCAATATTTATTCATGTTACCGGATTAAAATTGCAGACAGTATGATTTTAAAAAGAGAATGTTTATAAGAACATGTTCTTCAAGTCAATAATAAATGTATGCTTACAAACATTCATATTTGTTTTCTTTATCTATCAGTTACTCTTTCTAATTTAGCTCCCTTATCTACTCGTTTTGAACCAGAAGTATGTTTATGTAATATACGTATGCGAACACACATTCATTCGTGCATTTACATACCCATGCAGATGAAATCAGACAGACAGACAGACACACATACTAACAGGTAGATATGTTAGATCCACAAATGTCCTATATTGTATCTAACATCGATATTTCTCCAAATAGTATACTCTAAAATTTCCAATCATCCAAGGAAATAAAATTACAATAATCATCAAGGAGACTCGTACGTGCGCCTGTCTGTTCAGTTGTGGATGACATTTGTACTTTTGAAAGAAAATATATCCATCCTAGATATAACTCAAGTTATTTCATGAAAAATATCATGAATATTAATATAAATGCATCAGTCTAAATCAATAATAAAAGAACCTTAAGAAGTTAGAATTTTGTTCTCGTTGTCGTTCAACCTCCAATAACTGCAATGATGAAAGCTGTAAAAAATAAACATATTTTCATTATTCTTCAAGCGAGATAAATTGCAATAACAATCTTTTTATGCAGCGATACACTTTCGCACAATCAAATAATACAAACTAGAGCGTGACATAGTAATGGGAAGATGAACATTTATTTGAAAGCTGGGAACAGCGCAAGTTAGTGAGAAGAAAAAAAAAAATTAATGATCATATATTGATAGAATTTCTTTTTAAGATAGTGCGATATCAATCTTGCTTGCGAAATGTGAGCGGTCTGTCACATTGTTTTAAAACTATATCTGCCATCTTTATTGATTGAACTATCCGGAAGTGAGTTGCACCGCCCTTTGGTGTTTTCAAAGGGAGATAATAACCTTGAAATGGTCTAAATATAGTAATATGGAATTCAAAGAAACATCTACGTTTGCGCACCGATAACCTAGAAACTTACAAGATCTACCTACATGCATTATTATTTTTCTGCAAACCATAGCATGTACATATAGAGGTAGATTCAATATCATCAATATTTAAAATGCTTCTAGCTTCAACTTATGAATCGATATACATCAATGGTTAGTTATAATATCAATTACAGGTTACTAAATTTCCGAAAAATTTCTAAACTGCGCATTCTGTCAAATCTGACACATCGCAAAAAAGACTGACTTGAACTAAACCTATATTTGAAAGTAATAACTTTAATTTACAAGAGGTTTTGTTATTAGAAGATATATCTTGAGCCGACTATGAGAACGTTTCGTAGCTACAAAGATAATAGTTCCCACTTAGTTTTAACGGCGTCATTATCTCCTCGCGTTTGTATAGGAAGGGGTTTGATGATATTGTTCATGATCCCGTTCGTCAGTCTGTCTTTCCATGCCTCTAGACGTTTGTAGATTATGTATTTAATTGATGCAGATGCACCATTTTCTGGAAATTTCTTGCACAATTGACAAATTGTGGGCTGTACTGGGGGACTGATCTCACCTTTACTCGTTACATAAGGGTCTCTTTAATATCTATAATGTAAAAATGAGGTGTCATTGTTAACAAAGAAAGAAAGAATGTTCGTTTCCCTTATATATTAACTCTCGCTGCATGTGAAGACTCAAGGAATTCAGAATAAACAATTATTTCAGTGAACGAGAGACTGAAGAATTTTCAGATTTTACTCAGTGAGGACAATGTAACATTCAATGGATACTATCAGGATACAAAAGACAACCCTGAACTAGTGATAGACTCAGTTTTGAAGTCCGATGTCACGGCTCGCTTTGTAAAAATAGCTCTCCAGGGAGACAATCGTTTACTGACTCTCTGCGAAGTACAAGTCTTTGGAGGTAGGTACTTTGCTTCTTTTATGGCTAGACTGTAAGACTTTACAATTTTTATTTCTCATTAATTTTGCTAAGCCAAAATATCTGAAAGAATACGATAATGTTACAGGACTGGCTCAAAACTCGATGAATGTGCAATGCTTTTTCCGTAAACGTACAAGAAAGATGATAAAACATCCGATGCAAACTTCCAAAATAGAGCTGATTACAAGTGTTATACTGATCTAACACTCATTCAGTTTAATACTAATTACTAGATTTATTAACGAGCTCCTGTTTGAGTATAATTGCCGGCATGCTATAGCGTTAAATGCTGTTTAACACACATTGTATTGATTATATAATAAGAGAGAGAGAGAGAGAGAGAGAGAGAGAGAGAGAATTCAGTCAGAGCTTTTGCGTTGTTGTCCCACATTTACTCTTGTATAAATATAATATTTAAATACAAATGATGGGGGTGGGGATCATAGTACAAGTACTATTCATTGTGTCATAGTACAAGTATTATTCATCGTTCCAAGGTAACTATTTATGAAGAGAGAGAGAGAGAGAGAGAGAGAGAGAGAGAGAGAGAGAGAGAGAGAGAGAATGGTGGGGATAAGGGAACAAGGGAGACGATGCATACCGACACTTTTGGAATAAAAAGTTTTCGCTTGTGAGTCACACGTTTACTCCTGTCTAAATTTTTAGATACAAAACCAGTAATATATAAGAGAATAGCTGCGGACTTTGGACTCCTCTTGAGAACAATAGTCGTTCTCCAATTTATTTTCGGCAGATAGCTGTCTTCCTTGGATATTTTAGTTGGGTCAAGACAAAGGATTTTTAAGTTAAATTTTGATAGCAATTTAAACAAGTCAAACTTAATAAATACGATTCTTAGTTATATATAATGGAGCGGGTGGGCTGTGGTACAAGTATTATTCATTTTCCATGGAAACTATTTTAATTTATATTCACTTGTATGTTACATTAACCTGCAATTAACCGCATAACTCTTTCGGGAATCATGCAGACTATCGCACTTCAAATATTAGAAAAATGAAAGTTTTCTTTGGTTGGTTACTACAGCTATTCGAGATTACATGATTTTCACCAAGAGTTGTAAGAATCTGTTACGACAATTCCATGAACTCTGAGACTAAAGATCACTGAGAATTATATCCCTGACTTTTGTTTCTAAATTGAACTCAAATGATTTACACTACGTACGAATCGATATTCTACCTTTGAATGCCTATAATTTGATCTGTATCAACAAAATAGTTCTCTTGAAAATTCCATTCACGTTTTATTTTTATATTTATATTGACATCAATTTTATATAATATTTTAGAATATTGTGTTTATATAACTTGATATTTTATTTCAATTTTCATGTAAATGTCTGTAAAAAGCAAAGTAATTTAGATATTTTTGTATTCAATTTTTATGTTGTCAAAGAAACAAAATAAAATCTTAATTTGAAAAATTCAAAATATGACAAGACCGTTCGTCTATCATTTTGCATTAAAAATATTTCTTTCATGTCGCTGTTTTCCTTTAAACTTTAGCGAAGAAAATAAAAAGTCATTTGAAGGATCAATTTTAACTTCTGCTTTTAACACGTCTTCCCTTTTATGGATGCACATTAATTAAACGATTAGCACGAGAAATATAGTTACTATTGAAAATGATTTTCCACAAATCCTGATTGTGAGAGTTGGGTCTATATCTATTCTCTTTCAAGCACTTGTCGTAGTCATTTGTGTTTTTCAAACATTTAGTTTCATTACCAAGACCAATAATTCGCAGTCGTTGCTTTTCCTCATATTCATTTTACAATCATCCTACATTTGATTATAGCTGAAACACTATTCTTCGTTGTTTCTACGTAATGTTATTCATTTACTTTCAATACATCATTTAGTGGATTTGGCAAGGAAAGAAATAAATTAAGGGAGACATAAACTGATATTGATTCTCTTTTACCAAGCAGGTAATGTCTCTGTTTGGTCTAATTGCTAATGGAATTTCATTTTAGTTTTACAAGTATCTTCAGCTGAGTTAGATTGTTAGTCCCTTACCTCATCGATCAGCTGAGTTATAGATCCTGCTCTTGGGTGGGAAGTGGTTTCATTTCCACGCTATGACATTCGTTGTTAATTTTTGGAGTTCAGCTACTTTTGGTATACAGTTTGTTATTGATAATACATTGGATGACTTTTATCGTTGAACAGAGTTAAAGCTCCAGATTATAAGACCCAGCTATTATCTTTTCCATATAAAACCTCACTTACACATTTTTTACAAAAATTTCCGCTTGATATTGACAACAGTTTAATTCAGTCACCATTCTGCGTCATTATTTAGGGAGCTAATGTCGCCATTTTCGATCCATTCACGTTCATTTCTGTAATGAGTCCCCTTAGTTTATACTGGATTTAAGTTAAATTTTGTATGAAGTTTGACCTTGATTAGACCTTGGCTGAGCTTGAATGTCAGCATTGTACATTATCGTCTGGCGGAGTTATCACCCTTGTTTTAATGATCTAGCTTCTTACATTTCTCACAATGAATATCCTAATGAACTTCGGTAATGGTTTATTTGAAACAAAACTGCAGTTGTGCATATTAGATAAATGTAAAATTCAGCAGGTGTATGAATCTGTCCATCTATAAATATAAAAATATTTCTGTTTGGTTCAAACACAGTGACATACACACAAACACTAATATATATTAACTAACACTGTTTGTCAGAAGTTATGTTTAGGCTGCATAATAAACATATCTATTCTATATGTTATTGTATGCATTTCTCATGAGTGTATATAATCTGTGTCATCTTGCTTGAATTTGCGTTGTAAATTAACTGGATTTCTGAATATCTCAAGCACAGTCTACTAAGCTTAATACTGTCATCAAAGTTTTCTGAGTCAAAGAACGCACAGTTTGTGTAATATTTTATGATTTAACTTTGCACATCTTTACGTTCGTGAATGAAACTCATAATTTAATATTATATTTTGGTGTAATTTCATACCATATGTATTTTACTCACCAGTTTCTTACATAAATACAACTGAAAGCGTGAACAGTGAATTAAACACAAGATGATGTAGTTTCTGTTTGAAGAACTGTAATTATATTTAAAGAACAATGATTTAATTATTCTTGCCAGATTGTACTGATGGGCGATATGGGGACTGCAATAAAACATGTGACAGATGCTTGGACAACAAATGTGACAAGCTTACGGGTTATTGCGAAGGTAATTAATTTACCCACCCCATATTAAATACAAAACAACAACAACTAATAGGAGCGAGTCTAAGTTCATCTTATTTCGAATAAATGTACACGTGACACTAAAATAAATATACGTATGCAAGCAAATATATACGTATGTTGGTAATTTCGGCAAGATTTCAGCAAAGCAAAGGGACCATATTGCTTTGTCTGATTGAATGAGGACATCCGATTCTCACACTGGTTTTTTATAATAAAATATGAGCACAGTACGTGGAAATGTTGCTATCTATATCAAATGAAGAATTTTAAATCTTTGTAGTTGTTTACTTAAACAGATATATAATAACATTGATCTTTGACACAATTCAAGATAAAACTTGACATAAATATCATTGTATTAAAGATGTTGCAGTCCCAGTATGTTACAGCTTTTTATGTTTATCTCTCTTTCGTACCTTTTATTTAATAACATCGTCATACTTCTTTCGAGTTATTTCCTTTGCTGCAATTTACACTCATTTGTTTACATAAAAGCTATGATGGAACTGATGACACACTCTTGCATTATTTCTTTGGATTAGAATGTCAACATGGTTACCATGGAAACCAGTGTAATATATCCTGTGATTACTGCATGGGTAGAGATTGTAAAAGGAAAACGGGGATCTGCGTTTCCTGTCCACCAGGAAGACATGGGAATTTCTGTCAAGAAAGTAAGACTCGATAAGAATGTAATTGGCTATTGTATGTTTAGTTATTTTCGCACACACACACACACACACACACACACACACACACGGATATGAGGATCTTCACCGTAAAACAATATATTTGTACATTATGGTAAAGAAAAAGAAGCAAATTCGATACAGAATGATAGTAAATAAATGCAAAACGACATTTTTGTTTTAAAACTAGAAATAAACTACATGCTAAAAGAATCTGTTTATCGTTGAATGAGGCTAATTTGAGGTGAAATCTATGATCGCCATAGCACAATCCGGACTAGCCCAGGCTAGAAGTCTTCGTCGTTACGAGGAAATTGTCCTTCATTGAGTTCAATGGTCGCCAGTGCATTATTATGTTATCCCCTTCTTGATTTACATCCCATATATATTTGTTACATGGAATGGAGAAAAGGTGATACTACTACTGCTACTACTAATAAATTGAGTTAAATAGACAATTTATGAGACTAAGCAAACTGATAGGAAATAAACTGAAAGACAGGAGGATAAACAGTACAATTTTGGACTCGAATATTTTAAGACTTAATTTGCCTTGTGTTTGCGTATGCAAAGCCAACGTTCATTGTCAACGCATCTCTGATTTGGCATTTCGAGACACTCAAAAGAGTGTCTGACTGAATTTAAATTGGTCGCAATGTTTGCACTGAGCATCCTTGTTATGTGGTTTTCTGAATGTTCTCTCTTTTTCTAATAGCAGATATTTGACCAGTATGTTGGATGATCAAAATGTCGCACGACAGGATGTAAATGGAGTTTTTCTGCTACAAATTATCATTTGCTTGATGTTGAAAGTAACACAGTCTCAAACGTTGTAGTCTCAGGCATCTGTTTATAGACCAAAATAAGAACGTCAGTCTTTACTTATATATGTTCCTGCTTGCCTACAATGATCTGGATTTAGTGTCGCTGGGTAATTTATCAGATGTTTTTTTTATTTATGGTATCTGGGTGGTACATGTATGTTACTGAGAAAGGGCTACGACTGTTGAGAGGGCTTCGATTTTTGTCTGAAAAATATGTATGTGTGTGTGTGTGTGTGTGTGTGTCATGCATTACTTTCCTTAGCGTTCAGACAAATATTTTGATGATTGTCTCCTTGCTGGATCAGATAGGTTTTATAACACATAGGCTGACCGGAAAGTATTCAATGACATAGTTAGATAAATGTTGTTAGATAATGATGGGAGTCGGTTGGTTTGCAATAGAAGGCATGTTCAGTGTTTCCATCGTGTACTATGGGACAGATATTTACAAATATATTTAATGACTCCAATATGAATCAGCTGATCGGTGAAAAAATGTTTGCAAATGCGAAGAATTGTTTTAGTTGGCCATGTTTTCATATCCAAGTCATCAATAAGGTCTAACCAGGTTAGAGGTTTTAGGAGTGTTTGATTCCGAAATGTAGGTATAAGCTTCGCACAAATATGTTGGTATATGAGGGCGCCATTCTGGTACTAGGTGCTGATCATTGATCTGAAGATAAATTTGGTTGTTAACAAATTTGATCGTCTTCAAGACGTGGTTTAGAAGTTTAACAAGTTAGCTAGGAGAAGAAGGGATGAAGCGTCCGTCCAAGGATTCCTTACAAACTTGTATTCCCTCGTCATATAGTATGTTTTTGTATAAGCAACAAATACCCATGGTAACGAGAGTTACAGTATCGGGGATATTGTTTTTAGGGCATTATCGAGCTAGTAGAGGGGAGTTGCTGTACATGGTAGCGAGAATGTTAGTCTATCATTTCAGTTATTTGTACCATGTGGTGCTTGTTGTCACAGACAATTGGTCTGAAAGAGTTACCTGTTTTGTTAATTACACTGCCGGATGAACATAAAAAGCGAACCACTATTGTGTATATGACCTGCATTGTGCATGTTTTTTTCTTCTTTTTTATGTCAGCTACTTGTAAATGTTTTGAAACTCATCTTTTAATAATATGTATAATTCTGTTTGAACTTTAATATTTGTCAAATTACCTTAAGTTTCTGATTATTTATGGATTAGCATAAATTGTTATCTGCATTGTAGATTGTTCCGACCACTTCTACGGATCAAATTGTTTGAAACAATGTGGTAGCTGTCTTGATGGCGATCCTTGTGATAAAAAGACAGGAGATTGTCCACGGGGATGCAAAAGCGGATGGAAAGAAGGATATTGCCATAATGGTTAGGTTCTTGTCATGTCAATGTAGATGACATTACATTCCACTCTTATGCAGAAAGTAACTCTTGTTTTCTTCTGATAGTACTGGCTCAAAAGTTTTTAAACAAGTATAGGGTTGAACATCTTAGTCATAATATTTTATGTTGAAAGATCATACTTTTATGCATATATTGCATACCAGGATCTATTTCAGTTATTTCGGACACGAAGGAGCTCTGATTGAGTGGATTCATGTACAGTTTTACATAATTAGTAACGCCTTATATGATTACAATTTAATACTGACATTAAGATGTTTCACGAAAACCTCTAATATTGAAAATTATTTAGTCAATACTATCTACAGACTGATTAGATGAAGAGAAATAAATGATCCTTTAACAAAGATATGAAATATCCCATATCTAATTTTCTCTGTAATTGTGTCGTATCATGTTGACGATCATTATCTTTGTTACCGTCAGCAACAACAATTTAACAAAAAAAAAACAACAAATAACGTTATCACTATCATCAAACTATTTAAATAATCAGTGTTTCCCTTTACCCTCATTTGCGCTTCAGAGACCCCCAAATTTTTAATTTGACCCCCAGTTTTGATAGCAAAATTTGTTTTTTCTACTCAGTCCGACCCCCAGTTTTGACACCAAGGAGATTTTTGACTCTCAGTCTTGCACCCCTAGGGGATACACTGAATAATATTAACACATCTAATATGTTATATAATAACAAACCTGTGCAAGAAAAATTGGTTATTGTTCAAGTGTTACTTTGTCACTTGATATTTCAAGGCATACTTATTACGTGTTCTGTTCGACCACATAACTACAATTATGTTAAAGTCGCATAGCTGACTCATTAGGGTCATTTGGGGGCGATTGAGTTTTACCAAAGTGATCAAAGTACATGTACATAGTTGTTGACGGCTATGCCTTTTATCAGCTACGGAGCCGCATCTCAAATAATGAAGGCGGTTCGCTGGCTGAAAAATATAACCGATATAAATTAGGATGCACCCAGCCAGATGTTTCTAGTAGGCACACACAATAGAATTATTGTAAAACAATTGCACAATATCATTTTCATTGTTTGAAAACTTCATCTTGAATAGATCGTTCATATGTGAGCGTCATTTGCTGGTATTACAACACAACTATAGTAATTTTGGACAAATATGAACGTTATCAACTATGGGAATTTGATTAGTTGTATCAGGTCTATATCAACAGATACACCCAAATGAAATTTACCCAGCCATTTCTTCTTTGAATCCAGACAGGTCTGGTGGTCTAGTGGTTAGAGCGTCTGCCTCGGATGCGGGAGGTCGTGGGTTCGAACCCCGGCCGAGTCATTCCAAAGACTTACAAAAGCGGTACTAACAGCTGCATGGCTAGGCACTCAGCATTCAAAACTGAGTGTTAGGACTGGTCGGCCTGGTGTCAGGATAATATGACTGGGTGGGACATCATTCTATATGTCTCCGAATCCAGTGCTAGACATCACTATAAACTGCCACTCTGCAGACATCGTAGTAATATGACTGAAAAACTTGTTAAAGCTATGTTAAAATCCTAGTCTGTCTGTCTGTCTGTCTCTGTCACACACTTCGAATTCATTAACTAATCAGAATACCTTAGGAGAACACCACTACCTCGAAAATTAAGCTATCCAAGAGCCTAATGTTAGTTCAAGGGAGCTAAAAGTATTCTGCCGACCTTTTAGATCACTCTGGCAGAGTGATCTCCCCTTAAATTTAAGACTCTAGGATAAGTTAGTTATTACTTCAGATCGAGCATAGAAGCATGCTCTGGTCATGAGAGACATAGCAATGCCAAACCAACACGAAGAATATGCCACTACAAGTTGGATTTTTGTTTTACTTCCAAGGAAAGTAAACTCTTTCTATATTTCCAACTTTTTCTCCTACGACAATGTTCTGCATTTACAATTGTCACACTTTTTAGTCGTCACAAATTGGGTACTTGAACGTGGAGCCTAAGCGACTTCAAAGTCCGTTCGTGCTATACTTAATTTTATATGCATGTTTCCAGTGCTCGTATACGTCCTATATATGCGTAATTTCCTTACTAACGGTTACATATTAGCGAGTTTTTATCCAAGGCTTTCATTGTGTCAGGGCGCTATTTTAGGGTTCTTACTCGTACGGGCCTCTTTTGCCTACAAGTATTGCCCCATAATTGATTTGATGGTACCCACAGGGTATGTCTCAATAACGGTGCCTTTATTCCTTTCTTTGAGAAGGATGTTTGTGTGTAATGTAGCTAGTGGTCTATTTTTTTACCGGTGTAGTCGGACAAGTACAGATCAGCGCTCTATGCATGGTTCATTTAGTTACCTCTTGCACGTGCATGTTTATATAGGCGATCATTGAGTCCTGTTTATCTGCGTAACTTACGAACTGGTTCATCGAACACTTAGTCACACGAACGTGTAACCCATGTCTTGATAAGTTAGATTAGGGCTACATTATCTACATGTGTGCACGTCTTTATGCTATGAAGAACTTTTATATATGCACAATTCCGTTATTTTTGTATATCAAGGTGAGTTCTTTTACCATGGCATTTTTCGCTTTGGAGCACTATGCTTCAATGATTCTACCTGTATAGGCCGTCCTTGACCTCATTACAGGTAAACATGGTCGTTGAAATCGCCTGCTAGCAATTTATTCCAGGTAAGCATCACTTTTATAGCTCTGCACCCTGACGGTATGCAACATGGTTTGCAAACAGGTAGTTTTGTCACACGGTATGCAACGTAACATGTGCAGACACACATGTTTGTAAACAGGTGATGTTGTTATTATAGTTTACCTGTACACTTCCCTGCCTTATTCGACATTAAGTTCTGGGACACCCTCTACTGAATTAGCTCATCACATTCATTGCAATCTAGAACAGGTGCAGGGCTGCAACGTTATTCGTTTTGCTATATTTTATCTTAGAGATTAGAGCTATGGGCAAAGCACAAACAACGTAATCTCAGACCAAAGGCATCAATTTTCTGCATCCCGATTTATTTTGCATTGTGAGCCTTTATGGAAGCAAGGTAGAGAATTCAACTTACCCTTTAAATACGAAGTGCCGGACATTGACATGTTCGGAAACATTTCCGGCACCCAAATCACCACCACATGACTTGGCATGGTCGGAACTCCCTCTACCTTTCCTATTTTGGGGTCCGACTTGATTCCTTCCGCAGTATGGTACAGAGTAAACAAACAGCCAATTTCCCTCCCATTCAGCAGACATACGTACGGGTTACATGGATCAAATATACCATAACCCGTCCCCAAACTGATGATCCTAACGACACCTTTCTGACAATGATGGTCAATTTCCGTTGCCACTGGCCTAGGCCCTATACTAGTGATCACGAATGGACCAACATCAATATTACTGGACCAATCAACAAAAGCCCTGGTTTTCAGTACATTGAACACGACGTTTACAGATATGTCTAACACTTACCCCTCATAACACTCTTTGGCATGATACTTAGAGTAGATCCTCATGCCTCAACATATGTAGCCTTTTAGTTTCGCTACATTTTGCTACGAGAAGAACCTTTTTCCTCAGCGTCACGGTTTCTAATTCAGGGCATTCTGCGTGTTTATCAAGAGATAGACCATCGCCGGATACGTTTTAATGTGTTACAAGGGACTGTAGCCCGTTCCAAACAACCGGATGATTCTGATCGTTCTACCAGTGTCATCGATTTTATCCTACACGAGGGCGCGAAACGTTTCTGCCTTTTGAACTCAATTAAGAACGTGTTTTCGCCCCGGAGCCATGGCTTCTTCCAGCTCCATCATCAACATACACCAGCGCTCCATCATCTTTTAATCTTACGACGAACGGATGGTTCTGAATTTAGTTACGTTCGCAGTCTTCGCAGAACTACGAACTTTTTGGCCCATCTTTATCATTCAGTTCGGCGGCGGTTCTAACATTTACACTCCCGCCAGATAATCATTCGGTACCCAAGCATTGACAGTGATCTCGTATCATTGGGAATGACATTGCCACACTCCGTACGCAAGGTTAGGATGGCCATTGTTTACACTTACGGATTTAATGAACAATATAGTTAACGTAATTCGTTGTGGAATTTTTATTCTCTCGGGATATCTTCAAATCGACGAAACATACCTTATTCTCTCCATGCAGAACACCTAACGTATTCATGGGAGTCAATCTCGAGATAAGAACATGACCTCGGCCCTCTACCTTTCTGCTTAAGGTCCCGATGGATGAGTACTATAACAGACCTTCAAGAGACATGTTTCCCTCCCTCCGCAACAATAGCGTCGATACAGGGATAGTACGGGGACTCAACAATAGGATTAAAGGGTCACTCATTGGACACGAACCTCTGAATGCCCTTCTATCAAAGCTTCAAAATTTAATACCATACGGTTATAGCACCGAGATGGTTCTATTGTTCATTCGGTGGACATCTTTTCTTGGTCGCAACGGCAAAAACGATTCTCGAAGCCTGGTTATCGGCCGAAACACCCACAATCTATTTTCTCGCTTCCCTCGGTTCCGTACAGGGACCCTACAGCACATTTTGAACGATATCCATGAGGGAGACTTTGCCTTCATTCTGGGGTTAAACGGCACATACCTTCATATCTCTTCATACCCTCCCAGGACGTACCTGAGAATTGAAGAAATCATATCTCAACTCATAGCACCCCTTTTGAGGGTCCTAGTTGGCCCTGGGGTCTTCCCGCTTGTGACAAATCGAGTAATGGTACATGCCGAGACATTAAGGCGGCGACCTCAGACAAATCCCACCTAGTATAATCTCGTCGATTTATTCACCTAGGTATGAACTTCAAAACACAGGCACCATACTTTCTCTTCCCCATGATCGGGTATTAAAATGACGCACGGTAGTACCTTTCTTTCGAGGATTCTATCCTCATGGGACTGCTCAACGCGGCAGCGGACATCATGGTACTCGGATGCCTTATTTGGCTTTGTTTCTGTTTTTGTCTGCACGAGTGGAGTCCTCAAGTTGGCTCACTGGACCATCCTCTCAACATCCACACTCAATCGAGGCACCATTAGCGGAACTTGGACTAGCCTAACTTGGCTTACGGTTGGTATACATCTATGATTCCACCCACTCGAGATTGCTGTTTGTACCGATGCAAGTACGAAAGGCTGGGGAGCTCTCCCACTACCATCATTTCGAGGCACCAGCGGTGCGTGATCTTCCCAGGAACGACATCTACGTATCAATAGTTCAGGAGAGGACGGTCAATGTGAAAGCCTTTCGTTGGGGGCAAGAATACTTCAGAGCCCAAGGGAGTTCAGATTCTCTGATAGATCTACAGTGGTGATTTTGTTAACAACAATGATTATCTCTATACTACAATGATGGTCTATCTTCAGCAATAAGGAATATCCCTGCCCCCAATCCTTTGCTTCATGGTGTGGGAGTTTTCTTAAACAGCAAGGAGGAACTCAATCATACAATAGTGAATATCTTCAATAACAATGATCCAAGGCCTTTTCATCATTTTGTGCGACTTGTGGAAGTTACGTTGTCATCAACAAGAAATACAGGTTCACCATATCCCGAGACTCCTCAACGCACTGATCGTCCCTTCGTCACGGAATAATCGACTAGTAGAGAAGGAATAGTCTTTCCACTCTCGTTTCTCAGGCAGATCTTTACCCGATAAGATCGGCCGTTGGTAAGCCTGTTTTCAACAATAGGAATGCCAAAATATCATTCTTTGTCTCTCCCGACCTGGACCCAACAGCTTGGACGTTGGACGCCATATCGCTATATTGACCAGCTTTAACTCGTACATCAACTACCAATACCTCTGATTCCAAGTGATACAGCAAACAACGGAATCAGTTTGTGACATCGTTTCACCGATGGAAGAAATTGTGGATCGATGACCTCATCAATTTTCATCTGAATCCCCCCGAAAGATTCGGGTCTTCCATCATTTACTCAAACAATGAAGACCACCGTTCTTCACCCCTTCCCTTTCCCGGAGCTCCTGGACCTGCACGTCTGGATCACATCAAACAGGCCTTCAGACTTAAACAGTTCTCGCAACCCGTCATGGAGAGAATCGCCCAGGCACGACGGTCTTCCACTCTAAAGCATACGAGGGCAAATGGTACTTTGGCCCCACTGTAAACATTCTTATATTGCTTCTCCAGGCATCGATATCTCAAATAGCTTAGTTCATCTTCTGGCTCTTCAAGAGAGAAAATTAACTCCTAGTTTGATCAAGGCTACCGCTTAACGATGGCGGACACCTTTTGTCATGATGAGCCCGAGGACATCGGTCAAAACAAGGACGTATCCGATCTCCTTGCAACTTGGAATATACATGGCCTACACGTTAACCCTCTGCCCTAAAGGGAATCTCTCTTGGGTATTAACCGGGCTGAACAAGACCCCTTTAGAGCCAGTTGAATGGGCGTGTCTGGTGTACCTTTCCCATAAGACCGGTTTTCTCGCGGCCTAGGCAAATGCAGGCAGAATTAGTGAAATACATGTCCTCAGACCCCAATTACCTGTAGTTTCAACAAGATGGGTCAGTCTTTCGTATGAGGGCATCCTAATTCATCACCAAGAAATGTCTCCCTTTCACGGATAAACAGTCTTTTAAAAAAATGAAAGCTGTGTCTCATCTGGACACTTTAATTTAAGGCCACTTAGAAGACCCTTTCGGATCTTTGAAATGGTATCTTAATCGAACAGAGGCGGCGAGTAGAGGGAGATCACGCCTTTAATTATTTCTTTATATAGATTAAGACGATATATCAGCTCAGAATATTTCATCCTGGATCAAGTGGGTTATTTGCTCATCATACATGGAAATAAACATTGCCCAATAAACATTTTACGTATTTCGGCTCACGAGGTTAGAGCAGTTGCCACCTGCCTAGTATTCGAACGGAACTAATCTTTAACCGTCATCTTCAGGCGGTTGGATGGAGATAGGTGTCCTCATTTTATAGCTTTTATCTCCGAGATTTGTCATCCCAAAGGGCCCAATTTGAAATGGCAAGACCTATATATGCAGCTCACCAGGTCACATTTCCAGATCGATAGACAACTTTTTTGGAAGCGGCTTCATGTCTTTCACTGGATTTTGCGGGAGGGCGGGGGACATTTTCCGGGGTAAGAGGATATACCTCACTCCATCTCTTACTTATTCTCCTACGTTTTCTGATTGGGTAAGGTATTCGAAGAAGAAACCAATATGTTCTAGTAAAATATGTTTCTTCGAAAATACTTACCCAGTCATAATAGACATAGACCCTCCCAGCCTCCTTGCAGTTACATCTATAGCGAGAGTGCCTTCCGTGCACTCCAGTAATAACTTACATACCCTTATGCCTTGGCGCCAAGTCTTATATGTACGATGATATCACTCGGCCCGACCACCAATAGGTCGGCAGATAACTTTTAGCTTCCAGAGCTAAAAGTAGTAACTCGAAGGGCCGGATTATTGAGGTAGTGGTAGTTCTACTAAGGTAGTATGATTGGGTAAGTATCTTTAAAGAAACATATTGTACTAGAAACAAACTGGTTTTTACTCCATTGTCTGTTGAGCAAGCCTTAGTTGTTTTAACATGGAGTACCAACTCATTTTTAGTCACTCTACAATTTGAAGACATGTATGCTGATCCTGCATGATCGTAATGCAATGGTATTTAATGCATTTTCTGAGCAGCGCTTTTAATAAGATGCGATGCCCTAAATCTGTATGTTTTACATTCGACCAAATAAACGTATGATTAAGAATTCTTGACTTTCGAAACTGGAACTGAAAGAATGCATTTAAAACATTAGATGAAATTTTATACAAAACCGATTACCTCAAACCCGACAAAACTTGGCTACATAATTAGATCACGTGATTACTATTTTATGTGTTGTATCATGCTTCTCTAACTAGGCATTTTATTTATGGTAATTTATTTTTTGTATATTTCCATAATTTTGATCAATTATTTAAAAAAAATGATTTATCACGGTAGGTAACTATTTTTCTTCTGATTCTCGATAACATACGTAACTTGGGATTACATTCGACCAGAAAAGGACTGTTTTCTTCTCAAACCACACTACAAGCACATCTTTCAAACAAACATTTTCCAGACATTTCCCTCTAACTGGATAACGCCAAACGATACACATTTTGTGCAAATAAATTATATGACGTGTGGTATTGGCTGGAGAAAAGCACAAAATATGAGTATGTTTTACCGACCTGGATATTGTATTACCTCCCTTGTTCAGAATCGTGTTGCGTTGTACGTCGAAATGCACTTAGCTTAGGATATACTGTGCACATATACATATGACAACAAATAAGTCTGTTAGGATACTTCAAAACATTTAAAAGAAAACCCATTTTATTTTGTGGAAAAGTTATTTTCTGTGAAGTTGTCATTAAAACGGGCTCCCAAATTAATACCTTGACAGCTATACCTTGGCATTGGTTTTCAAGGGAAAGTCACACCTTGCGTATGAATATTTATTATGAAAGTAACCTTTGGTTTTAGGTTACATGCAACTAATTATTGTATGTGCTACGGATCCAGGCAGTGTGTGGTGATATATTAAAAACCATGTTTACAAGGATTAATGTCGTTGATAGGCTGCACATAATTACCGAAAAAGAACAATACAGTAATCGTTCTGAAGAATACTAGTCTCGTGTAAATTGTATGCCATAGTAGGTTTGAACCTAACATTATTTTCATGTTTATCAATGTCGTCGGAAAGGTACTACGGTCTGCTAACAAAGATTTGCCATATTGTTAGTGTGGGCACCTTACTTTGGATTTTTTTGTCCAAAAGGAGCCAAGCAAAATATCATTTAAAAGATTTTATTTAGATATTTCGTTCATAGGCTGTGAGAGTGATTTACTGGCTTTATCAGAAATGTATAGGAATTTGGTCAAATATTAACATTATGGTCTATGATTTAATTGGTTGCCAGTGCCACCACGCGCAACATTATTACATGAGTATTGAGATATAGGCGTATATTAAATACACGTTAAGAGCCATATTAAGAATATATGTTCAGTTTTATATCTTTTGGTCATTAGTCTGGTTTATCTTCTACAGACGCCCACACAAAAAGGGTAAAGTTTTTCACACCTTCATAGATCAAGAAGTACATTCAATCCTAGCATCTGTCAACATCATATTTACTGAAATAACTTGGTTTAAGATAGGGTTCTTCATACATGTTCCAATACTGTGAAATGTATTATTTAATTTGGACTAAATTAAAACCCTCATATGTAATGGACATTTATAAAAGTTCCTTATTCTCATGACCACTAGGCTGAGAGAGAGAGAGAGAGAGAGAGAGAGAGAGACAGAGATGACCCAGTTGGAATGAGCACAGTAAAGGCTTTATGAGTGGTCCTAGGTGAAATAATCATGTACTGTTGTAACTGTGCAAAGTGATATCTCTTTTGATGTTGTGTTGGCGTTCCTTTAATACAGAGTATGTGATTTACTTGCAATCTAGGTCTTGCATCATCATTTTTATTCGTTGTATTTTGTCATTACAAAATGAATACTACTACCGCTATTACAGTTTGAAAAATAGTCATATAAATTAAACTGTACAATATCGATAAAGAAAGTTGAACATTTACCCGTGCTGATTTACATTTAGAGTGTGACGACTACTTTTATGGAAACTGCTATACACACTGCGGACAATGTGCAGATGGAAAACCGTGCAATAAGTCAAGCGGTATCTGTAATAAAGGATCATGTGCACCCGGCTGGCAATCGGACAAGTGCGATATACGTAAGATTTGATGACATAATAAGATTCTTGTAGACGTATTGCAGATTAAATAATGCAGACATTTAATGTTCAGAATTGTGTGTATTCCAGATGACAAAAATAATGTATCTTAACCATTATATCTATATCTGTAACTATTTCATAAAGTCAATTATACATGTAGTAACCTTTAATTGATACTTAGCTTTTATGTAGTTAGTGCGATATTTAACGATGCTTAGGAATTCCTTACAAACACTAATCACTTTCACCCTTGTCAAGAGATGGACGCCATTTTAAAACTAAATTAACTTAGAGGCAAATTGTACGACTCAAAAACCTGTTTTCAAAATATTATTAACAATCTAATACTATCATATATACAAATAATATTGATAAATATGTACATTTACTGAAAATTGTTTAATATCTTTCCAGTTGGAATGTGAAATTAAAAATGTGGTGTACAAATACAACGTTTCAAGGTACTTTACTTGAAAGAAATATTAACCACATATAAATCAGGTTGATGGAGTAAATGTCTCCAATGAAAAATATTGCCGTGCGATAATTACTGCGTATTAAAGGTTATACGGTCATCTTAATGCAAACTCCTTTTAGATATGATTTAGATTACAGAGGTGTGCAAACTTTCCAGTGCAAGTGCCGCATACACAAATTGACACCTTGTCGTGGGCCGCATAGTTCATTAAGTAAAATAATTAATCTTTGAAATAGCAAAAACAAAAGGTTTTCTAAATAGCATCTAATTAATTTTCAGTTGTTAATATGTTGTTAATATTTAAAAACTTGAACTTCAAAAGAAGCACATGTATTTGATAAACAGAGTAACAATGACAGAGTCAGTGCAAATGATGACTTGTTCCTAGGCCGCATGAAAAGCCTTGACGGGCCGCATGAAAGCCCTTGGCGGGCAGCATGCGGCCCACGGGCCGTAGTTTGTCCACCCCTGATTTAGAAGCAGGCAAAAAATCAGAATTATCAAGATTTTTAGATATTGCCGTAAAAATGGTAACATTTAGTTCCATTTGAATCGCACTGGATGCAAAATAATTCGCCTAATCACGTAGAAGTTTGTTGTTTGTAAGTTCAATTTGTAAAAGCGACTCCCACACAAAACTAACCAAAAGAAAAAGAAAACAACTTTAACGTACTGAATTGTCAAATCATTTTCTTTCGTTAGCCTGCGATGACAACTTTTATGGCAACTGTACAACAAGATGTGGCAACTGCAGTGACAGCGCTATTTGTGACAAGGTAAACGGATCCTGTCCATCTGGCCTGTGTTCTGACGGCTGGAGTGGAGAAAAGTGTGATACAAGTAAGATTTAATCTGTTCTTCCTTATCAACACAAGCTATCATTTTATAAAGGTATAATCTACCGGTATCAACCGTAAATAGTAAACATCAACTTCGTTGTTATTTTTAAAGAACCCTGTGTAGCTTTTCTAACAGTGCAAACAGAAAAAGAATACTGATTTTATACAACTGCTCCGGTGGCCTAGTGGTTAGAGCGTCCGGCTCGGATGCGGGAGGTCGTGGGTTCGATCCCCGGCCGAGTCATACCAGAGACTTAAAAAATGGTATTAACAGCTACCTCGCTTGGCACTCAGCATTAAGAGGTTAGTGTTAGGACTGGTCGGCCTGATGTCAGGATAATGTGACTGGGTGGGACATCATGCTACATGTCTGCGGCATGATGCCCCAGTGCTAGACATCACTATAAACTGCCACTTTGCAGACATCGTAGCGATATGACTGAAAAATTGTTAAAGCTACGTTAAAAATCAAAATCACATCACATCACTGATTTTATATTTTAAAACTTGCATTATATTGCCCATGGACTTGCATTTATTTTCTTCACAAGGATACGCTATTGCATTAGGTACCATGAGTTAAAATATCAGTTCATATGCTTCTAAAATATGCTAAGAGGAATTCAATAACAACGCCCTAATTGTACGAGCTTAGTTCTGAAATGCATATTGTGGGTGTATACAATATTGAATGGGTTAGCATTAAATGATTTAAAATATGCCGTGCAGTAGATGTAACGTACAGATTGACTCCAGCCTTTAAAGTGGTAATTCATTTCGCTATCCCGGGGCCTTTTCCAACTCTCAGGGGGCTTTGCAAATGCTGCTTATAGGTCAGTCGGTCTCCCCCTCACTCCATTGACTCGTTTATAACGTTCTTTCTCCAGCCGGCGTAGCGAGCTCATTTTGGCCATTATTGCACTGTGCCAGGTAGCTTTTTTCGATTTGTAAGTGTTATAGTTGTGACTTTCTTTTGAAGAAATTCAATTTTATACCGCTTCAACCGATCATGGTGTTTAATTGTAAGAACATGCATACTTGGTTTTAACGAGGGAAGAAAGGTTTGTGAAACAACTGTAGGCGTTGACTACGGCTTTCGTGCTGCGTCGGGCTAGAAAGCACAAGTGTTTTTGCCTTGCCGGTAATGTTGGGTCTGCGTTATCGCTGATGATCAAATCTGAGTGCCCCAAGGAAATACTCATGCAGAATATATTCCTGAACAACTACGAGCTCATGTCAGGCCTGCTTTTACAACTGCCCCTAACAGCGTCACAAGTTGAACAAACTTTCAACAATGAGGTAATGTTTTATAGTGTTAGGTCCGATATGACATCTTGCAGGTAAAAGTCGTTGATAATCTTAAATGTCGCCAGCCAACCTAAAACTGATCTTATTTCCGGCCACCAGTGTAATTCTTCGTCGAATTTCTTCATTAATCGATTCCGCATGGCACGCGTCGGCAGAAAATTAAATATTATTCCAGGTGCGTCAGAAACTGGTAAAAAACGTAAATGAGTTATTGGAGGGAGACCACCAAACGGAAGTGAACTGATATCATGGCAACTGTAATAAACTCGCAGCGAAGCAAACACGAACTCACGTGTTTGTGATTGCGCAGCGGTAACACTCGCAGAAAAAGTCAAATTGAATTCTGGTATCGTTAATGAGATTTTAATCAGTGAGGTAATTTTCTGGGTTGTATTTACGACAACCTGTTGCATCGCAACATATATTTCGCATAGCACACGTACCGTCTCAGTTGTATTAAAATGCATCATCGCTGACAAATCGATGGGACCTCATCGATGTGATCTGGTGCGATGTTGATCCCACAAGTGTTCTCAATCGATCCACGAGGTCTTTAGGATCACACAATGGACCAAGGCTGTCTCCTTGTTTTATATTGTCTTTGTATTTAGGCGCTACAACTTGAGAGTCGCATGTGGGTTTATATTTGTGCGTTTTCGATGTCGGCAACACACCAAGTCCAATGAATATTTACACGACTATGCTTGTCAATGCCAGAAATATCCTCAACATGTTACAGTTGACTTGGTGCGCAAGTATCAGATCGTCGTACACTACAAGAGTGTTTTCATTTGCATCAAAATCGTCAATGGTTGGTGCTTCATCGATGGTGGAAAGGAAATTAACAGTAGTGGTGTTTGCACCACTGCTTAGAGCTTTTTGAAAGTCTTTTAAAGCTTCATAGCACGGTTTTTCATCAGCCGATGGCACAATCACGTACAACAGATCCTACTTCAAACATATTAAAAATCAAATTCAACAACAGTTGTCGTTTTCCTAATTCAGCAGGACCAATGATCAGCGCAAGAACTAGTTTGGGAATACGGAACTTCCAGTTCCATTACCTTGCTTGCTTGGTTTAGGTGTTGCTAATGAAGAGAAGTCATTGATGGCGAAATTGATGAAAGCATCTGTAAATTTCCTTTCTCATAATGCCATTGAATGATACAGTAAACAATGCAATCATATCTTCAAATTGTGTACGATTTAGAGCAAAAGTCAAGTACCGCAATTCCAACTCGAGTTCAAACACGTAATAGACGAGCTGCGATTACTAGAATTTGTGTTCAATGTCGGTTAAAGAAGTTCGAGTTTGTGGGTACTTCTAGTTCCGTCGGTGGACCTGAATGCGATCACGTATTAGTCGTTGGGTCTGGTTAAAAAAGTCGGCGAGGGTATAGCGGCTGCATTAACAAATTAGTGGGAACACCATGGAGTAAATATCACTTTGAGAAACACATTCCTGATAGAATTACTGTGGCTCTGGTACATAGCTTGACCTACAACGCGAGTCGAACAACCAATGAACGTCTGTTGAAGTACCAGTAAATCTTGCTTGAACATCATCAGACGATATCCATGCACGTCAACGTGCTGTTGTCGATCTCACTCATGACTTGAATGCAATCGCGAGAATAGTTGCTTTAGACCTAATTGAAATATCTATTGTCAAAGGATGCATGAAAGACAAGATTTTCCTCACAGTCCCTGCCTACTCATCGAAAGTAAATTATATTAATACAAACAAACACTATATACACAAAGCCGGACATTATCAAAAATATACTACAGTCCGCGTGATATTCGAGAGGTGAAGCCGCCGTGGAAAAGTTAGCAAGTGCGGGAACCATCATGCATAATGCCACTAGCACATGGGTGATCAAAGAGCGTTGTAGCAGATTAACCTACCAGTATGACAAATAATTTCACTTATTTGGTTTGATGTCCCAAAAAGTTGTTCATCAGACTGATATCTTGTTACTTCCGCATGATCGTGTATGTGATCTACAGGGTTGATTGGGCACATTCAACTCCGCGTTGACCTATTGTCGCTGTTGCCAGAAGATACAAAGCATCTGAGCTGTCGACATTAAAACATTACGCAAATATCGCACATGCACAATAACGTATTTATGCATGTTGACCACTAAAATGGTCACGTTTTTTACAGGTGGACCGTGGATAAAAATGTATCGGAACTGTTGTCGCTTTGTTGACCATACGTAGAGATCGTATTGGACATCTCAACATAATGTTATTGTGGAACGATTTAATTGCATAAGTGTGGATTAATCCTCATACCTCAGAACAGTCTTGGATTGCAGAGTGATGGCACAAATGGATAGCATGTCTTCATTTAGCGATATCAGCACTAAACAACGAGGTCATACGCACGATTTGATTAAAGCCAGATAATGCGTTGTGACGTAAGATTGTTAATTTACTTGGAACATGATCTCAAAGCCGGCACCGTTACAACCATTCGTAGACATGTTTGTTCGGTATCTGTATGCACCAAGAGAGTTAGAAGATGGGCAACGTCATGCTACTGACCCACTATGGTACGTCAATGTTTTTGCCATTTTTGAATAAATTTATACTCCAAGGCAACCAACACGTTACCGTTTAGAAACCTCCCCTGTCGTTCCAGAGATTACAAAATACCAAAAACATGTTTTTAAACATACCGCTGCATTCATTTGAAATGTCAGCATTAAGTTGATTTACAACAGTAAGATGGCCAAACACGTATGTGATGATTCGATCAATGAGTATATATCGTTTAGTATCAAGTGGGGTCAAAAGCACTTTTCCACATCGGCAAATATCTATGCGATATTTCAGACGCCCTATCGTATCTACCGTGTGTGCGAATTCTTGTCGGCCACGAGGACATTCTACATGCATTTCATATTTGAGATCCTTTAGAATGCTACTCATTTTGCTCTTTTTTATTTTCAGAGGCGTGTGGTCCAACTTCGATTTTATACATTTTAGCTTACAGTCCCACATACGCTTCGACTGGTTTAACCGAGCATTAGTCTTTGAACTTACCAACAGTCTTTTTATTGGTGTTGCTAAATATGGGATGTTATTTTGGATACTTGACCAACCATAGTTGTGGCATATCCTTGTACATACCGTTGGATGTGATGAGCGTCAGCATTCTCTTTACAGCATCTTGACCCGCTCCTGTTGAAACGGTTTGATATTGTCATAGTAAAACTCGTACATGATCAGCTTCGACAAATCCAACACGGACGAACCAACATGGAATGGTTTTGCCAGCTTGAGTTTCGACATTTTACTGTGAGCGGCAACATGTCCACCATCAAAGATCTTCAGAGACTCAAAGTCCGCAGCAGAGATGAATCTTGGAAGCTTATCTTGTTCACTATCACAAAGAAGTTCGACACGTTTGCGCAGATTTCTCCATGGGTTTCTGAATGATGCATTGTTTATGAGTTTGAAAATTTTCTTCTCAAACGTATTGGTGGCCTTTGTTCTTAGATCCAAATTCATCGGGATATACGGTGCCATCCATATGGCTTGAGAAAGTCATGTACTCGATGGATCTTTGTTAAACGCATACCCAATCACAGATGTAGCTGGAAGCACCCCATCCGGATTCATCAACAATTGAGCACTGCAATTGAGGACATTACCCAGCACCGATAATGTTTCGGATGTCAGCGGATGGTCGTTTTACGCATCATGTATATGTTCTGGGTATTCTAGATCATCTTCAAAGAAGGATCCGTAGTCGTTGTTGCTGTTGAAAATCGTTTATGTATTTGTGCACGTTCATGTATCTATGATCAATCCACCGGAACCCAACAAAATAAACGGTTGCATCATAGCCCATCAATAAAGGTGATTTGTAAAATGATAGCTTATGTAGTTGGTAGGGGCCCGAGGGTCATACCCGTCCACGTCTGATTTGTTGGCGCCCCCAAATCTGTGACTCTTTTTATCAATCCCGCCAGGAGATATCTCAATAAACAGATGCTGGACAATGACTCCTAGAATTCCAACTCGATTTGGATGTTGAACAACAACGCATTCCAAGCTATACCAGGTGACGAAAAGTAATGTGCAGGATCAAGCTTGTGCACGTTCATAGCAGTATCAAGAAAGTTCTCAAACACAACAGCGAACAACAACACATTGATGCGCAGATAAAGCTCGTGATAGTCAATGCAGTTTTTGCACTCGAATGCGGACCAAACTATGTTTGCTTGCTTGTATTCTTTTACTAAGATACGGTGGCAATGCATTGACTTATACAACGCTTCGATCGGTGGCAACTGATTTTCGGCAAACTTATCCCAGTCTCTCATGTATGGATACACACGTTGTCTCATTAGCAGGCCTATATTGGTTGGAGAATACCCAGCAGTGATTGTTCTTCGTCACTAGATTGTTCACTAACTTGTCCAAGGCGGAAGTTATAAATTGTAATGATTCGATGAACTGTAATTGCTCGAGCCTAAACGTCTTGTAGTTTTACATGTTCTTGGGATCACGCTTATTGGTGAGTTTGATGCCGTGGCTACAACTAGCATTATCAAGTGACCATAATAACCACGCAAGTTATGAAACACTATTAGGGATTTTTGTTGGGATCAATTCTCATCTGTTGATTACTGCTACAAACTCCACTACACTTTGGCAAATACTTATGATAGGAGATGCTGAATGTTTAGAACAGGCGATAATTGCTCGAAGAACGAGGACAAATAGCGGAAAATACACAAATATTACATTTATTTACACATAACACTAATAATGCACACAATAAATCCCCACCAACACCATCTCTAGTGATAATATGATGAAATAAGATTAATATAAACTTATTCAGATACTGTTATACAGCTCTCTTTTAACTGTACAGTTCTATTATTGTTCTATATTAGGAACTCACCAAAATCAGTTTCCCGCTTGAATCCTGACCCCAATTTCACTTCACAGTTTGGCTCTATGAATAGACACCTTTTATCATCCATTAGTCAGACACACACACACACACACACACACACACACACACACACACGCACGCACGCACGCACGTACGCACACTCACTCACTCACGCACGCACGCACGCACGCACACACACACACACATTAATGTTGTGTGCGGCTTTTCTATACGCACCAATGATATGACAGTGATCAGGGACTTATCGGTGGAAGTAAAAGCTTCTTCATCGATCCAGCAATGAGTGCTGCGGAAAAATCACGAATGTTATCACGAGTCATAATCAAGTCGGCTGGTGAATATAACTGTTGTCGAATCTATTTCGCTGTGACAACGGGCTATTTAAGAAACACCTCACCCGAGGTCTTGCCACGATATAACATTGGTGGCTCAGTTTGCCCGTCAAACCTAACAACTATGTTACAAACTCAGTATAGTTGTTGGAGAGTGAATTGTGTTATTTGTTGTCGTTGTTGGAAACATAGCATTCTACTGCAACGTTGAGACTGTCAACGTATTCGTAGATTGTATAAGGAACTTTCATCCTTCACTGTACCGGAGTGAATCTATGTATGGTTTTGACTGGTTTCCGCTTTATTGACCACTGGTTGTCTTCACTGATACAACCACGCCAAATGTCATAATAGATGGGCAGTTGACGAGTATTAAATACATGCATGCAGCGTCCGCATGGATATTATTTCTTAACCTTGTGCTTGCTGTAGCGGTGAAGCAACCGAGTGCGCTTCGTTATCCATACGTAGTGCTATACCGACTATGATTCTTTCATTTCACCCAGCAGGAACAAATCAATCTGATATCGTCCATGTTGTCCATGTCTAAGATAGTGCAAACAGAAAAAGAATTTTACCTAAATGAACGCATTAACAGTGACACCAGGGTTAAGCTTTCAGGTTTGTTTATTATGGATTTGGTAATCTACATGGTAAAATTCAATATTTCCAAAGTTGAGTTTCGAGGCAGGTATTGGTTATCACTAACCGAATATAACACTGAGACAATTGCAAATTCAAGACATAGATTGCCAAAATCCTTTATGTTTATAACTGACATTGGTGGGACCCAAGCTGGTGTTGGTATATAAATGAATGCACGAAACGAAACGGTTGATATGCTAAGATATGTACCTCGACTTGAGTACTTCTTTCGATAGCCCACCCCGATCCTGCTTTTCTCTTTTCCAACTCTCGAGAATCTTTTAATACATTTATACATTTTGCCATTGATGGCTCTGGTGTCGCTATTGTTCTGGATTTTGCGGGCACCATCGTGAATCCACGATGTTGTAGCTTTATATCTGTCCTTTTGAGGATAAATTGGCATAACCAGATGCGCATTAAGGACAGTATCTGCTTTTACTCCAGAGTGGCCAAAGTGTTGAATACCAATGTCATTCCAGTAATCGTATGTATTAACATTTGTCCAGCGTCTTTATCTGGTTTGGATAGTAGTTGGTTAATTGCCATACGATTTTCTAATTCACCACTACAAGTATGAAATTTGAATTCACGTACTTGTAATACCTGTGCTTGATCACTGACATACTCGACATTTTGGCAGCAGCAGATGCAAAACGTGTTTGTTCATCCTTAATGCGACAGCGGTGTTTTTCATCCTCAATAAGACGACGGTTTTTTCAATTTTTTGATATTTCTATATTACGCACATGTGAAAATTAGTTTAGTTCTTTCACTGTTGCTTTTGTATTAGCATCCGGTGGTAGATTATTAAGCGGAGCGCCTGGACCGGTATGTAATACTAGAATATGTGTTTTACAGTATTCATATTGGCATGTTCTGCCACAGATTTCATATTTGCCATCGCATTCTTCTTTTTTGCATCCAAAATCCATTGAACTTTTATGTGTATGTGTGTGTGTGTGTGTAAGTTTATATAATTGGTCGCAACCACAAGATAGATCGTCATTTATCCTGATATGAAATACTACAGGATGGTATTGTAAATAGACCGGCGCTATATGTTTCTATGCAGTACACAATTTCATGCGAGAGATAATTATCATCGATTACAAATTCCATGCTTTTTATTATACAGCATAGTATATAGAAAATCAATGCAGTTCAGTATTGTTACAAACGGTGTTACAGGGCTAACTGAAAATCTTACTTTCGTGGATGCTTAATAATCCACTGGTTGCGCATTGTGTGTGGCGTGGTGGATAGAGACTTAAGTGACTGATCAGAGTATCAAGAGAAAAAAAGGTATTTCTGAACCTCCTAATTGCATCAAGATCATATATTCGAATTAGTTTTAGTTACATAGCGTATTATAACTTTCAGTGTGCAATTCAACATATTACGGCAAGAACTGTGCTCGTCGATGTGGACATTGCCGAAATGGAACTTGCGACCGGTTGACAGGGACATGTCCCATGGGCTCTGGATGTCTACCTGGTTGGCAGGGACCTAGCTGTGATATAAGTAAATCATTAATGTCATAAGACAGCCAAATAAAACATACAAGTTTGCATAATGCAGTCAAAACACTGTATCAAGGTATATATTATTGCAGTAACTTTACCTGCCTACGTATTTTTATTAAGAGTCTTTTGATACAGATATCGATGGCTGTATATTTGATCTGGGACTATTGGGGTGGATGCTATTTGTCACACTTTTATTAATGGATCAGAAATCATTTATATTTGTGAGATTTGGGCAGAATTTAGCGCCCTCATAAATTTAACGGAAAGTCAAGCACACAGTTATGTATGTATACTTTAACCTATCTACCTACTCACTAGCATATATACGTACGTACATTCGATCGTATCTACTTCATAGTATTCATGCATGCAGTACATCTCTTCATGTATAAACACAAAGATTCATTATTTCCACGTCATAAACCATTCTGTATCTCGCTTCTAAAACTTGTGTGTGGAAATGAATTATTGGATCTTATGTTATTGTCGTTCACTAGGTATAATCTAATCAGTTTTTTTCCCCAGGGCTGTTAAGCACATGTTTCTTATTTAAAACAAAACCGCTTCAATGATTGAAATTAGGTAATATATCTAGTATTAACATTGGTAAATCATTTTAAATATTCTAGAACAGCCATATTACGACATAGTCCCCATGGATTATATCTTTCCAATTTTGTAGGTTCCAAACTTGTCCAGAACTCCGGTGATTCAGGTACCAATGCTAATGTTATTGCTGGCTCTGTCGCCGCTGTTGTAGTCACAGTTGCTCTCATCCTCGTCGTTGTCATCATTGTGCTAGTAAAATTTAGAAGGTAACCGACTTTTAACAAAACATCTTCCCAAAATGAGGACATACATACAATTTTTAAAACCCCGCTAGTATTTTAAAACTAGCTATTGCCCGTGTTCTGAAGGAGTGATAAAGTAAATAGTGAAAATTTGAAGATAACAATAAAAAAATCAAAGTAAAATGAAAATCCGAATTGGGATAAATTAGTTAATACTCTTATTATTTAAGAATTTAATTCGCAAAGCCGTAAGTTCTTTATTTATTTTCAATTTGTATTAGAGATACATTATTTGTTGAATGGTACAAGGCTTGTTTCTTTTTGCTCTTTTATGTTACCTATTTTAAGAGCATAGACCCCTAACAATGCCAGGGATGTACTTGCTAGAATGTGAGCTCAAACATTATTTAAAAATGTAAATACATAACATATTTGCGTTCAATATGGTATAAAGTCGCATAAGAGGTACCAGGAAGAAAAGTACAAAACGCCATATTAGTCTGACTCCTGTTCAATACCGATGATACCGATATTTATTAACATTTAAATGGCCATGTACAGGTCCGGTTTCTTAGCGAATAAGACCTACAAATAAAACGGCGAACTTTCTCCTATCCATCATTCTGGGCATGACTGAGAAGAGGCTGTGTGTGCTCGTGTTCATAATGAGATTTATTGTTGAGAGTCTATTAACAGCGCAGCTAAACTTGAAGGTTTAATTTCCTTTTCTTCCTTCTAGCCCTAAAGACCCTCCCACGGACTTTTCAAAGTTAGGAAATGCCAATTATTTCAGTACATTTGGAAATACCTATCCCACGAAGCTACATAATCCTTTGTTATTATTAGCTGACAATGATATTTTCTTAGTCTTCAAGCTGATTCTTTATACTTCCTACAATTCTGATTTGATTAAAAACTGCGTTGTTCATTTTAGTTGCGATATCGATCGGTCAGTATTTCAAATAGAAGAACCTGCGCAAGTTATTTACCTCTAACCTGGAAAATTATTTAACTCATGGCTTGAAAGGTCAGCGACAAGCAAACTAAAATTTATTACGAATCAAGCGATGATTTAAAGGCAGTGATTGGTTACTCAAATCTTACGAAGAGTGTTTAAATATTAAATACTGGAATAACAATATAGTCACTTGAAGAAATGTAGATGTGTTGAAGACATACCACTAAGGAGTACGCTGGCCATCTGGGAGCACACTGTCATGTGTCATAGAATTATGCTCTGAGATTGATTTAAATGAAAATTATTCACAATAACGTTTTCATGTCTTAGTTTTGTGTAGTACATAATGAATAGGATATATTACTTGTAAATGAGGAAAAGTGTATAACTTTGTAAACCGCGGTAATATTTTAAAACTAGCTATTACCTGTCTTATAACGGGAGTGAGAAAGTAAATAGTGAAAGTTTAAAGATAAAAATTAAAAAATTCAAAGAAAAATGTAGAAAAATTGGGATAAGAGAGTTACAAAGAAAGGTTGAACATAAAAATACAAAAGTATAAAACAAAATCGGGGTGCCGCCGCGAGTATCGAACGCATTACTTCTTGTTTGATTGGGACGACACAGACTGACAGATGTGGGTGTTTATGCATCAGACTAGGATAATTGCCCATCCTAGGACAGGAATAAGAAAAGAGTTTTTGAGACGAGTGAGTTTAAAAGAATGTTTGAGGATAAAAATACAAAAAGTAATAAGAAAATTGAGATGACAGGAGTAATAATAAAAATAATGTAAGTTTGAAGATAACGTAAAAAGGAACAAAATAAGGAAAGTTTTAAAGATTGAGTTAAAAATAAATTTTGAACATAAAAGTGCAAACAGTTATAAAGAAAATATGGATGCTGTCGTGAGAATCGAACGTGCGGCCTCTTGTTTATCAGGGGTATCACAGAAAAAGACAAATGTGGGTGTTTCTGTATAAAACTAGACAATGCTAGTCTTAGGACAGAAATAGGAAAAGTTTTTTTTAAACAAAATAGGATTAGTGAGTTTAAAATAATTTTTGAAGATAACATTATAGTATAAGATAGTAAAAAAAACACAACAAAAACATTGGCATGCTTTCGCGAGTTTCGAACTCGCTACCCCTTATTTGGCAGACGTGACACATAAAGAAAGACAAATATAGGTGTCTATATTTAAGATTTGGAAGAATTACATACATGAATGGGTTTCCTTGTGGTCTATTAAATGTATGCTAACTATATGCTATAAAGAATTATTACATTGTCTAATTACAAATCAATGAATGTATTATGAATGTCTGCTAAAAGTCAAATTCGCATTTTGCGTTCTTTTGGACATCTAGAAGAGTCACTAATATTGAGATATAATGACAAACCGTTCATATTTAACGTCAAAGAGAGAGAGAGAGAGAGAGAGAGAGAGAGAGAGAATATACATCCATCTTTCATAATTCTTTCTGTAATATCTAACACAGTATGAAAAGTTTTCGAATTTAATGTATTAATTTTACTTTGTTTTAACATAGGAATATTTTCAGATGCATTATCATACTCTCACTGATTGAGATACATGGAGTTATTGACGTATTTACTTGTTTGCAGGAAGGTTGAAAGGTCATCATTAAATTCACCAGACGCAAGAGATCAACCCAGCACGAAAGAGGATGGCGTTGAATATGAAAATTCAACCTTTGCTGTTACAAGTTAGTTTAAAGTTTTCAAAATACCAAAATCATTTCTTTCATTTGAAAAGTGCAATAAAATCTAATTATTTGAGATGCAATGCAAAAAAAAATAATACAAAATTAAGAAATGGGAAATGTTCAGTATCGAGGAAGGTAATATTGTTTTTAAAGAATGACATCTTGTGTAACGCAGTCAGCAGATGTCACATGCACACATATTCGTATCCTGCAACGCAATTGTTTGAGAGCTGTTTTACCTTGTACCATACAGTCTTGTTTCTAGTTGACTTTCTTTAACCTAACATTCGATACTATTCTGGAGACAATTTAGTAAACGCCATCAGCCACACGCCGACATGTTACCAGTTTCGTTTTCAACAGCTTTATTTATTGTTTGATTGTTATGTTGTTAATCAGCTTTTGCACTGGGTTATGAACATCCTTTGCAGATTTGACAAATTACTTTACTAAATGTTGAAGCCTGAGAAACTGGTAATTTTTTTCAAGACATACTGTTCGATGTGTCTATATGGTAAATCTGTAATCTTTAAGGCAAAAGCCAGATGAAACAAAACGAAGAGGGAAATGAAGTAAATGAAAATAAGACCACGGCAATACAAATGCAGAATAATAGTGCAGCCGTATCCGTCAAAGACGATCCTGAAATTTACTACAACTTTGGACATGAGTTGCCAAAAGGCACAATACAGTTATCACAGTTTTGGGATTATGTCCAGCAAAAATGTCTGGACGAAAAACATTTCTCAGAGGAATTTGAGGTAAGCATTTTCTATAATTTATTTATCGAACACCTAATTTCCAAACTATGAAAATACGTTATCAAGTTGTATAAAGTAAAGTCATCATTGACGTGTGTTGAATATTTTTCGGGAAAGACAAAATGGTGTAAGTGGAAGATAATGAATCGTAAAGAAGTCTGCCTTTAAATGTAGAAATTGGCATGGTCTTCTCTCCAGGAAGCTGAGTCGTTTTTTGTGTAATATCATGTTGAAGTTATTTCGATTATACTATATACCTATTCAGAAACTTTGGACGACTAAATGCAATCACTATTATCGAGCCGAGATATTATTCAATAATTTTTAAATGTTTGACAAAGTTCATCTTAAAGACTGATACCATATAATGAGTCTGATAAGTTCATCTTAAAGACTGATACCATATACTGAGTCTGGTATGTTCATCTTAAAGACTGATACCATATACAGAATCTGATAAGTTCATCTTAAAGACTGATACCATATACAGAGTCTGATACGTTCATCTTAAAGACTGATACCATAAAAAGAGTCTTATAAGTTCATCTTAAAGACTGATACTATATACAGAGTCTGATAAGTTCATCTTAAAGACTGATACCATATACTGAGTCTAATAAGTTCATCCTAAAGACCGATACCATATACAGAGTCTGATAAATTCATCTTGAAGACTGATACCATATACTGAATCTGATAAGTTCATCTTAAGACTGATACCATTTACAGAGTCTGATAAGTTCATCTTAAAGACTGATGCTATATACAGAGTCTGATAAGTTCATCTTAAAGACTGATACCATTTACAGAGTCTGATAAGTTCATCTTAAAGACTGATATCATATACAGTCTGATAAGTTCATCTTAAAGACTGATATCATATACAGAGTCTGATAAGTTCATCTTAAAGACTGATACCTATATACAGTCTGATAAGTTCATCTTAAAGACTGATACCATATACATAGTCTGATAAGTTCATCTTAAAGACTGATACCATAAACAGAGTTTGATACGTTCATCTTAAAGACTGATACCATATACAGAGTCTGATAAGTTCATCTTAAAGACTGATACTATATACAGAGTCTGATAAGTTCATCTTAAAGACTGATACCATATACAGTCTGATAAATTCATCTTGAAGACTGATACCATATACTGAGTCTGATAAGTTCATCTTAAGAAACTGATACTATATACAGAATCTGATAAGTTCATCTTAAAGACTGATACCATATACAGTCTGATAAGTTTATCTTAAGACTGATACCATTTACAGTCTGATAAGTTCATCTAAAAGACTGATACTATATACAGAGTCTGATAAGTTCATCTTAAAGACTGATGCCATATACAGTTTGATACGTTCATCTTAAAGACTGATGCCATATACAGTCTGATACGTTCATCTTAAAGACTGATACCATATACAGTCTGATAAGTTCATTTTAAAGACTGATACCATATACAGAGTCTGATAAGTTCATCTTAAAGACTGATACCATATACAGAGTCTGATAAGTTCATCTTGAAGACTCATACCATACAAAGAGTTTGATACGTTCATCTTAAAGACTGATACCATATATAGAGTCTGATAAGTTCATCTTAAAGACTGATACCATATACAGAGTCTGATAAGTTCATCTTAAAGACTGATACCATATACAGAGTCTGATAAGTTGATCTTAATGACTGATACCATATATAGAGTCTGATAAGTTCATCTTAAAGACTGATACCATATACAGAGTCTGATAAGTTCATCTTAAAGACTGATACCATATATAGTCTGATAAGTTCATCTTAAAGACTGATACCATATACAGAGTCTGATAAGTTGATCTTAATGACTGATACCATATACAGAGTCTGATGTTTTAACTTACATAGGCATTACCATCAGGACCACAACTTCCAACAACTGTCGCACTCCGCCCAGAAAACAGAAACAAAAATAGATACAAAGACCTCTATGCATGTAAGTACAAATTTCTACAAAGACATATATGCACGTAAATACAAATAGGTACAAAAGACGTCTGTGCATCTAAGTACAAATAGGTACAAAGACGTCTATGCATGCCAGTACAAATATATACAAAGGCATATGTTCATGTAAATAAAATAGATACAAAGACGTCTATGTATGTAAGTATGACCTTTTCCATGCAATTTTCATTTTTTCAGAGTAATTGAGTTGTGAAAATCAAACCTGAAAGTTTCTGATACACTGATGGGATTTGCTTTGTGCAGGTCATTTGTATAATTATAGATGTTAAGAAACCTAAATGAAGTTAATAATGTGGTTTAGTAACATTCTATATAAAGGTCAAGAAACAAAAATTAAATATTCAATTAGTTTCAATATCCTCATCGGTTGTTCTGAACAACAAAGGACCAGTTATCCCCGCCTTCTTTTGAATCTTAGAGGATACCCTCAGTCTGTTTGTCGGTTGGTCCATTCTTACATCCGTTTGTCGAGATGTCCATTACCATATTTTCTTCCAAACGGGTGTGTACAAATCTAAGATGATTGGCAGTTACCATGCCCATGTAATATGCAGAGGATCTCAGATGGGTAATGATTTAATATTGAATGGTATATATATGCACACACACACACACACACACACACACACACACACACTACCATGATTCCATAATGTCGTACAATTATAATGACATATTCAGTCAGACGGAAACGTACGTTTAAGCATGTTACTAAATTGCTATACCCACACAATGGCATGAAAGTCATAATGACCGATGTTCTTTCATTGCATGATTTCGCTTTGCTTGCAGACGATGTAAACAGAGTTGTATTGAACCAAATGGGTGACGATGACAACGATTACATCAACGCATCTTTTGTTGACGTGAGTATTTGTGCGATTCTCCGAAAACACTTTCAAATTACTTGTAGGTAATAAGTCAAACAGTTCTTGTGTATTAATGCCTATGTTCTAAAATACTGAACGGAGAAGGAAATTGTATTGATTTTTATTTTTAAAGATGCACAAATGTTGTTTTAATATAAAATTTTAAAATTATGGCGGGGCCCCCGGGTGGCGCAGTGATATAAAGCGCTCGTCTTTTAACAATCATTGCATCTCACCTCTATCCGCGTAGGTTCGAGTCTCAAGCTTCGCCAATGTGGGTATGTGAGGAAGCTTCCAGTAGCTTCCATTGGATCGGTGGTTTCTAACAGGGTTTTCTCGGTTTTTTCCTCCACCAGTAATGCTGTCCACCATATATAACTTATAATGCGCTGAGAAATGGCATTAAATCCTCAAAGAAAAACAGCTTAATATGATATAGTTTAGATGAAAAAAAGCAAAGGTACCTTTGGCATTCATAGCTAGCTGCCTCTTTTTATTGTATTCATTCCTTTTGCCAGTTAATTTTATGTTCACATTTAACACTTCGTTAATCATAAAGGATCATACCTGTATGCAGAATTCTACTTTACTTTTAAACTCAGATTAATTAGTTTAGAACTTTACTTAGTCCCTAAACCGTCTTGAATCTTCGGAATTTTTTCCTTCTTTATCTTCTTCTTTCTAGCTGATTGATTGATTGATTGATTGATTATTATTATTATTATTATTATTATTATTATTATTAATGCTCATGTGTCCTACGTAATTATAGTGTCTGACACGGACGAGGGAGGTCGCAAGTTAATCAGTAAGAGGTTAATGTTGGGACTAATCGGCCTGGTGTCAGGATAATGTGTCTGGGTGGGACATGAAGCTATGTGTCTGCAGCATGATGACCCAGTGCTAGACATCACTATGAACTGCAACACTGCAGACATCGTGGCGATATGACCGATTTTTTTATAAAGCTACGTTAAAAATCCAAATCACACACGCGCATTATTATTAACACATTATTATTATTATTATTATTAGGGTTATTCTCAAGAAAAGATGTATATTGCTTCCCAAGGTAAGTAGATTATTATTTATTAAAGTATTTTCCCATCTTTGAACCTAATCGTTAATTGACTATTTGGACTAAAATAATACTCTCGGATAATTTAAAACATATTCATTATTTTAAGACTTTTCATTCAATGTCAATACTTGATACGCTCATTTTCACGTTGTTAAGGCTTCGACAATCTCAACCACTGAAAATGACTTACATCTGTCCCGTATTTTCTTATGTCCTTTAAGAAGTATACAGATCCATACGGTTAAGGATGTACTCTTGTTCAATTTACCGCCTGTTTATATGGATGATCTGCGAAACATCATCTCTTACCTACACTTCCCTAACTGCCAGCGTCATCCTTTTATTATGTTGGCAATAGAAAGAACAATTCATACAATTACCTAGCTACATTAGTGTCAATCATCGTTCAGAATTTGTCAGTTTTGTCCATGCATAGTGCTTTGCAGCATGCATTAGAAAACTACTGTTTCAACACACTTGAGTAACAAATAAAAAGATGGCTACAAGGTTAGACTGCAGTCATTCATTCGTGGACTACATTAACAATCATTGCCCTTTTTAAGGTTCTATGTCAGCAATTGGATTTTAGAATTTACATCACTGATCGGCAATGCGTCATTTAACCTCACAATAAACGAAATATTATAGCGAAACACTGACACCCGGTAAATGAATGTGACAAAAACATTTTATTCGGAATCATATAGTGCCGTCTTGAATAAAAACAAGCTTAATTGATAGTATCATTACTATCATCGTTATCATTGTTATTATTATCCGTGTATAGTGTATAAACAATGGAAAGTGGTAATAAATATATTGAACATTTTATTGACACAATAGAATAAATATGGAGCTTATACGATAATTAAAAAACCGTATGAGGACACTGTACTTGTTATCCTTAACATTATCTGTAAGTCACATAGTTGAATTCTGACCGATAGGCTTCCTAATAATAAGTATTATATAAATCTATATTAAAACAATTATCGGTAAATTAAAGAGTATATTTTAGCCGCATGTGTTGTAACTGGTCTCTGATATTGCGATGAAAGAAGCATTTATAATATATTATTTGTGTCATTGGTATAATATATCTAGTAAATAGACTGTCATACATACATACATATATATATATATATATATATATATATATATATATATATATATATATATATATATATATATATATTATTTTTCTTTTTTTTTCTTTTTTCATTAGGTATAACCAAATATAACATTGATGACTTCTGGCGGATGGTGTGGCAACATGACGTGGAAAAGATAGTGATGCTGACGGGACTGGTGGAATGTGGAAAAGTATGTAAACTGAAAAGTTTAGTGTAGACCCTCCGACCCCACAAATGAAAAGAAAACATCTCCACTCAAATATGGATAGTTTGCTATTTCTGAAGAGCAAATGAAATTGCACATGATGAAATATTGCTACTAATTTCATTTTATAATCTTTTTAATCATAAAACAGACATTGCTACGAAGATTTTAATTTTTTCTTATTTCAGCACCGAATATTTCAAGTGCATAATATTATAAAACGGTAACCATTATTTTTGCCTGTGTGTATGAATTTTTATGAAAATGATAATTCATGATACCTAAAAGTGTTGATGATATCGTTGATTTATCCGTAAAGCAACGATTTAGACATGAGCAAAACTAATCAATGTGACTCCTATCTGTTCTTAATATGAACATTTGCATTCTAGTTCATTTGGACTACATGTTATAGACTAAATATGTATACTATTATTTTAGCATAAGTGTGAATTGTACTGGCCAGAGGTGGAAGGAGAAACCAGTACATTTGGCAGCGTGTCAGTTACACTACTTGATACAGACATGTTTGCTGACTACGAGATTCGTACATTCGAGATGTCTGTGGTAGGTGCACACAAGATACAACTTTGAAATATGAGCCGTAGCTTATATGTATCACAATAACGTTCTATCACTTTATTTTCTATGTTGGCTTTCTTCTGAGGTTGGCGTATGTTGTAATAAATATCGATTCCAGACTTGAAAACGAGCTTTTAAAATCTAAATTTATTAATATGTGTTATAAGAATAATAACGTGAACATGAATTTTGCTATAGGTTGAAACTCAAATTCAAACCTTTGAATTCATTATCAATAGAGAATATTTAGTTCTATGTTATTCTGTAAATCAATTTATAATTATTCTTTAACAGATGACATTGAACTAAAGGCGTTTTTTTCTACGACGGCCAAAATGCTTCTCTGAACCTGTTTACTATACGCGTACAAAATATAGATTATACATACCAAGTAGCCAAGCGAATTATTTCTTAAGATAGTTTAACGTCTAAAGTAAATCCTCGTAGACATCGGATGGCTTATTCGTAAGGCACAGATAATATTGATGTGAACTAAATTTAGAATATTTAACATAGAGTTTGATAAGGGATGCATTTTAGACCTCTGTTTAGGGGAACATGGTACCTTTCTCAAAGAACAGATTATGGTTATTTCAACCAATTACATAAAAAGATTTTAAATTTTAAGCGTTCACATTCAATTTCAAACGAACGCGAGTGATACCATTAACATCCGTGACGCTTGGAAATTGAATAAAATATCATTGGTCATCCAACTTACACCAATTGTAAGTAACTAATGAACTCTGTGTCATTATTTTATTACTTTTAGGGCCAGAAATCGCGACAGTTAACCCAGTTTCACTACACAGCTTGGCCTGATAAAGGTGTGCCAAGAACTGCATCTTCAATTGTTCAGTTGTGGAACAGAGTGAATCGAATTCCTACCAAAAACCCCATCATTGTCCATTGCAGGTATGGATACTAGCACACGCGCTCTGACATATATACAGATGCTTTATTGTTTATAGCAGGTGATGTGTACCAAACGTTTTTAACGTTTCCTTTCGCAAAATTGATGCGATTCATTAATTTCATTTTATTTGATATCAAGTAATGTTAATTGTTTTTAATCATTTGGTATCCTTGATGTATTTATTCATTTACTTAAAACTGTTCTCAATTTTTTTGTATCATGTTCTTAGGAGCTGCTGTTTTGAAAATTATTTTTAAATTCTGCCAGTCGCAGAGATCAAATTGTTTTTCATTACAGTGCTGGAGTTGGTCGGACGGGAACCTATGTAGCTTTAGACTGCCTGGTAAACCAGGGCAAGGCTGAGGGACAGGTGAATGTGGCAGAATGCGTTTCAAAATTACGACGTGAAAGAGTCAACATGGTTCAAACAAAGGTCACACTTTATATTGTATACTCTTTATGTTCATTATTGTATGATTACATTGTGAACTAGCTCTGTGGAAATGTATTGTTGAAATTGAAATATTATATAACAAGGTCATCTTTACAAGATTTAAAATATAAATAGGAATGGGTCCTATCCGGTGGAGTTATTTTCTCCTATTGTAAGTAAAACCTAAGCAGAATATTAAATATTATCTTTCAGTCGCAGTTTAGATTTGTCACAATCTAATCATGTTAGTAAAGACAAGGTTAAACAACATATAGCGCACTCACATCTCTATATGATTCATTGATTGTCATATGTAATAAAACGAAATTAAACTATTTAATTCGATTACAGGAGCAATACATTTTCCTTCACGAGGCACTGGTGGAAGCTTTGATGTTGTCTGGAACAGCAACTACTGCGGACAAGTTCCCTAAAGTGTACCAAACCTTGTTGGAAGTTGATGAAGAAAGTGGAAAACTGAAATTGCAGCTTGAATTCGAGGTTACGTACTAGCTACCTCTCCCTCTCTCTCTGTCTCTCAATGATCCAAACTTTGTCTAATTTAAACCTTAACATTGTATAATGTGGTACTTAATCATTATTCTGCTTACTATCTATAACTCACGGAGAAAACTGTTGAAAATTGCGTCATTTTCTACACAACCCTCTGACAAAATTTCAGTTCTTTGTGTTTAAACATGTTACACTTGGTGGTTGCATATTTATGATGATACAATCACACAATTAATACAGACCACTCTGGTGGCCTAGTGGTTAGAGCGTACGTCACGGATGTGGAAGGTGGCGTGTTCGAACCCTGGTTCATTCATACCAAAGACTGTTAATAACAACTGCCTCGTTAGGCACTCAGCATGAAGGGGTTAGTGTTAGGACTGGTCGGCCTGGCGTCAGAACAATTTGACTGGGTGGGACATGATGCTACACGTCTGCGGCATGACTCTCCAGTGCTAGACAACACAATAAGCTGCCATGCCGCAGACATTGTAGTGATATGACTGAAAAATTGTTAAAGCTGCATTACAAAGTCAAATCACTCACACATTCAATTGATACAGAGTTGGCATTAAATGTGTGAACCGTTTTGGTTACAAACCTTAGAGAGGATAATATAATGGACATGGTAATATTTCCGTTGGTCTAACTGCATGACCTTAGCGTCTACGAATTTTCAGAGATTACGAGACGAAGTTGCAAACTACGAGGCTGTGTACGCAACAACTATTCAATGTAACGATGAAGGAGAAGGTGAAGGGGTTTCAAAACCAGACGAATTTGCAGCTGCCAAGAAGCCCGAAAATAGACCTAAAAATAGATACGACAATGTATTACCAGGTACTACAGTGCAAATCTCGTATAAGGCTATCACGTAATTAATCTGACGCTTTTCTTTGATAATACAACGGGTTTTGTACAGATTAATAGATTCAGTGTAATGCATTAGTGTCAGGTGGGGAAATCCCACTTCAAAGACAAGATATTCTGGTCATAGACGATGGTTTCCAGATTTTGCTCAGGAAAATTTGACTTTAATGTTTAAATACTACTTTTTGTTTTGATGTATATTATTGGCTATTTTGTTTCGTATTTGACTCATCAGGCGTCATCTATGCTGCACATTAATTTTACACTAATTCCTACAATACAATCTATGTGGTGAAACATGCAGACCATGAAGTATAAGATACGACTAATACAGCGGGATATCACAGGCTAACAAACTGAGTGAAAAATAAAATCAGATTATTATACAATCAAGGAAATGATTAACTATAGTATCAAGAACAAAAACAGGTTATAATTCTTGAACAAGGCGTGGAAAGGGACCGACATATTGTACATTTTAATATTGTTGCAAAAATCACCGATATCATGTGATATTCGAAATGAATCTTGATGTCAAAATTTCTCCGGATAATCATGTACTCCTTAAATGAATATAGAAAAGAATGTTAAAATTTCGGTTGAAACTGTATAATATAGAAGAAGGCAAAATGCTGTCTTAAAGTTTTATGGCTATTATATATATATGTATATTCTATATATATGTATATGTGTTATATAAGCCCCGTGACAACAGTAAAATATATCGTACAAAATAGTAATTGTCCAACACAGGTTGAATAGAAATGAACCTTTGCTTTTACAAAGAAAACAAAATGTAACTTTCTTTTCAGCTGAAGGACATAGAGTTTTCCTCAATACGACAGCCATGTTCAGAAATGATTATATCAACGCAGTTGTGTTACCAGTTAGTATACTTTGTTTGTACATTATTTATTCAAGAGAACACCTTCAAGAATGGTTTATTACAATGCAAGATAAAATGAATCAGTGTCTAGCTGAAAGCATATTGAAACTTGTTTCTCACCTGTTACAGCGAAAGTTTTGCAATCAATAATTGTTCAGTGACTTAAGGTAGATTGGTCATATACAAATATAAATATATACACGATCAAGTCTAATATATGGTATTATTCAGTATGCATATAATAGTAAGAAAGGCTGGAATAATGAATAAATGAATACTTATAACTTCGAAAATCCAGGCTGTTCCATCCGGTTTATTCATATAATAATAATGATAATAATAATAATAATAATAATAATAATAATAATAATAATAATGAGGACTTTGTATAGCGCCTAATCATAAGAAGCTCTAACATCTATAAGATAAAAAACAACAACATATAATGGTATGATTACAAAAACAAACACCATGAAATTAGAAAACATTAAAAAAAACCATGCTGAGATTATTTAAGGTAGGACACATTATTAGGTCTTTAAGTTTGTTCTTGCAGTCAAAATAAGTGAGTTTTGAGAGCTCTCTTGGATGTGATCACTGTGTCTTTGTGTCTAAGTTCAGTGGACAAACCATTCCACGTTGCTGGGCCCTGGTATGCAAAGGAACGCTGTCCATATGACTTTGTTTTCATAGTGGGAATAATGAGTATACGATTGTCAGAAGAGGAGCGTAATTAACTTGCTGGTGTGTACACATGGGTGAGGTCGGATAGGTATGTTGGACTAGAGTCTGACAGCGAAACGTAGCACAGATAACAAATTTGGTGTTTGATTCTGGATCGAATGGATATCCAGTGTAGGTTACAGAGTAGCGGGGATGTGTGTTCTGATCGTGGTACTCTAGGTATGATCCGAGCAGCTGTGTTTTGAACTTTTTGAAGTTTCTGGAGCAGATATTGAGATGAACCAGACATAATTGAGGTACAATAGTCCAGTCTTCAAAGTACTGATGAACACACAAGTGTTTTAGTGGCATCAACTGAAAATCATTTGTGAACTGAGCTGATGCGTCTCAGCTCAAGATATGCAGCCTTGTATATGTTCATGACATGTTGGTGCAATGTGAGAGAGTACTGTTCAGAGTAACATCTAGTTTTCATACTGATTGTGTGAATTTAATGTTGGTGTTGCTGATATTTATTGTTTGAGGTTAATGATGTGAATGAGAAAGCCTTTGTGTTGTGATCAGAATGGCCTCAGTTTTATCGTCATTCATCTGCAGCTTGTTACATGTCATGCATGATTTCACATCAGAAATGCACCTCTCTACACCTTGGATGGTAACTTGAACTTCAGTTGGGTGGCTAGTTTTGTATATTTGGGTGTCATCAGCATACAATTGGTGAGACACTGAATGATGATCTATGACACTTGAGAGCGACTGAGTGTACAGAATAAAGAGAACAGGTCCAAGAACAGACCCCTGTGGAACACCACAACATAGATCAACTAGGCTGGAGTGTATTCCATTTGCAGATACATTTTGTTTCCTGTTGACCAAGTAGGACTTGAACCACAGTAAGGCTGTATCATGAATGCGAAATACATGCTGGAGATGATGAAGTAATATATCATGGTCTATTGTGTCAAATTCAGCAGACAAGTAAAAGAGGGCGAGGACTGTAATCTTTCCGCTACCCAACGCAGAGAGAATGTCATTAACTACTATTAGAAGAGTAGTTTCAGTACTGTGGCAATGGCGATATGCAGCTTGTACATTGCTGAAAAGACTGTTTGAATTTAGATGAGATACAAGCTGGGATAGAACAACCTTTTCTAAGATTTTTTATATGAATGGGAGATTAGAAACTGGGCGGTAGTTCTTTAAATCGTTATGGTCTAGTGTTGGTTCTTCAGCAGAGGCTTTACAATGGCAGTTTTGAAAATGATTGGAATTCCCCGGATGAGAGAGAGGTATTATAACATCAGTTAATGAAGGCAATCCTAGATCTAAGCACTCAAGCAGCAGTGATGTTGGAATTGAATCAAGTTCACATGACTTTGATGCATTCTTCATCACGATTGTACGTACGAAATCCATAGAGACAGGTTCAAATGCTGCTAATGGTTGCCGCTCAAATTCTGTATTCCTACTGTATGGTGACGACGAGTCAATTGAAATTGTGGTGTCAAGCTTATCTTTAATGGTTTGTACGTTGTCACGGAAGAAATTTGCAAACATGTCCGGAAGGTCGACTGGAGGGAAGGTCGTTGGAAGTGGTGTAGATTTGTTCCTTGACATTAGCTTGTTAGTAATCTTGAAGAGCTCTTTGCAGCTAGAACTTTCCATGATCTTAGTAGTCTAGTGGGCTGATTTCGCTGCATGGATTATATCTGTGATATTCTTCTTAGAGGCTTCATATATTTGCTTATGAATAGTGAGTCTGGTGGAAATCCAAAGCCTCTAAGCTTTACGGTGGTCTATTTTAGTAGCGGGAAGCTGGTCCCTAACACTGCTATACCATGGAGAACACTTTTGAATTGATACTCTGCACTTGGTAGCTGGTGCATGTTTGTCAAGCAATGAACGTGTTTTATTTACTTGGAACATATTTGTTAATTTCAAAGAACCTGAAGATCTGAAGGTATTAGGAGAAATACTTGAAGTGCAACACATTGGAAAGCTAATTAAACGTGCAATTCTTGGAATGCAATAAACCTAGATCACGCGCCTTGGATTGAGTTAAACCGATACTAATGTTGTATGCGTCTACGCTAATGCTGATGCGAAAATGAATGGATGTACCACTTGCTCTTTCAGATGAAATTATAAATTTTTATCTTAGAATGTTTGCAGAAGAAATTGTAAATTATTTTTTGGCCTCGTTTAAAATGATCGCATTACACGATTTCTCCTTAGACATTCCATGGATGTCTTTAACAATTGCCGCCACTCCTTAGAATTACCTGATTAATGTTTACTTTTACCTGACATTAGCCGATTATGGAAATATTTAGATGCAAGTGTATCACTATTAGTTTTAGTTCTTTTTCAACAATATATCAACTACTGTTGTGTGTTGTGGGTTCTGTGTGCGTTTTGCTCGAGCGTAAAGTCTGTTACTTTGTCTAGTGAGCTTTCCATTTTCGTTTGACATTGATGGTCAGTCTGACAGATTTAATTTTGTGAATTTAGCAAGCATTATCATTAGTGCCGTTTGTCAGGCATTTCATAACATGAAAAGGATTGCAGAAATGAATTTAACTTAGTTTAGTCTCCTTAATTACATAACTATACCACTTTCATATTTTTCTCGAATTTCGGATTTAATAAGTTTTAAGGTGGCATATACTGTGCAATAGTGTCTAACTCCGCTAAACTAAAGTTTATCAAGGGCATCATCACTAGATACATTTTTTCGGTCTGACACAATTGTTAATCCCAAGTTTCATAAAATTCTGAAATATGCTTGTTTTTGTATAGTTTGATATAGGTTACAATAGTGGCATTGCGGAATTGCTATATTATCATAAACAAACCAATGTTCAAAAAAATCTTCCATAAAAATCTTGTAAGTCTGGTTCATTGTTTGGGAGGTTCTAAATGATTGATTCAATACGATCCCAAACAGATGACTAAATATTAGTATACGTTCATGTCTGATATAAAGTTATCATCCAATGAGCGCTATAAATATACAATTATTTAAAAAAGAAAGAGAGGTATAAAATGTAGTATTGCTTAAAATAAACTTTAAATTGAAGTTTTGATATGTTGTTTAAAACTGATCACACGGTTTGTAACTGTCCCCAAGTAATACGCATCATTGCTAATTTAAAAAAATGTTAAATCAGGTTTTCTGCTCCGGTATCATATCTCCTCCAAGTAATATAGGAATTTCGCTTGCTGCATGAAGATGTCCTACTATGTTTAGACTGACTCTTTTATATATACCAGAATCACCGACAAAAAGAAGGGTTCATTTTAACCCAAATGCCTCTCAACGACACCGTTATTGACTTCTGGAGGATGATAAACGACTTCCAAATCAGAAGCATTGTCATGCTCAACTGTGAAAGCTCCAGTTCTCATGACGTAAGTTGGAAGTTTTAAGCAAATTCATACGGATTAGACGAACACAAAAAGTGTGGTCTTCATTGATTGGATAATGCTTACCGGGTTGATTAGAATAAGAAAGGTCAAGTACCATTCTGGTATATTTGTATCAGATTCAGACCATATATAAATCTTATGTGAAATGTCACCTTCAATAATTTAAATACGTAAAGTCCATTTATATCCATGAAAAGATTCTAGTGCTTAGCGTCTACGTAGCACATACATTTGACCCTGATTATTAAAAATTATATATTCCAAAATGTCACAATTCCTCTATTTACTAATGTTGTAATAATTGGCATTTTCTGGATGAAGATGACTTGTCATGATCCACATCCTGTGGTTTGAGACTGGCTTAAGATATAACAACCGTTAACCAAGCAAGCAAATCTGTGCCCACCTTTTGAACGTTATAGAAAATTTAAGACATTTAATAGTCTTCCTTGAAGTATGGAGTAAATATATGCACATAAAACACTGTAGATAGTATGATTCCTCTTCAAACCTGTTGAGGATCATATATAAAATGAATGAATGAATTAGTCAAAAGAATGGAATTTCTTGTATTTCCCAAAATACGGAAGCCGTGGAAAATCTTGAAGAATATGTATTTCTTATAACTTGCATGAAAACTATATTTGTTTTATGATGAATCGAGGATTTAAAAGAAATAACAACATACCACGCTGTAGTTGCTTAAAAAGGACAACATACAATATTGTAGTTGTTAACAAATGAAAATACATGGTGATAATATTTTTATTGTCTTTCCTTTACTCTCTGGAAGAAAGATTATATCATTATCCAAGAGAATTTTAATTCTGCTAACGATCAACAATTTCAAATGGGAATTTTTTATATATTATTTCTAATATTAGTGTTATTATTATTATTATTATTATTATTATTTAGGGATTTGTATATTTTGTTTACCGACGTCAATAAAAAACGGTCTAGTTTAGTATTCGTGTTACGCATTTATCTCGTTTAAGGATTTAGCAAAGGTTTCGCTTGTTTTAGATCGGGGTCTACTGGCCAAACAAAGGTGAAGTTCAGCATGGGCCATACTCGGTTAGACTAAAGGCGCAAGAAAAGTGCAAATCTTACATCGAGCGGACACTTTATTTCTCCGTTACTGGGGTACAATGATTACTGAAGTCATATTTCCATTCATGCATTAATATATATATATATATATATATATATATATATATATATATATATATATATATATATATATATATATATATATAGACAGATGTGTAGACAGACATTAAATCACTTATATATATATATATATATATATATATATATATATATATATATATAGAGAGAGAGAGAGAGAGAGAGAGAGAGAGAGAGAGAGAGAGAGAGAGACAGGTACATTATTGTATGTCTTAAAATTTAATAATAAGCAACGGTTGGATTTAACTATCTTATCAATAATACACTTTGAATGTAAATTCAAAGTACAATTAAATTACGTTTAATTATCTGTTCCATACAAATTAACCTGCCATACATTAAAGTTAAGATTATTAAACAACTTGAGTTGAATCCTATCTACATTGAAAAGACATATCAGAGAAAAATTCCAACATATGTGTATTCAAATGTAATATTTCACATGAAACTTACAATCCTCGATTAAATTTATAGGAAGAACATGAACGATACATTAAACAATTCCAATTTACCAACTGGTCCGATAATACTGACGTACCAGGGACCTCTGCCTCATTTCTAGAACTTTTTGATGCCGTTGAGTCCGGGCATAATGAAGGAAAACCAGTCGTTGTGCACTGTTTGTAAGTTCTCAAGTGACTGTACCAAAACATGACCTAAGTTTAAATATTGTAGTATTTTGTTGCTTGCAAGTTCTAAGTCATGAATGAGAATTCACGTTTATATATACATTAGTAATAGTAGGGTCCACACTTAGTTAACCGTATTTATACCTGTTCTACAAACAACAGGGCATAATGATTGCACCACTGTGTGATACAAATACTAGTCATCATATGTCGCTCCCGAGTTCGAGATTTTTTATTGCTAATCAGGGTAACGTCTTCTACCTCCGCGTGTGAGAATACACGTGGGTGACAAACACGAGTCTGATGCGGAGTCAAGACCGCAGTTTCATTGATCGCATGTGGATTCCACGCTGGTAGCTATGTCTCAAAACCTAGTTCTACTATCGATTGCTTGTCTGTTGCATATAATCATATAACTCCCATAGAAGAATTAAAAATCCCCCCTAAACGTTTCCCCAGAGTAAAACGTAGCGACTGTCAATGTAAAAGCAACAGTGACTACGAGTGCAGGTGTGCGATTACGTATGTGATATCCATAATTATATTTGTCTTTGTTCTAATAGAGAGACATTATACTAATATAATTATTGCACTTGGAAAACAATTGGTCATGGATAACAGCTCTTACGTGGATTGGTGTTTACATCGACAATAAATAACGGGTATGGTAAAGACGGATAAAGACAGTTGGACGCCAGGGAAGATTCCCACCAAGGGCAAATCAATTAGCAAATGCATTTATTTGGCAGTATAATATAGTAACAGCATCCGCACAAGATCCTCATCAGGTATACAAATGACGTACAGCACCACAGAAAAGAGACAGCTTTGTCAAGGGAAGATACGTTGTTGCTGAGCGGCACTTTTACGTGTGGATGAAATAAATATTTATGATCGTTCACCGTTACAGCAATTACCATCGAAGAAAATTTCCTTGTGCACACTGCATGGATGTATTTAGCACACAATAGACGCAAAGATATGGTTTGATGCGGGGGAGTCAGCAAATAGCCACAGCGTACTATCATAGCAGCACCCGACAAGAACGTTTTGAAATTTACCCAGATTTAACGAAAGATAAATGTTCCGTATTGTATTTAAGCGGCAGTTTGAGTGTTCGATGGCTCTTGTTTAAGGATTTGCTTTCCCATCCTTGGCGTCCTCAACCAAAGGTTTCAATAGCTAAAGGTTTTTCAGGGAAACAAACATGAAACAAATTGCTGAACATGTCCTGTGTGGGATTTGTTACACAGCTGTACGATGCGACATGTAACGAAGCCGCTGCATGGAATCGGTTGAGGTATTTTTTTTTTAAATCGATGAATCGAAGAAAGTGATTCTACAACAACGCTCCACCCCCGCATGTATGATTATGACCTGCATAGGTATTAGAGAGTTTTTTATTACTTTGACTCATTGTTCGATTTGTGAGGAACCCTTTGACACCTGCGAAACTCGAGTTCGCGATCACCGTCACATAACCATTTAGTACAGAGAAGCCACATAAGCTGATGAAACCTGCAACTTCGAATTTACTGCAGCAGGACACGAATTATAGTTGTACTTCATATCTTGCGCATATATATGGTCATTTGATCGCGCAAGCACTTGCAGCTGCATAGGACATGCCATTAAGGTTTGGACAGCTGCAGTTCATTGTGTCTCTGCCGTGTCTCAGATCCAGGCTGAATAAAGTAGTTAGCAATATTAGTACTCAGTAGATAATCTAAAACAACTGGTTAAATACTACTTGTGCTGATGCTGTCATGATCATCTCTCGGTAATCTTTCAACCAGTAGGTGGATGGCTGTTTTTGACTTTCTGCTATCCATCAAACCAATCATCAATCGTTCTTTCTGTCTCTCTCTGTGATTTTCTTTATGTCTCTCTCTCTCTATCTCTCTCTCTCTCATTCTCTTTCTCTCTCTCATTTTCTCTCTATATATAACCATCAATCCTCCTCTCTGTCTGTCTGTCTGTCTGTCTCTTTCTCTCTCTCTCTCTATATATATTATTTTAAATGGATTAATGGGTAGTCACTAACGTAGGTAGAGTAGGTAGAGTAATACATTTATCATATGGATTGTTTTAAATCTTGAATTTTAAAAACAAGGAAGATTGCAACCGTTTTGTTCATACATCACCTGATATGGTTAACCGTGGTGCGCTTCACACAATAAACGTACCTCGAAATACTATATATGAGACCAGTTAATACTAGATTAGTCAGTGAAAACAGTGCTCATATGCAGCTTGTTAATATGTCTTTCCTTAAATATTAACCAATAGTTTTGTCAAAGTATAATCATTCATAAACGGATATTTTATATATATTCATGATGAATAAATAATAAAACTAATCCGTTTTATGCCTAACTCAGGAATGGCGCGGAGAGGAGTGGATTATACTGTGTGATGTCCACAGCGATAGAGAGGCTTAAGGTTGACAGAGACGTAGCTATTGCACAGACCATCAAAACAATGCGTGCAATTCGTCAGCAGGTCATACCCAACTATGTAAGTGTGTTCATCCGTCATGTGTCTGCATGTCCAATACCGTTCTTGGTCTCTCCTATTTGAATGATATACTTGATCTAGCATGGATTTCACTATCGTATATGAAATCTAAAGCTGACTCGACAAAATCACTAGTGATACATAAACTGGAGTTCAGTACAATGTAATGAGACTTGATGCTGAGCAAATCAATCAGGCTATTCACAAGAAAGGTCCAATGATATAACAATAAGCTTAGTGCAATATAATATTACTGTGATAATTCAAGTCTTGATTTAGACGTTTTACAAACAAAATGTTCCATCCCTGAATTATCGGATACTATATATACAAAACTTTAGTAAAAATTTCCTAAATTGACCCAAGCGCTGCTTACTTGTTTTTACAAAATATATTTCCAAGTGTTGAATGTCTACCTCTGATGAAAAGAGAATGATTATCGAACAGAGACAGATAATGTATTATTGCCTTATATATTAAAAAGAACGTCTTTTGAGTGATACTTTTAATTGTCAACGTAATGTTGCTGTACTTAAATTATGATTACTGCACTATGGTGGTATATAAATCTTTTTTTTACACTTTTTCAGGAACAGTACAAGTTTTGTCATGAATGCATACTACAATACATGAAGACTTTTGAAACCTATTTAAACTGTTAGTAAAAGGGCTTGTTATCTTCATGTCATTTCCGGAGCTATCTGTGAAAAACTGAGAGCAGTGAGAACATGAATAAACTTCTGTCAATATTATTTTATATTTCTCCCAAATGCTTATAAAATAATGTCGTCCTTTATATATATATGTTTAATGCTAGTTTTAGATCCCAAATGACTTCAATTATTTAATTAAACTATGATGCTTTCTTTTCATTCTCTCAATAATGATTATGTACGCTAATGGTCATAATTGCTTTTAATGTAGAAAATGAAAATTAATTGCAGCCTTTTGGTTACAGATTTGGCATACGAAACTTTCAGAAAAAGTAATTAATGTATATCATATGTATATAAAACACTTTAAACTCTTTTACTGTAAATAAAAGAAACTTTAAATACGAATACTTATTCATAGCATGTCTAAACCGTGAACTAAAACACATGACGAGCTATATCATCATCAGGAATAAGAATTTTTACAAATATTAGTGAAAAGAATTCGGCATGGGCATATTAAGTCATTTAAGAACACATATTATTATTTTAGATTACATTGAGTGTTACTCAAAATAGTTTCCCGTGACTTTGAAAAAATGCATATTGTTGGACATACTTGATATAATATTTAATATAAGGTTATCCGAATTGTTTACTTGTATTTCTTGGAATGTTATATTTAGTATGCATGTTAAAGTTACAATTCCAGTGTAATAGTTCAAGTTATGTATTTGTATATATTCTTAAACAAAACAGTTTTTGATATTTTAAGTATATTGTTTATTTTAGATTTAAATGTTCCCTTGGACCTGTACATTAATGGGTTTTGTATGTGAATCGATGTAGATCATTTACAATACATGCTTGGCATGAGGATCTATCACTCTCATTCAGGTTGGAAACTGATGAACTAACCAATACACACAAGAACTACCATTTAAATATGTTTATCGTGCATATAATTAAAAATATGGAGAAGATATACATATCGGTTTCATCTGTCTAAGTGGCATATATCAAAATAACTTATTTTAAATTTCTAAATTTGTTTCCTGGTTGACTGAAGGAGTTAAGCAGATCTCGGAATATAAAGACTCTTTCCTGGCCTAATATGGTATATAAGTGAATTATCCGTAGTGACTATTTCAATCATTCTTCTTCGCCACAGCGTTTCTGCACTATATTGTAATACTGTAAGAATCTATGTATGACAGAGTCATCTTAAAAATATAAACTTTAGCATTCTTAATAATGCTTTATAGTTAGCTATGTTATCATTGTTACTATGGTAAAAGCTCTGGCAGTTAACTAGAACTATATTGGTCGCTACCGAACCGGCAGAAAAAACGTTAACTGACTCCATATGAATCCTAGGTGTAGGCTATGATATTAGATGCGGACGAGGGGGTTCCCTGCTTAGTATCATGATACACAAGTAAATGCTGCGAAACAGCCGGGTTATTTTTAAGGCGTACAAAGTTCTTCAATTCCAATAAGTGGAAGCATGTGCGGTTTGTATGCCAAGGTAATGAATACATTACTTTAATTTTTAAAAAAATATGTATATTAGTGTTACATTCTATGGGAAATGAATCAGTGGTACGATCTGTAAAGGGGTGGGGATAATTTGTGTGTCCATCACAACAATGTGGATGTTTGCATTTCTTTCAATATCATTAGTTGCCTTACAAAGAATTATAACACAATGAATTATTTCTAGAGTAATTTAGGGCAGGCACAAAGTAAAACTTGATGTAATATTTGAGAATTAAGCCTCGCACAGAAGCTAATTACTTTCTGGTCCATTTGCCACAATGTTTCACATCCATGTGAGATTGAATTTTAGGTTCAAATAGAGCATCTATTGACCATGATTTTGACAACGAGGATCCAGCTGTACAGTTATATTTGCACTACACGCACAGTTTACAACGTTTTGACATGTATACAAATTAATCGTATGGGGAGATTTTGGTTTTGGTCGCATTAATTGACTTGTTGCTTATTATTTACACTTTCTTCCTGAATATAACAAGAGTGAGTTGCAGAGCGGAAAGTTGTTTTCCCTACTTCTAAATTCACTACGTTATTGCACATATTGCATTATTATGCCACTAATATTTGTTGTATCACATCGCTACAAATTCACTTTTCTCATTTTACAGCAGATTTCTGCCACATCCTTCCTGTATGTGCTAGTATCAATTGACCTGACATGAAATTTAAGAATGTTACCTTTTTTCTCAGATAGAATCGAAATTGTATCATATGTTATGTTACACTGTGCTTTTTAAATGGCTTACTTTCTAATCTTATTTACAGTTCTCTAGTCACAGGTGTTAGTTGGAATGTATCGGTTACCTCCCCTAGACCATCGGACTCAAGTGCAAACTGGCACATGCATTATGTTATGTTCAAATTACAATTAGAAACTGTAAAGTATCTCTCAGAATAAATGATCTTTCTTGCATTGTCTTGTTACCTGTATTTTGTATGAGTTTATCTTATTTTTCATAGTAAGTTTGGTACCTTTTGTTGTTGTTGCTGCTTTTCCCCCTTTGACTTACATTAGTATTTCTAAATGAATGCACACCAGTTTATAATTCTTAATTATTTTTTAGTTTTAAGAATATATATTGCACGAAATATTTTCTCTGAATATCAAGTTCTGAACCGGGTGTGTGTGCTGTTTTCAAAATGATAGTACATTCCCTCCAAAGTACTGTATACTGTGTTTTTGTGACATCCTTTTCATCACTCTTCTCATGTGTTAAACCCCTGATATTATAAATATTCTTGGATTGAAATGAAAGTTTCTCATCTTAAAAATATTGTTGTTTTTACTCTATATTTTGTGTCATCCTGACATTGTAATTACACTGCAATTTATTAGTTTAGTTTCAAAGCGTGAGAGCATTATTTATTATGCAATATTAGTGTTATGGTTTATACTATTTCTGGCAGATATCTGTGTTGAAATTCAAGATAGCGTTCAATATCAAAAGTGTGTTACGAAGAAGGAAGTATCAGTTAATCAATTAATCAGTTATTTCCAACTGTGACGACGCCGGCTCTTTCTTTGTGTTGGAAACAGCTAGAACTGTTACAGACACAGTTTAGATATACATAACACATCCCCACACAGAGAAAAAGAAAGATTTATTGAACAAAATAATCTTTGACATATTACTCAAACATACAAATGAGAATATAAATATATTAAAGAACTCAAGAAGGTATCATGTGCATTGCAAAAATATAAGAAATAAAGCAATAAATAACTTATATTCACTCTTAAATGCATGTGCAATTATCATTTCCCGTGTTGCGCTTTATATTAATGTTCTATTCCTTTATCAGCAAAGGCCATCTCAACGACTTTTGCTTACTTTTTCATTTATTTTCCTGATTAAAGTAAAGAGGTCATGATCAATAAATAGAATAATCAGAGAAGGAGCAGAATTACGATACACTTCAGTGTGTTCCAAAGCCCATATTAAAACAAAACTCCTTCTCAATCGTGGAACACGTTCTCTTTTGCTTGGTTAATTTTTTATTGAAATATAGCAGAGTTGACGATCCACACCAGTGTTTGTCCTGTTGAATTAATACTCCACCAATCCCCACTTATCTCCACAGACACTTAAAGTGATTGATTGAAATCTGGGGCTGAAATACTGGGTATATTCTTACGGATGACCTTTCATTTATCAAAATTTTGTGATATTTATCAATGTCTAATGAGAACTTCTCAACTGCCCCACCCCTGTTTTACAGGATGATATGCTGAATATTTAAATTATTCGATGCCAAATGCATATATAACATGTTGTTAAGTTTCAGATATAGCATTTGACCCTTGATCCGATTGGACAGATATGGGAAGGTCAAAAAGTGTAAAGCAACTTTATCAAAGATTTTGCTGTAGTTTAAGTCTTTATATTCCTTAAAGTAGTTGCCACTGGCAATCTTGTCAACGCACATATTTAGGTCAACAAATATGTTTTGCTGAACTAGGTGGTAGGTAAGGTAAGGGACCGACACAGTCTGCCTGCCTTTGCTCTGCTAAATGGTTCATCAAATGCAGGAATTGGTTGCAACTAAGATGTAGGCGCTTTCAGATTAGTATGTCAAGATCTACAGTATATAGACATATCACTTTAAATTTTGGGCTAATAATTATCAAAAAAAAAAGATCTTGTTAAAAGTCTGATTAACAATTAAATGACCAGCCAAACGAGTTTCATTGGCCAGCTAAACATTCCCTGTCTATCTTTCTTAAGAACAATTTGATAGCTGACAACTCATCACCAAAATAACAAACTGATTCTAGTGTGATTTTAGTTTCGCTAACAGCCCTTTGAAATAAACAGGAGATCTCAGGATCTTGTTCCTTTTCGACAACAGGTGATTATCTATTGTTACCCTTATTAGAATTGAGAGAATGATTAGGACAAAGATGATTACTAAGATCAATACCTTTTGATTGATCAATACCAGAAATAAAAGTGACCTCATCAAAAGACTGACCATTAAACGTGTCAACTACAAGAATAATTTTCTGAACAGCGTCGTTCTTAAGAGCTCCTTTTCCCGTAACTCTGGTAACTGCACAAACAGTGTATCAATCGGGAATATCTTTTCAATAGGGTTGACCTTTAACTCCAAACATGACTTGTCACTTACAAGAGGATTAACCACTACCTTTTTCTCCAGCTAAGTCATTGCCTATCAATAAATGACACCCTCTATTGACAAATAATTCACAGCTTCAGTAGCGACAGGTTCTGAAACTAAGTCTGAGGATAAATGAACATTATGGAGTGGCATTTGAATAAAGTTTCTTTACTCTCTGAATAAAAACACTTTCATTGGAAAAAGACTTCTCAGATAAATGCAAAGTATGTGATAATAAAATAGTCTCAGAAGTTCTTTTATTCCTTAATATTTTAATAGGGATAGGCAGAATAAACAATCAATGATATATAACCTTTCGACAAGAATGGTTCAGAAGTCTCCATCATTATATCAGATTGTAGTTTGTTGGGCCCAATAAAGGATTTGTTTCCAATACATGACAACGACCTGGACCTCTGAGAAACAAGAACGTCTGGAACATCTCTGTCTTTATTCTATTGCTTAATTATTTTTACTTTTATCAGTTAGAAATAACGTGCCCTATTTATTGCAATGGGTGAATGTAGGAAGACATAACGATATATGATAAGTCTTATCAGAAATTTGTTTCTTATAAGTTGTGCCAGGTTGGGATTTGTAAGTATTCTCACGAGACTTTATGAGTCAATGAATAGTCATTATCTGTACAAGCAGCGTTTTCCAAAGTGTGTTAATCAAAGTAAGTTTTAACGTAAAAATGGACGCAGAACAATTCGACTAAAATAAGTTTGTTATAATCTTTTTCAGTTTGTTTAGATGCTCACCACCTGTCCAAATAGTTGTTCTTTTTCTCTAGCAAACTGGACATGGTTTTAGCTGTCGATATGTTTCAGGTACTAGCTCATAAATCTTCAAGTTACATTCCGCGTCTAAATGATAATCAGCACTTGCTTTTGCTAACAGTGAAGTGCAAAATTCACGAACTGTACCAATAACTACACCATATAGTAACAAAGACAAATAGTCTCTTGGGCATTTCAAATTTTAAATTATTTTCTTTCAAAATGCGGAAACGTTTTGTCTATATAGACCCTTCTAAATATTATCTCATGAATATTAATGCCTAACTCAAAATGATGCTAAGTGAGCATAGCTGCCTTAGCTTCTACAGCGTTTATAGTGATATGATGGCTGGCTACTTACTACAGCGACAATAATTTGGATTTAGCGTCGCCACTTACCTTTTCATTTGTTGAAGCTTATATCAAGGTATATAATATGTCACATGGTGAGATAAATGAACAAGGGATTCAAGTATTTCAGTCAAGGATTCATCCAAGACATAAAAGGTAAGTGGTGATTTCCTTATCATCCAGATCATGTTAGAAATAATTGTTTCACTGATAAGTTCGCTTTGCGCTCTTTTTCCTTCCCTCTGTTAAAGCTATTAGCACTCCTTCCCTAATCAAAATGTGATGTGATGAGAGAATTCCTACATCAGTTCATATATCTTCCTTCCTGACCAATCTGTTCAAGATTGTATCTCTCCACAGGGTATAATTTTCCCCAAAGATTAATGCCAGTTTACCATAATCCAAATAAATTGATCAAGTTTCAGATCTCCAACAAGATCAAGGCTAGAATATGTATGGCATTGCTGACTTATACCTGTTCAGCAGGTCTCAGTTTTATGATACCGAATTTACCATAATAAATTGTAAATTAGTTCAAATAAAAATTTATAGGCAAAATGCGCGTAGAGTAACTATTATTATTATTATTATTATTATCATGCGCAAAATGCGCGTAGAGTAACTATTATTATTATTATTATTATTATTATTGTTATTGTTATAGTGAGACTTGTTGATAACGGATCTGATGTGCCAGGCAAGTTTAGTAGATCTCACAGGAAAAATGAAGCAATTGATTGTAATGTTTTAGCGTGAATCATGTCTAATGAAGTATGTAGTTTGAATCTTAACATTTACAAGCTAATTGTTTAAAAATACATCTAAACATTTCCATTTCATATGATTACATTTTAATCATTGCCATTCGTATTTAAAGACATATCCGAGGCTACATCAACATCTGCATTCTGCACATGGCCTATAGGACTAGCAGGGATGTGTGGACATATTGTTAGTATACTCTATGAGCTAGCCAAATACAAACTGCTAGGAGAAAGAGCACCTCTGGAAGATATAGCACAAACATACCAGCCTCAAACCTGGCACGCCCAAGAGGATAAAAAGGTTAAGGAAAAGCAGTGCAAAATATTGAAATTAGAGAATATGTTAATACAGCTGACTTGGTCAGCCGTGATACGACACCTCATAAAATAAAATCTGCACTCTTCAACACTCTTCGTGGGGATAATGTGGACTGAGAACACAACAGCCTGACAGTTCCATGTTAATCTTACAAGAGTTGGAATTACCTTCAGCCACATTGGTACAGTCGAAATTTGGTTTAGTACCGTGTGGTTATGTCCTCAGCTACCAACACAAGCTAGAGACTCACTGTATTATAAATATGCATGATGATACATCATTTCCAGACCTGACCTGCTCTAATTACATGACGAATCATCATCAAAAACCATTAACGAATCCGCAAAGTATAAAATTAGAGGGTTTAAGAATGATCATGGGCGAAATAAAGAAGTTGGAAGAGCAAACAAGGCTCCAAAGCCAGAGTTCATTTTGGCACAGAATCAGAGGAAATAGAATTGAAGCATCAAAAGTAGGAGAAATTTACAGACACCTCAAGGATCCCACCATCTTAGCTAGAATATTAAAATAAGCAAAAAATATTACAACTGTAGCTATGCGCCAGTGGTTGACAACATAATCTGAATCAGCTAAAGCCTATGCAATACACAAAGAAAACTAAATTAACCTCTATCATTGTGTAGTGATTGTAAATGTATGGAGCCCATGATTTGCTGCAAGTCCGGAAAGTAAAGCATACAATCCGAAAAATATCCAATCTTTTGGTTTATTTGAAATCAAGTATCCTCAAATCGGGAGTGTCCTAGAGGTAAAATATTTGGAAAAAGAACAAAATGGAGTTCTGAAACGGAACAAATAACGTAGGTACTATTACCAAAATTTTGATATAGCTTGCAGTTACAGGATCACATGGCGTGCTCTTATGATCTGGTGTCAAAATGACCAGTATATAGACACAATATATTTGAATCAGGCAGTTTGACAACATGTAAAATTAAAGGAAGATTACTTCTATTTCAATTACAATGAACTTAATTTGTAGCTTCAGATACGATTACCAAGTACTTGCGATTTTAATGTGGGTTAGGCACCAAATATATATGTCCTTAGTTTATTTTATGGCTAAAAGCTGTAAACACGACCTTTCTGCATTATACTTAGAATAGTGGTATTGTGGATAAGAGAAGTGATTCGAGTGGGAACAACTCGTATCTCTGTCAAAAAATGTTCTTTGTTGCAATATGATCACGCTGCGTGTCAGTTTACTGTATTAATATGTTACATCTGTAATATATACACCGCACGATTTGGAGCAATGGGATTAGGGATGTACTGGTGCATCTCTTATAATTATGGTGTGAATATTCAATCAGCTCAGGGACACATTAGACAGACCTTTCATAAAAAACACACACAACACCTAAAAAGAACTAAGTATAAATAGACGTGATAGAAAATATCATTCACAAGTAGATGATTAACAATATGAATATGGAATAGGGGATTGATATATAAGAACAGAAGGGATGAACGTAAATCTGTTTATTACAGTGTTGAAACAATGTACTAGATATGGAACCTCATTAAGACACGTCATCAAAGAAGTAGTAGTTTTTGTGGCAAAGTAAAATGTTCGTAGGATGCTGCCAAAACTTTTGAAATTATTAATATAAAATTTAAGTGGATAAATGAATATGTTGGTATACGTTATGGCTGAATGGTGGTGCAGCTGAGACTCATGCTACAGTAGACCTTTTTCATGTTTCATGTTTGATGGCGTGTGGAAACAAATGAAACACATTCAAATGCCACTTAAGTGACTGGGTGACAGGGCAAGAGGGGACCTGTTCTTTATCTGCAGATTGGTGGCCACATATTATCTATGGTAAATATTAGGGAAGGCTGTGTGGCATATATTTTCTGGAAAAATAATTTCGCTTCTAAATTTCATTTAACTGGTCCATCATTATCAGAAAAAAACATGCAATATATACCATGATAGTTAAAATTGTTCTACTGCATCTGAAGAAAAAAAAATTTCAAACCAAGTTTTGACAGATGAAATAGGAAACTTATGATTACTCTTCGTAGAGCATCATATCAAATACGGAAACAAATTAAAACTAAACTTTGTGGTCCAAGGTTGGCATTGCCCGGGGAGGGAGTGGAGACAAGCGCCCCAATCCTCCAAAAATGCCCCATACAGCTTGCGTCTCTGATTGCCTCTGTCAATTACAATCCAGCTCCTGGCCTTCGCGAGTGGCTTAGATCTGAAGTCCGACAGACCATGTTTGCCACTAACAGGAGAAGGGGTGAAGGCGGGCTACTGGCGCCTTAAAACCAGTAGCTTCGGGTAGATGGGACTCGTAAACCTTGGGTGGTGGCTCATCTAGGAGAAGGAAAACTCCGATTTCAAGCCTCTGCTGCCTTGTGGCTATATCCACTCATGGGAAAGGCTAAGGGAGTAAATCCCGACAGAAAATCCGGAGATGGAGTCCCTAAGGCGGTCTGATATTGACTTCAACGTCATTCCGGCAACTCCTGCGACGCCGTTGGTGCCAAGCTGTATCGGCATTCGCCGTTCCCTTGGGCCAACCAGCTGTGTGGAGAGGGGCGAACTGCTGCATGGACAACAGCTGATTCTCCATACCACCCTGCCCAGGCTTCATATCTCCACTGGAGAGGACACTCCAGCGTCGTCGTACGGCGTCGGCACAACACGATAAATAGCGTTTACCGGTTCTAAGTCAAAACTCGATTGGTGTAGAGATTGTTGCCAGGGGTTACTTCTGACGGTGGGAGAGTTCACCAGGTCTCACTGGACAGCTACCGCCCGCCTCAAGCTGGGCAGCCCCCAGTCAGTAAGGTGCTGCCCGCCATGGCCTACCTGCTTCACTGGGTGCGTGGAGCTTAGATAACCATCTCTACAAGTGGGCCAGACTAAAAGAACAAATAAGAAGACTCCAACTCTTCGTTTTGCAATCTGGAACAGCAGGTCCATGTGCCCTGGATTGACCGCTGACCTACAGCAGATCGACGATGCACGGAAGACTGCCGTCATAGACAGAGAACTCTCCTGACTGAACATCGACATTCCCTGCCTCCAGGAGACCCGACTGGCCGATAGCGGCATCATCAGGGAAGCCAATTACACGTTCTTTTGGCAAGGGTAGCCCTCGGATGAACCTAGGCAGCATGGTGTAGGCTTTGCCGTAAAGAACACGCTAATCGCCTTCATTGAAACTCCATCATCAGGTACTGAGAGAATCCTTGCCCTCCGGCTGTCAACATCCTTAGGCCCAGTCAACATCTTCAGCGTGTACGCCCCAACCCTCTGCTCCACCCACAATGAGAAGGACAAGTTTTATGAGGCTCTGGATCCGGCAGTATCCAGTATCCCCAACAATGAAAGCCTTATGTTACTAGGATAATTCAATCCTAGAGTGGGAGCTGACCATGAGGCCTGGTTCACCTGTCTCGGCTTTTACGGAAGGGGCAAGATCAACGAGAATGGTCAGCGACTGCTGAAGATGTGCTGCTCCCACAGCTTATGTGTGACCAGCACTTTCAACAAATGCAAGGAGATCCACCAGGTGTCCTGCAAGCAACCACGTTCAAGAGCGGAAAATCTACACTGCTCCAGCCCCTACACATACTCCTCTGCCTTTGCTGGGAACAGGGATACATCCCACAGGACATGCGTGACGCCCACATCGTCACTTTGTACAAAAACAAAGGAGACCATAGCGACTGCAACAGCTATCGGGATATCTCCATCCTCAGCGTCGTCGGAAAGGCTTTCGCCCTCGTTGCCTTGGCGCGCTTGCAGATCCTAGCCTCCTGCGTCTACCCAGAGTCCCAGTGTGGATTTCGAGCCGGCATGTCAACTGTAGACATGATCTTCTCACTACGTCAGCTGCAGGAGAAGTGTCGCGAGCAGCAGATGCCCCTCTACATTGCCTTCGTAGACCTGACGAAGGCGTTTGACCTGGTTAGTCGGAGTGGACTCTTCAGACGCCTGCAGATGACCGGCTGCCCCCTACGTCTGCTTGCTGTCATCATGTCGTTCCACGAGAACATGCACAGCACAGTGTGCTTCAATGGCGCAGCATCTGAAGCATTCCCAGTCATCAGCGGAGTCAAACAAGGCTGTGTCCTTGCGCCGAAAATCTTTGTCATCTTCTTCTCCATGCTTCTCCAGTACGCATTCAAGGACTGCAGCGAGGGAGTGTACATCCATACCAGGGCTGACGGCAAGCTGTTCAACGTCGCCCGTCTCAGTGCTACGACTAAAGTCACAGAGGTACTCATCCGTGAATTGCTCTTCCCCGACGACGCAGCCTTGACATCACACACGGAAGATGGACTTCAGCATCTGCACATCCAGTGGCAGGACAAAGTACCCAACACAGAGATTCTAGAATGTGCCAACATGAACAGCATGTTCTCCATTCTCAGCGAGAGACGCCTTCGCCGCCTTGACCATGTCAAGAGAATCTACACAGGCCGCATTCCAAAGGACCTGTTATATGGGAAGTTAGCAGAAGGTGCACTACCAACTGGACGACCACATCTGCGCTACAAAGATGTCTGCAAGAAGGATATGAAGACGGCAAAGTTGGCCTTTAGCTGTCAGGCAGGGAGTTCAAAACGCAGAGGAAGAGAGAAAAATGAAACAAGCTGAAAGAGAGCTAGAAAGAAGGATAATCAAAAGCTTACTTTGGAGCTACGCCATCGTCTCCCGTAGACGGATGCCAAGAGATATAACTAAACTCGCAATGAAATCTATCACGTTTTAACAATCTGTCACATTTATGTTTCATTATGTTTTGTTATTGTTACTTGTTGTTCATATTGGTAATATTGATGACAATGCTTAGATTACTTTTCTTTAAAAAACAGAAAGGTTAATATAATGCTGGTATGCAAATATTGTATTGTGTCTTGCTGAAAAATACTCTCCAATGGTTGACCCTAGGTGATTTGATGGCTGGGCTCGTATTTTTCTCTGAACTTGGGGCACTTATGTTTTGCAAACAATAATCCAGCTGACATGTATTTTGAGGGTACCGAAGTAGCTATTTGTATATTAATATTGTATAGAGTATGGTGTGTACTAGCCTTATTGGTGTGAAAAGTAGTATTGAGGAGAGTGTGTGTCAAGTTATGGTTGGATGTCATCAATGTCCTGCCCTTTCACAAAATAGTTGATGGGGAATTTATTTTTATATTTTTGGTATGAATATTACATATGGCATTCCATTAAACTTACCAGCAGTATTTCACTGATACTTATTTATATATGAAGAAAACGATATTGCATTCAATGGGCTATTACCACAATATTTAGTAATTTCACTCACGTTGAAATTATATTGCCATATCATATTGTTCTGCTCAATACATTTTCAAACAATTAAATAAACTCATGGAACCAGGCTATATATATATATATATATATATATATATATATATATATATATATATATATATATATATATATATATATATATATATATATATATAATATCACGGTGAGTTTTAGCTTTTCTCTCCTCTGTTCTTATCTGTCTCCATAATGACACAAAATATGTAGTCCACACTCGATATACGTTAATATTTGCATATTTCATGAAATATTTAATAGTGGTTTTGTAACTATAGATTTGAACAGAAAAACTGAAATCATGAGCTGAGGACTTTATGTGTATGTACATTAAGTAAGCTCGTATGCAGTCTTCGACCACACATCTATGGGTAGGTAAAGTACTACATTCGTCAAATGTACTTTGTAAAATGTGTTATGATCAGATTTCACATGGTGTATGATTCCCAATGCAAGATACATATAACATGTATTCATGATAGAAACAATCTAGGTCACTTTACTTGCATGACTGGCTAAACCATGATATTCACTTGTTATTAGAATGAAACGTAACAAGGATGTGTTGGTGACAGCCATATGAAATAAACATTTTCAGGAACATTTGCTTTCCGAGTATGGGATTATCAGATTCCATACATTTGTTTAAAAATACAACAGATTGACATGTGTATGCATGTATACAATAATAATGAGGACTTTGTATAGCGCCTAATCTTTAAAAGCTCTAAGCGCTTTACAACATTAGACAACAGCTATAAGATAAGACAAATAATCATATTATTACAAAAACAAACAAAACGAAATTAGAAAAACATTAAAAAATGAAAAAAACATGCTGGGAATATTTTAGGTGGGAAACATTATTAGGTCTTTAAGTTTGTTCTTGCAGTCGAAATAAATGAGTTGTGAGAGCCCTACTGAATGTCATCACTGTGTCTTTGTGTCGAAGTTCAGTGGGTAATTCATTCCACGTTGCTGGGCCCTAGTATGCAAAAGAACGCTGTCCATATGACTTTGTTTTCATAGTCGGACTAATGAGTATACGATTGTCAGACGAGGAGGATAAGTATCTTGCTGGTGTTTACACATGGGTGAGGTCAGATAGATATGTTGGACTAGAGTCTGACAGTGAAATGTAGCACAGAGAACACATTTTGTGTTTGATTCTGGATCGAATGGATAGCCAATATAGGGTACAGAGAAGCAGTGAGGTGTGCTCTGATCGTGGTACTCTAAGTATGATTGAAGCAGCTGTGTTTTGAACGTTTTGAAGTTTCTGGAGTAGATATGGAGATGAACCAGACATAATTGAGTTGCAATGGTCCAGTCTTGAAAGTACTAATGAACACACACGTATGTTAGTGGCATCAACTGATGCGTCTCAGCTCAAGATATGCAGCCTTGCATATGTTCATGACATGATGGTGCAATGTCTCAGTTCAAGATATGCAGCCTTGCATATGTTCATGGCATGTTGGTGCAATGTGAGAGTACTGTCCAGAGTAACATATCGGTTTCGTACTGATTGTGTGAATTTAATGTTGATGGTGCTGATATTTATTGTTTGAGGTAAAGGATGTGAATGAGAAAGTCTTTTTGTTGTGATCAGAATGGCTTCCGTTTATCATCATCCATCTGCAGCTTGTTCCATGTCATCCATGATATCACATCAGAAATGCACATCTCTACACCTTGGATGGTAGCATCAACTTCAGTTGGGTGGCTAGATTTGTATATTTGGGTGTCGTCAGCGTACAATTGGTGAGACACTGGATGATGATCTATGACACTTGAGAGTGACTGAGCGTACATAATGAATAGAACAGGTCCAAGAACAGACCCATGTGGAACACCAAAACATAGATCAACTGGGCTGGAGTGTATTCCATTTGCAGATACAATTTGTGTCCTGTTGACCAAGTAGGACTTGAACCACAGTAAGGCTGTTATCATGAATGCAAAATACATTCTCAAGATGGTGAAGTAATATGTCATGGTCTGTTGTGTGAAATACTGCAGACAAATCAAGGAGGGTGAGGACTGTAATCTTTCGGCTACCCAACGCAGAGAGAATGTCATTACCTACTTTTAGAAGAGTAGTTTCAGTACTGTGGCAAGGGCGATGTGCAGATTGTACATTGCTAAAAAGACTGTTTGAATTTAGATGAGATACAAGCTGGGATAGAACAACCATTTCTAAGATATTTTATATGAATGGGAGATTAGAAACTGTGCGGTAGTTCTCTAAATCGTTATGGTCTAGTGTTGGTTTCTTCAGCAGAGGCTTTACAATGGCATTTTTGAAAAAGGATGTGAATTCCTCAGATGAGAGAGAGGTATTAATAACATCAGTTAGTGAAGGCAATACTGGATCTGAGCACTCAATCAGCAGTGATGTTGGAATTGGATCAAGGTCACATGATTTGTATGCATTCTTCATCACGATTGTACGTACGAAATCTATAGAGACAGGTTCAAATGCTGTTAATGGTTGCCGCTCAAATTCTGTATCCTAGCTGTATGGTGACGACGAGTCAATTGAAATTGTGGTGTCAAGCCTTTCTCTATTGGTTTGTACGTTTTCACGGAAGAAATTTGCAAACATATCCGGAAGGTCGACTGGAGAGAAGGTAGTTGGTAGTGGTGTTGATTTGTTCCTTGACATTAGGTTGTTAGTAATCTCGAAGAGCTCTCTGCAGCTGGAACTTTCCATGATCTCAGTAGTCTAGTGGGCTGATTTTGCTGCATGGACTATATTTGTGTCATTCTTCTTTGCGACTTCATCTATTTGCTTATGAATAGTGAGTCTGGTGGAAAGCCAGACCCTCTCAGCTTTACGGCGGTCTCTTTTAGCAGTGCGAAGCTTTTCCGTAACACTGCTATACCATGGACGACACTTTTGAATTGGTACTCTGCACTTGGTATCTGGGGCATGTTTGTAAAGTAATGAACGCAGGCAGTTATCGAGTTGTTCTGCGGTAGGAGGTAAGCAAGTTATTAGGTTAGCTTGGATGTCGTGCATTAGTTTGGTTCTACTTTTTAGTAGCAGATACAGGTGGAGGGTTAGGGACTGATACGTCAAGATGGCATATAATGCAGAGGTGATCTGATGCAAGGTCATGGGATACCAGGGAGGACCATATAATGTCATCATCAAGTCTATGAAGAATCCAGTCTAAAAAGTGATTGTGTTAATGGGTGGGTTGGTTAACTGACTGTTTGAGGTTACAAACAATAATGTAATCTAAGAGTTTTGATGTATTTGAGTTTCCGGGACAGGTCATAGTGAAAGTTGAAATCTCCAAGAATAATCAGGTTGCCACCTATCGAATTTCCATAGTCCAGGTGATTCGAAAATTGATGCAAAAAGAGAGAGTCAGGCATCTTGTTTTTTTCTACTAGGAGGAGGGCGGTATAGGCAGAAAAAATGGACCGACCTTTGCTCCAGTGTGCGTGTGGTTTGGACTAATTTAAACGATGTATGGTCAAAATTGAATTTTGTGGTATAGTTAAGATGTTTTATCATGGAGTTCTTTGTGATGACAGCAATTCCACCTCCGCGAGAATTACGGGGGAACGACTTGATGGAGTAACCAGTTGGGGTTAGATCGGCACACCTGGGTTCATTGCCTGATGTTTTTAGCCCTGTTTCCGTGACAAAAAATATGTCGACATTTTGGTCGTTGATAAAATTAACTATTTCTGTGCGCTTTTCCGGTGGTCCTACTGACCGGGTATTGAATATTGCAATGCGCAGAGGTATTTATTGGATAGTTGACACAAAGGTTGACGAAGTAATTGGTATTTGAATTAGGTTATCTAAATTAACGGTCGAAACATTTTTAAATTGTGGTGCCGAAATAAGGGAGATAACTGAAATCTTCTTCCTGTTCTACGCCAACCAGCTTTGAAAAAACTTTTCATTTCTCGCTTCTGTTTACATTTAGGTAATGATGAAGTCAGTCCTGGTTGGTTTAGTCTAGAGCATAATGATGTAGTGTGGAGAGCCAAGGAGTGAACATTTAAAGTAATTAATGAGGGTCCATCGTAGCATAAACGGGCTGACTGGCGAGTATCACGTGATGGATGTTTGTTCAAAAATATTGGAGCTAGACAGCTGAGAAAAAGTCCAATTATTCTCGTTTTCTAAACAAGGAGATGAGCAAACAAACACAAATTTAACAGCCATTACATGATGAACACAATAATGAAAATTAAAAGAGGGAACAAGTACAAATATCATATGTGTGTGTGTGTGTGTGTCTGTGTATGCATGTGTGTGTGTGTGTTTTGGGGGGTTATATGCTGTGTCTATATATATATATATATATATATATATATATATATATATATATATATATATATATATATATATATATATATATATATATATATATATATATATATATATTTGCGTGTGTATATGTGTGTGTTTTGTATCGGATGTACTCCAGTGTTAGGTAATCGTACCTGTACGATAGGATACGTGTTTAGACGCACCCGTGGGCAGTTAAGTTCCTAGTACAGCCTTCGATCATCGCATCAAAGTTACATTCCCGACACATGCCAAGGCTATATTCTAATTTTAAAAGTTTCTTGGAGGTGATAGTTTAACATAACCTCTCCGACAAATAATCTTGCCTCTTCATTGGCACAAGAACATGCCGTACACGACACCATACTCCACGTTTTGCAAACAGGATAAAAAGTGAACTTTTTTGTGAAGAACAGATGTTTAGATATAATTGAAAGAGACAAAATCATATCCAAGAAACAAATTCAGGCTTTAGTATGAATTATATTTGCAGATAATTTATAACCAATCGAAAACACGGGTATTGTAACTGGAGTTAAGTGCGCGTGTCTTTCCCAGTCAACCGTATAGAAATTATCGTATGAAATTCTTTTTTGATATACACGCACGCCTTGAAAGTTTACAAGATCAAAGAGTTTTAAACCAATCGACCTACCATTATAATATAGTTATTATTAATAGGGTGGAGTGAGAAGAATTAATTTCGTTAAGTAAACGTATAAATAGCTGAAAACCGTATAAAAATGATATGTTAGTAAAGCTCAAACCGTTTGCTGTTTACACTTCAAAATTATTACTTAGGTAATCCCTGTTGTGGTTTTTTTCTCTTAATGTCTGTCACAAGGCGTCTCTTTGCTGTTCATTGATATCAAATTCAATTCAAAAACCGGCAAATTTAAATGTCCATGAGATTATAAAAGAGTATTTTCTATGTATAATAATGTTTGCGGATATTTTATACTTGTTATTAATATAATACCGTTTTACAGAACAGATTAAACATTTACAGAACAAGGTTTGACCGAAGATGAGAACGAATTTGGAAATCAAATGTTATTAATATTAAACTGATTAAAATAATGAATCTTTTGACTATTCACTTAGATTCAGATTAGTCCTGTTTTTTCGAAATCGTCGGCATTCACCATACAGCAGACACGCTAAAATTTAATATGTTTATGGAATTATTGAGATTTACGTCTTTTTGGGAGTATCATATGTAAACTGCATTATAGCTTACCGGTCGCATACTTTATTATTTCTTCAGTTTTAAAATAGTGTCTTAGATAAGCTGTTTCATCAAGTTATATAAATGTTGCACTGAACCCACTGAATAAGATAGGAAAGAGAGGAAAATCTTGCTTGCTGCTGTGGATTTCTTGAAACAACTCGATTCATCTATCTGACCAAGTCATGCTAGATCTCTAAGATTTTTCTTCGGATATTTGTTGACATCACATGTATATTAATTACATTGTTGGAGTACTTTATACTTTATATGTATATATATATAGTACCCTGGCCTTGTCATATCAGGCATTACTTTTTAACCCTATTACATGAAAATAGATTAATCACCTTTGACAATTTTTGTATGTCAGATAATGGACCTATTGCTATCATAAACAACGTCTTCAAAAATATTATGTATGCACTTGTGATAGTAGTTTCGAATGATCACAATAAACAGAGTTATTAATCAACTTGCTTCATTCGCTTGTAGGTAGACCGTTTTATTTTATCTGAATATGACATTATTTTCCGAATCCTGTTATGCCCATCAGTTTCTGATTTGGCCTTTTCAACAATTTTTGTGCGAATGTGCGTCTATCGTACGCCTTTCTTAAGTAACCATGTTAGTGGCATTCATATTATTAAATTGATGATGTATTTTTTCTTGTCAAGTTTATATTTGCTTGCAAGAAAATTTAGATCAGATCAGTGTAAATTTTAATGGGAATAAAGGTTACTTTTGTAAGCCAATCTACACGTTTAGTTTAAACATTGACTTTGAATTAAACATTTTAACTTTAGTTCGTATATAAAATAAATGTTTTCAAGACCTGTTTGTGTTTGGATAAGTATATAAATCATGCAAACGGAGAAACTAACATAGAGAATGCAACAAAGAGGACATACAAAATGCTACTAAACCAGAGAATACAGAAATTGAAAGAAGAAATAGAATTGCCACCATGATGTAACATTGAGAGTACGTATCAAAACGAGAAATAGGTTGCTACAGAAATTAAGATGAACCGTGGACATTAACGCTGCAAATACGAGTTGTATACAATATTAACGTATATACAAGGTATTTAACATCACTAAATATAAACATGTGAGTTAAGATGAAACATTCATCATATCATTCCTTGTGTTTCTTGTGTTTCTTGTGGTTTGTCTCTTTCTGGACAACAGACAAAATGTTTTCATTGATAAAATACAAGTGATATGATATCCACTGAAAACAAGTAACACTTATTCGAAGAGAGACACAAGGAAACGTTTAAACATACATGTTGGCTAAATTCATGTTTGCGATGATTTTTAGAGTTACAAGAAACAAAGTTGATATCTTAGTTGTGACACGGACATTAAAATAATAGCTATATTACAGGCAGAGTTCGAAAAATTTGAAAGTAAGAATGTATGAGGGTTTTAAAAGAAACGGTTGGGAAACAATTTTGCAAATCTCAAAAGAATCGCACTGTGTTAATTTGCAGGATCCGCCATACTTACAAGGGTACTTTCCTTTTTTCTGCATAATTGTTCCTTACTTTATCTTTTATCATCCTCCATATTCGCATGTTGTACTATCACAGTCTGAGTCTTTGGAAACTATTTCCCACCTAAATTAGCATTGATGGTAGGGTTTAATTATAGTGTATATCAGTAGTTCTATTTCTTGAAATTGTTATTGTATGATACAGTGCTTCCAGTCCTTCTGACTTTGTACATTAAGAAAACAAAACGAGACTGTTATCACCAAAAGCACAATCCTATTCCACGTTTTAACCTGCTATGCAATATTTAAAACCTTACCACAATGTTCTCATCTGTGTTAGAACCCTTTCGTCCTAAAATGAATGGCTGTATGAAGTTTGTATCAGTGTCTCTTATTGCGGTTATAATCTATGTTATAAATATCATGATTTAAACTTGTGCTACTAAAATGCATATTCCATAAGACCTACTATATTGATATAACCTTGCATAAGCTTCATCTGTGAGTACACTGCTATTTGTTGCAAAACGTAATTCCTGCCATTAGGTTCATAAGCATCACATGTTTCGATCACATGGCTGTATGTTAATTCGATCTTCTTCTACGAAATCACGAATGTGTTTAGCTCCAGGTAAAGTATCTCTTTCCATTTAATCAGATAGCCTATTATGTGGATGTAATTATCAGCAACGACAACTAAAAATCATTTTTTCCATACTCGTGACACACGATGTTCTATCCAAAACAGGATCCGGTTGGTCAACTTCCAAAGTATCATTCAGTTTAACTTTAAGGCAGGGACATGATTTCCATGAACGTGTCAACGCCCTCGTAATATATCATCGTATATTAAACCATATTGGTTTTTATATAAACACGCGCCTTTTTTAATTCATGATGGTGTTGTAATCCGTTTTAGCCTTTTCGTCGTCAAGTACATTAATGTGTCCAAGTAAAATCAACAACTTGACTAGATCACGAGCGATACCAGCGATTGCTGTCATTTTCTCTATAACCGTTATGTCGATTAAAACTTCAAATAAAATTAAGCTAAGTCACCCTCCAGTAAGATTTGGAAGCATCAAAATCACTACTGTCTCCAGGATATACATTTTTCCCCGGGAATAATTAAGGCCACCGGTCTTCGTTCCACCGGACAGCGATATTTTTTTATTAACGTGACTCAGTGTGGCCGCACACGTTTCATTAACGCTCTCCGACGTGGGCACGTTAATGATTCGTTGTCCACTCATGTTAAGTTCGCTTGCCATGATATCCACTGTTTTATCAACTTTGTTGCTGATATCCCCGCTAGATTCGGTGACGCTGTCGCCTCCGATGATAGTGCCAAACGCAGATTAACTCATCTTATTTATAAGAATAAGAACAATTAATACGTTTACCACTGCTAACATCCAACGTCTAGCATTTTAAACGTTAACATTGCTTGTCTGGTTAACGACGGAGTTTTTATTTATCGCATATTAATATAACAATAACATAATCAACTAGACGAGGGTGGCTACACCCTTTCTCTCTTTATCCAACATAAAAATATACACCATCTGGTAACGTGACCGAGGTGAACTTGTACACTGAATAGGACCGGTGTGCTAGCAATTACTGCCAACGGTGTTTATACGGCTATAATAGTGTTAGAATACCGTAACAATCACAATAAAGATATAAAAAGCATACAGTTGGATATGCGTAAGAGATTTTTTTTTAATAAAAAAGATCATTGGTTCCCATTTCATTAGTTCAAAAGAACAGCGTGTGTTCAGTTGTAATTTTCGATGATTTTGAGTTCCTGTTGATACCGATAGCAGTCGCTAAAAACGATCATGGTAAATCATCCACCAGGAGTACTTCATAGGCTGGAGTACTTTGATCACGTTCTCAGTGGTTTGCTTACCAGTCAAGCCACGTTGACCAAACTATTCTAACCATTTTGGTGTAGTGTTGTCATCCTGATTGCGTTACTAAATGTATCGATGCATGAGACGTTCATACTTAACATGGTCAATCATCCGATGATATTTACCAATGAGGATCGATTTCATATTCCTAATGCAACTGACTGCCACATATGTTTAAAACCATCAGATGATCCTGTTGATACTAAGATAAAAAAGTCCAAGGAATCTTGATCATTCTGCTAAATACAGAACGTCCTCACATGATTGCTGTAACATACATCTCATATGACCGTATTTCACTCCTGTAATGTTACATAATCTGCACAGTTATGATCCACATCTGATCATCAAATGTCTCAGAAAGTATGATTACTTGCATTCTAAACAGATGGTTGAGATGGGATCATAATATCGATAACGCTACAGAAATGTTATAAACATTAGCATAGAAATTGTTTACTGTGCTTGGCCATTCTAAATTGGGGTGGCATACATAAACGTTCAACTGGGTTTTAATTCATAGCATGCTGATTTTCTTTCAGGCAAACCAAACTTTGGACTCGCTAATATTACCGAGCTAAGTTGTTCTCGGAAGTTGCTCGGGATATAATACGCTATGACAGGACTATATGACGTCACTTAATCCGTCATTTGCAGTAATATAAGTTACACAAAAATGTTTTCAACGACAATTATACCCATAGCAGTAGTCTAATTAGTATACCATAATGTTTTAGATAAGGCAAACAGGCACGTAGTCATGACCACAGAAAAAGGTCATGACCACACAAAGTGATATCCCATTGGTCTTTACTTATGGATGCTACATAGTGTACAATCTGATATGGTCACCAGGGATATCACACAAGTAGAGTCAGATTCTAATATACACATGTTAGTGCCTCACACCAAATATCTGTTCAAGCGTTTAAGAAGAATGTCTTCTTTTCTTAGTTTATCCTTTTTACTGGATTGTCTTTCTTTTCGCTGTTCCTTTGTCTTTCTTCTTCCCATTCTCTTTTTGTTTGTTTCAATCTAATCCACTCTCTATTCTTTTTCCTTTCTACACCAAATCTAGTTGTTCCTATTTTCACTTGTCCTCTACTCCTGCCGCTGCCTTGAACTCTCGCGTTTCGATGCACCAAACGAAAGCTGAGGGTTCCATATAACGCTTTTAGGCTGCAAAATTATACAGGTAAGGAGCCTTTGCATTACTTCAATTTCAATTTGTAAATGTATAATAATATATATTCTATTGCTTTATATTTCGATGTTCATAGAAGTATCTCCGTTTGGTAATATAATAATAATAATAATAATAATAATAATAATAATATTATTATTATTATTATTATTAAAAAGACATATAGTTCCCCGATTTCACTATATTAGTCATTTCTCAGTATATAATGAATGAAAATAAAGGACATTACCAATAACAACATTTCTACTTAAAAAAATATATCTAGCCTTTTCAACCTCTTTTTAATGTATTTGGTTTGTTAACTGTTGATACTGTATATTACCTTGATCATTGACACCAGTTTGCAGTAACAACATAGGGTTTTAGACTGAGACCTTGTATGACTAAATGGGAGATACTCAGCCCATAAATGTGGAATCTAAACTAATCAAAATGACGAACCAGCAAGAGGTCATTCAAACGAATTAATGTATTTGATTTGCACAAAGCAGTTGTTCTGCTATAAGTAACATTATTACCGACCATACCTACACCTCTGTCTTTTTCCCCTTTATGTTGATCGGTTTGACTTTAACTGTTACCATAATTCATACATCCAGAAACATCGTCTTCTGACAAAGGTGAGTATTACCATAATGATATTGTTGTTAATGTCAATCCCATATTCCCTGTTGGTCGATTGATCTGCCGCCTCTGCCGCCTGACCAACCAATACAGTGGGAGAAAGCGAGCGGAGCGGGGGGGGGGGGGGGCGGCCTTCGGACGTTTCCATATTTATTAATAATCGAATAAATAATATTTCAAACCTTATTATGGATTTACAAAACATACAAAACGACAGGAACAATACAATTAAAACCAATAAAAGCATGATATATGTTACCATGTGTGACTCGTATAGAAGAAATTTATCGTATGGTGTAGATGAGAGAGAGAGGTGTAAGAAAGAGAAATGAAAAAGGACAGAGATGAAATTGTGTACAATATTCAATTCCTTTAGAAAACTGATATTATTAATATTTCTATCTTTATTTATTACGTCCCTAATAAATAATCAGTTGAAATTCATCGTTGATATATAGATATCATACACTTGAAACAATGTCTATAGATGAGTACTAATGCGTCATAGGCGGATCACAATTTGATATACTTATAGTTAATAATGTTGGTATATGAAAATTGCTTTATACCTACACTTCAAAATCCATGTTAATTTGTATGTATGTATGTATGTATGTATGTATAGACAGGTAGGTGTATAGGGTGCTAGCTAGGTGGAAATGCAGGATGTGGGATATGTTGGTATATAGGTAGTTTAGAAAATTTGTATTATTATGTGTGCATGTGTCCTTGTATACATGCAAGTGTGCATAAATGTATACATGTGTCTGTATATAGATATGTAGGTAAATATCTAAGTATATAGGTATGGAGGTAGCAAGATACGTACGTATGTATGTTTGTTAATATGTTCTCTTCGACCTCCCATGATTCAATGGTCTAAAAGGTCGTCATGAAAGTCTGTTTTGTAAAAATAAGAGCGTGCATATTTCGCATGTGTTTGATTTCTAGTGCATGCTTTTGATCAATGTATTATTTACAGAAACTATCCAGCCCGAATATATGTTTTGCATATAGTTACTTATACATGCTAATGTAAATTAGTAACTGATTGAGCCAATTTAAATCCTCTTATAATGTGATTCACTATCGTCAAAGATGGTATGTATCATTGTACCATCCAATGCAAATCAATACAGGAATAAAAGAGTATAATATGAAAGCAACAAATTAGGATCAATAAGCATAATTTAAATTCGTGGCTTTTAGGTTCTGTAGGTTCAATGCTGTTTTGCAGCAGATGTTACGATATACATGATAATTCCTCTGTTTGAGGAAAACCACAGTGAATAACCACTTATGTGATTTGGTTACGGGACATAATTTTATATGAAAGATCTCTATGTATCATATAGTCACTTCACAAAGTGTCTGATCTTCATTGCGATTATTATTATTATTATTATTATTATTATTTTTATTTATTATATATACACATTTTAAGCATTGATCTACTAAAGCATCTCTCTCTCTCTCTTTATATATATATATATATGTGTGTGTGTGTGTGTGTGTGTGTATTGACAGTAGAAAATATGGACTGATAGGGCTCTAGATCTCCTTATTCAATACTTTCAACTTTAAGAAACTGTACTCGTATATAAACTTCTTGATTGAAACATAAGATAACTCGCCGAGTTTGCTTTGCAGTTTACAATTGGAACTGATTTATAGCTAAAAGGCAGTGACCCGAATAATACACTTAACAGGAAAAGGTGCATTTTTACTTCCCTGTTAGCTGACTTGCGGGATCACGTTTACACGTACAGTCGTCACAGTTGTGACAAGCTTCCAATTAAATTCCTGAAAGGAAAAGAAAAACTGCACATGCAACTTGTACGTGACGAAGAATGAGCAACCAGCTTCTATTCCACGTCGTATTTTCTGCCGTCCTTCATCTTGGACTAGGTAAGTCTATACCAAGGTGTATGTCGCTACTTGTATATGTCGCACATTGCTGATCTTGACGTAACAAAGGCTCGATCAAGTCAATTGTATGCACTTTTGTACCTGAATACAGGAGTATGAATTGTATTCGTACAACAGTCTCGTTACTGCGTTAGATAGGTATCGAATGTTGTTGTTTAGGCATGACACCATATTTCAGTACACATGATGGTCAGTATAACAGTAGAAGTAGAACCATAGGAGATTCATAGTTTATTTGGTATGGGAAACCATGCGAAGAACCACCGACCCACGTGAATCTAATGTCAAGCTTTCTCACAAGATATGTATTGAATATTACATGTATTAATATTGGAAATAAGATCGTAACAGTGAGATAAGCAAATTTACTGACTGAGTTTGTATATTGCCATTATTTATACATACGTCAACATTCCATTTGGAAAGTAAATTTATCCGGTTTGCTAATTTCTATAGTTGATCAACTGCTGTGTACCGCTGCTGGGGGACATCTCTATAATGGTCGTCAGTTTGATTAACAGTACTCATTACTTGTTGAATATTCGTTAAAGCCCCAATGCCGCCGTTACGTGCAAAAAGTCACATATTCCAAATAGTCTGAATGATACTGGATCGTTAAAGATATTGGTCCTAAACATCGTTGGGTTCCATTAATACCAGATAATAGCGACGTTTCATCACATTGGGAACTATGCATATTCTCCCTGGAACTGAGTAACCGGCCATTTTTTTCATGTCTACGAATTAGCCCGACGTTGATCGGCGACATCCGTTGGTGAAGCGATTTCAGTGGAAATCTAGCACACAATATCTGATGACGTCATCGTTGTGTTAAGAGTCTATGCTCTTAGAATAACTAGTAGAAAAGAGTGAAAGCAACAATCCTTGTAAAATTAAACAATAAATGTATTTTCCTAGAATCGAAAGTGAAAATGAAAAGAAATAATCTGCAGTATTGCGAATCATAACCCCAAAATAAGCATAGAATTACAGACACATGTCCGAATAATTTAAAGTCCTGAATAAAATTTAGGTGTTGATGTGTCTGTTGTAACCTGTGTAATGCTGATGTGTTAACAGTAGTTTGTTTAATCACAGTATTATAATGGTAGGTTTCAAGTCACTATAATTACAGTGACTGTCTCTGTCCAACAATTATATCAGAGTATTTTCGTATTTCCAGAGAAAAAATCACCTGAATTCTATAATTTGAAGAAATAAATTCCAGGCTGAAACGAATTTCTGTATAATCTTGTCACTGAAGGGCGAATGTATTCATGCTTTAAGATTTATCACAGTCAGGTTGTGTTATATTCTGCGACCAGAATTTTATCAGGTCACAATTAGCATTTTCTAAGAAAAATTATTACCTAACGGAAAACAACGTTCTACGATGATCCTGATGTTTACAACATAAAAATGTTAGTTATTATCAGAAATCTATTTCTAAAATTATAACACAGAACCTGGACTACGTCAGGTACACCAGGTAAACTCCAAAACTTAGAGCCCAACGATTTTTTACTTCAATTAATAATGATCCTGATATTAAACCCAAACACATAGAGAATAAGTTGTTTATATGTATTAGTTGTTTATAAAATAAAATTAAATAAATTCAGGCAAAGCAGAAAATAAACTTGATTTTCGGCAAGGTTTAGTCAAATATACTATGTTATATTACAATAGCAATGAAATAAAAAATTCCTAATTAAATATACAGTATAGTTGTAAAACATGCATAGCTAAGACCAAGCTATGTCGATTGTGTTCAGGCCAAGTTCGCCATTCAATGTATATATTAGAGACTCAGCTGATCATCAATATTCATTCAAGTCTTATTTGTAGCTAATGAACGCTTTTTTCTTTTCATACTGGTTTTAAAAAAGCGAGCTCCAGTTTCAGCTTTCTTATCTCTAATTCGGTTTGTATTTTAGCTTTAATTCATTTTCTTTTATGTTAGAGACTTATACAGACAGTGATAGAAACCAGAGCACTTTTATCAAAAAACTTAATAATGGACCAAAATATTTTTTATTTCTTGCTTCATTAAGGAAGCTTTTGCCTCATAAAGATCATATTTTCTGGCCAGTAGAATCAATTCATCTTTTCTCCAAAGGTCCAATTGTTCCTGGGTAGGATTTGAAAGAAAGATCTCCACTTTGGATGACATTGTAAAAAGCTTGCTGATTTCACTAAGAATTTCAAAATTGTAAAATAATAAAACTATCGAAATTCAAATTTCAAAAGGACAATTTTTCTGATATAATTTAGCCAACATTCATATGTACCAAGGACGAGCGCCCAATTCTCTTTGTAAGCATTAGGAAAAATACAAATAAAAATAAAAAATAAAATAAAAAACGCAACAAGAAAATAGTGAAGACAACAAGCTTTGACAAATTCAACATATAATCTATTTTCCAAGAAAAACAATGTAAAAATGAGAATATATATTGCGGTTTTACGAATCAAATCCAAAAATGATCCAAGAATAACAAAATAAAATTCCTAGTAATAAAAAGTCGCCATAAACATGAGTTCTAATCCCGTTGAAACCTAAAATGGAAGGCGATACCGTATGCTTTGGTCAGCGTCGTACTGATGTGTCATTAGTTATTTGATGAATCACGACAAATACTGTTTCCGTGTTTGAATTATTCGTAAATTTCGATAACTGTCATTGTCCGAGAATAAATTTAGAGCACAGGTATTTCCAGGAAAAAAATCTCGTGGAATCAAAATAATTTGAAAAAAATAAATAAAAACATCAACACAAACTGGTTACAACAAAACACTTTTAAAATATTAATGGCTTAAAGCCCGACTGCCCGAATTCTCTATAGAAAAAAGTTATGCACTATTTTGCGACGCAAAACAGATTCCCGTATGATGGTCACATGAGCTCCCTTTTAGAACAAAATAGAAGCGTTTTACATTCCTAACATCACGTTCTCCCAGTATAGCTTCGATTTCACTTATGAATCTACTCTGAGAAAGAATTTCATAAAAACATTGTTTCCTACAACTCTCACTAATGTTTGAATTAAGGTCAGAATCTAGGTCAACATTAGATATAAGGTTTCTATTATTAGTTGTTTATGGAAAACAGTCAGGTCAAACTGAATTTCTGGAAAATGTCAAATCCAGTAAATAATGTTACATTACAATAGCATGTAATGGTATAAAAATAAAAAATAACAAACAAACAATTAAATTAAATCAAATATAAATTAAATCAAATATACACAAAACTGTTTTAACTGTGAATCTGTATGGCTATTTGAAAAACATGTTGTTAAAGCCATGTCATTTCATGTAACTGTTTGTGAAATGATTACATAAAATGGAATAAGTAGGTTTGTAAATTCTCCGAAATTTTTATTTGATGGTGGACCAATTGTCATATTAAGCAACGTTTTCAGAAAGAATATGTTTACACTTGCGATAGGAGAATTAAGTGATCCCAATGAAACGTTTTAGTAATCGTCTTGTTTCCAACCACATGTCTCTGTAGCTAAACTTATCTATACATTACCTGGATTTGACATTATTATAGGAATCCGGTTATATGTAGCCGTTCAAATATGGCATTTTCAATGATTTCCGAGTTTTCTGTTCAAAGTACATCTCTCTTTATGCCTTTGTGAAATAATTGGTTTAGTGCAATTTCTACCCTTAGGTCATAATGGTTTTTGTCTTGTCCACCTTTCATTTACTTGCAAGGAAATGTGGAAGATCATGGTAATATAACCGTCTATTGGGAATATATTTTACTTTTGTAAACGGTATACATTTCCTTTTAGCAGTGATTTTAAATTGGAAATGTAAAAGATAATATTTTGTGATCTATCAAAGAAAACTTAGGCCTTCCTGAAAATGTTTGCCAGAATACGTACTGTAGAATGCATACAATTTGGGGAAGTTAAAATATAGAATGCAGCGTGGACATACAAAGATGCAATTAAACCAGGGACCACACAAAATAATAGAAGAGACACAATTACCACAACGATGAAATTTTCGGAATACTTACAAGACAACCCATTCATATTAACGCTATAATTGCTAGTTGTAGACAATCCCGATATGAAACGCGTGAGTAAAAAAAAACCTTTATCATATCATTCATTTTCCTTCTTGTGGTCTGTCCCTTTTTGAACCATACAAGTTATATGAGATCCTGGGAAAACTGGTCAAATAGAGAGAGAGAGAGAAAGAGAGAGAGAGAGAGAGACAGAGAGAGAGAGAGAGAGAGAGAGAGAAATATACCAAGAGATAGAGAGAAGTAAGATGAAAGATTGCAGTTTGCTAACTTCATCATTGCGATGATTTTAAGAGTTACGGAAAAGAAAAAGTTATTAGTAATTAATGGTAGAGTTAATACAGTTGTTGAAATTGTTCTTGTATCCTAAGATACTACTCATTTTTGTGACTTTGACCATTAATAACAAAATGATACTGTTACCTCCTAAAGCATAATCCAGTTTTAAGATTTAACCTGTTAGCGTTGAGTCTTTACCACAATGTTCTTATATGTAATATAACCTTTCTGTCGTAAATTTAAAAGCTCCGTTAATAGCTTGACGGTGCCTCGTAATGCGGTGATACTCTCTGTACTAAATATTATGCTTGAAATGTGTGCTACAAAAATGCATACTACATAAGTTATGAGTCACTGATTTAACCTTGCATTACTTTTATCTTGTTTTGTTGCATACATTCGTCCTGTCGGTAGGTTCAGGTGTATCACATGTCTGATTCATACAGCCATGTTAATTTCACCTTCCGCTAACAACATCAAAACAATGAATGGGTTTTGTTCCAGGCAAATTATACTTTTTTTATTCAATCAAATAACGTTTTATATGGCTTACAACATTTGCTACCGCCATCATTTGATCTTTAATTCATATGCATTGGTCTTGCTTTTGATGAGGTCGCTTTTGCTCCTGTTAAAGATCAATCAAAATGTATTGATCATTGTTATTCTTTTTAAACTAGTCATTCTCTAACCTCTACTGAAGGTGATATACGACACACTCTTATCGTCGAAGAGGAAAACAATCTTGGTATCTCTCTTTTTTTTCTTCATATGGCTACCAACTTGCTATTTTTTGACCAATGGGGACAATAGAGACCACTCGAGGTACCTGCTGATGACGTGTTGTCAGGTAGTTATCTGACTGTGGTAACTAAGTCATATAGACAAGAACGTTTAAGTTTAGCCCATGAAACGATCTTGGCTTGTCATTTGCGAGTAAATAAAACCAATCTTGCTTCAATTGTATTGCCCTAAAATTAAGAGTGGTGTTTGTAACTTTTAAAACTCTTGTCACACTTGTCAGTTGGCAGGAAAGCCTAACCAGAAGATACATAAAGCTAATTTACAAAAAATTCCTGCATTGGACGAACCATTTAATAGAATAATAGTAGATTGCGTAGGTCCTTTTCCAAAAACAAAGGTAGACTACGAACACTTGTCGACCATTATGTGTGCGTCAACAAGTTCTCCAGAGGAAATTCCTTTACGGAATATTAAGACCAAACTATAGTCAAAACCTTAAGTTCCTTACACTATTTGGCCATCCTAAGTCGGTCCAATCAGATCAAGGTTCTAATTGTATTTCAGGAATCTTCCGTCAAGTTATGTATGAATTAGGTATTCAACAGTTCAAGTCTTCTGCGTATCACCCTGAAAGCCAGGGGGCGTTGGAAATAGTTCATCATACTTTAAAGACTAAGATACGGTCATATTGCTTTGATACCAGAGAAGATTGGGAAGAAGGGGTTCACATGTTCTTGTTTGCTGTTAGGTAGTCGATTCAAGAGTAGTTTGGATTTATTGTTTCCAATCTTGTTTCGGACACTCTTTTCGTGGACCTTTTGAAGTTGTTGAGAGAAAAACTTTTAACTGAAACATTAGAGATTAATTTAGTTGATTATGTTCCTGACTTTAAATATAAAAAAGCTTGTGAAATTGCAAGAAATAATCTTTAGTCTACTTTACCTAAAACGACATTGAGGTATGACAAAGCTACAAAGAAAAGAACTTTTTAACCTGCTGATAAAGTTCTAGCTCTCTTCCCCATACCTCAAGTCCTCTTTAGGCTAGGTATTATGGTCCCTATGCAGTTAAAAAGAAAGTAAGTGATTTAAATTATATCATCGATACTCCTGGGAGGCTGAAAGGGAAATAATTCGACCATATCAATATGTTCAAAGAGTATGTTGGTCGAGATAGCTCTGTTAATCATTCAATGAATTTAGTTGTTCCTGACTCTCACCATGACGATTTAAACGATGGCTTAAAATTGGAATATTATGACTTTGGGTCAACCAGTCTTCAAAATTCTGAAATAACAAAAAGTCATGACAATCAATTTTCACATCTACAGCTAGAGAAGTCGAATGAGTTAAAGTAGCTAGTATGTGAATATGAACACGTTTTCCCAGATGTCGAAGCTCGAACAAACAATATCTACTACGATGTTGAAATTGTAGATTCTAAACCTGTAAAGCAGCACCATTACAGGATGAATCCTCTTAAGCACCAATATTTGAAGAATGAAGTTGAATATTTGTTGGAGCATGGCTTTATTGAAGCAAACAAATGTAACTGAAGTTTGTTGTCTATTGTTGTGCAGGAACCATATAATTATTTCCCACTGTGCACAGACTACAAAAACGTGAACAGTGTCGCCAAAACATATTAAGTTCCAATACCGTGAATTGATGACTGTATTGACAGGATTGAAATTAAAAATATGTCACCACGTTTGACCTGTCAAAAGGATTATAGATGATTCCACGTACGGATAGAGCAAAAGAAAGTTAGACTTTTGCAATTCAGATGGACTCTATCAATATAATGTAATGTCATTTGGTATGAAGAATTCTCCCTATACATTCCAGCACTTATTCAACATGATAACACCTGGAATAAATTAATGTGATGCATACATTCCAGCGCTTATTGATCATGGTAACCTTTGATATAAATGGTTTGATGCATTCATTTGACGACATCATTATTTACAGGCATTCTTGGAAGGATCACCTGGAAACTATCCAGAAATTCTTCGTTCTCTTAAACGAGGCAAATAGGACAGTTAATTGAAATAAAAGCACTATATTCGCATTCTTCATTTCATATGCAAATTTTGTAAGAGTCGTGACAGGAAATCTTGACTTATGTATATGTTCGTAGACTTACAGATTGGAACACATATATTCTTAAAAAGACCGTACCTTGAGAATTATGCAAAATTATTCCGAGGGTTAAACGTTTAAATGATTCAATTGGACTAAGTTAAACTTTCAAGGAGTTTCTGTGTGCAGTTATATTTTTACAAATCTTTTTTTTCTTCAATTTCTTCCATTCCTACCAATTTCTTTTTCGTACTTTTTCTATATCCAGTTTCGTTGAATTTTCGACTCCATGTTCTTCTTGATTGCATTCTTCATCTTTTGTTTTTATATATACATTGATGATCTGAATAAACCACTCATGGTTGAGTTCATTATCAGTAATTGGTTTGATTATCATTTATATACTGCTATGATCTCACTCGCTGCTTACCTTATTACTTCGTGAGATTTTAGAATATTGGGATTGATCAATTCTGCTTCGAAATATATCACTATTGAATTGAATTCATTAAATAAGAAAGGAACAAGAACATATTCTTGCAAACCATAATTCAGCTGAGGTTTAATTTCCGTAGATATTTGTCATATTTTTGGCGTTGGAGCCAGTTTTATTGAATCTGCAGCGTATTAAGTCGTTACCTGTTATCCCTGACAAGGTGTCAACATTTTGTGCTGGTTTGTATTTTAAACTAGAAATGAAATCGTTTCCTGAACGTATTCTAGTTGCCTAATCCGTTGACCCATTATTACTCATTCTGCGTCAGATGCAACTGCAATTACCTAGTAGTAGATGTTGGATTTTTCAAAATATGTATTAGGTAGTAACTGTAGATGTTAGCAACACATAGGGTATTAGATTGCAAACTGATTAAAAGAAAAGTAGAATAAATGCCATTAATACTTCATCAGTAAAAACGTTTCAATTGTGAACCTGATTAGCTATTAGAAACTTATGTAAACATCAGTAAGAACAATCGTGTCCGTGAAACTAAACATCCTGTCCAGCAACCGATTTTGAAATAACTGCATGAAAATGGAATAATTCATTATTAAAAATCTCCTAAATCAATGTTAGTTTGTGGACATATGGAAATCTTAAACAACATTTTCAAGAATTGTAAGAATGCACTTGCAAAAGCAGATTTAAGTTTGAACAAAAATAGTTTTAGTAATCTTCTTGTTTAATTCGGCATGTGCATGCAAATAAACTGTAGTACTTATCACCAGAATTTGAGTATAGTTTAGGAATCCGGTACGTGTAGCCCTTCGGATTTACCTTTCTAAACGATTTCAAATTGTCCATTATTTGGCTTTTGTAAAGTAACCATTTTAGTTTCATTTCTACCCTTAGATTCATGATTATTTTCGTCTTGTTCACCTTCCATTTTGTAAGATTAGGTCAATAAAAATTGTAATGGGAAGAACGTTTACTCTTGTCAACTAACATATTTACTTTGATCAGTTATTTTGAATTAGAAATTTTGATTGTATTTGGTAAATAAAAGAATTGCTTTCAAATCCTGTCCCATGTGTGGACATGGAAAGAAAGAAGGTAGCTTATGTTTTTATAACAGGAAAATTGGCGCTTCTGCAAGGTTTTGCCTTAAATAGTAGAGTACAATACATAAAAACGAAGATATTAAAGTACAGAATGCAACAAAGAGGACATGAAAATTCGACGAATCCAGGGAGCACACAAATTAAGAAGAGATAAATTCCCACAATGATGAAACTTTCCGAATATTCACCAACACGAGATAAAAGACCTTTATATAGTGTAAGACAAGTTATTAACATTGACATTAACTTTCCAAATGCTAGTCCTAGACTCAATGTACTTCAATACAAGAGGTATTCTATCATGTAATCTAAACGTGTGAGTTAAAATGAAACATTCATCATATAAATCATTGTGTCATTTGTGAGTTGTCTCTTCCTGAACAAGAGAATATGGCTTGATTGGTCAAATACAAGCTGTGTTGTATCGAATGAAAACAGGTCACAACATTTCGAAGACACTGTCAGACAGAGAGAGAGAGAGAGAGAGAGAGAGAAATGTTTGCAGCATTTAAGATGACTAACTTCATCAATGCGATCAAATTAAGAGTTACAAAGAAGAAAAAAAAGGAGATTTTTTTTTACAGTGACTCAGTCCTTAAAATTACCTGTATTGCAATCACAGTTAGAAAATTCTAGAAAAGAGAGGGAGACAGTTTGTAGGGGAAATATTGTAGAATGTCGATGCAAAAGTTAAAGGATTCCATTGTGTTAATGACTGTAACACCAGTCTAGACAATAGAGTCAGGCATAGTTATACAGTTTCCGCTATCATGTCATGTCTTTCGTTTCTGTAAAATATTCCTCACGTTATCTTTCTTTGTCCTCTGTAACTTCATATCGTACTGTCACAATGAATCTTTGGAAAACTGTTGCCTACTAAAATAATATAGATAGTACGGTCTAATTCAAATTTAAACTAGTCGTTCGATTTCTTGATTTTGTTTTCGTATCATACGACTTTGTTTATTAATAACAAAACGATACTGATACTACCAAGAGCATTATCCAATTTCAAATGATAACCTGCTACGCATTGTTGAAATTTTATCCCAGTGCTCTCATCTGTTTACAATATATGGTCAAAAATTAATAGCTCCATTCAGTTTTTAACAGTGTATGTTACTGTGCTGATACTCTTTATAAGAAATGTCATGTTTTAAAATTTTCCAACGAAAATGGACATTACATAAGACCTAATGTTTTGGTTTAACCTTACAGTAATTTCATGTATACGTCCACTACTATTTTGTGATAAAACGTAATTAATTCCAGTAGGTTCATGTGCATCAAATTTATCATTCAAATAGCTTTATGTTTTGTCCTCCCAATACCACTATCTAATCCCACGAATACGTTTATTCTTTTCTTTGATTTATCCCGATACAACTCGTGGATAAGTTAAGGTTGTTCCAGAATAACAATATTATTATTCAAAATCTATACAGATTATATTAGGTTTAGACACATCATCTACAGGCAGTGGCATTTTGCACACGAAAAAGAGCTAAGTTAAATTATTTTCAAATAATCTTGAAACTAATAAATAAATATTACTTACTATAATACACTTTGAACTTTTAAATACCAGTTGGAATCCTCCGCTCTGTTACTGCCTTCCACAATGCTCAGTTCAATTGATTCTGCGAAAAGTTCATGTCTCACTCTGCTCTATATATATGTAGCATAGCCGTGTTTACCAACTCGTAAGTGAAATATTTGGGTTTTAGTGAACTTAATATTTATTCAATTATTGTTGTGATAGCCATGTTAACTATAGATTACTAAATTTAGATTCTGAATTTGGTATTTTTTAAAATATTTTTATTAAAGTTTAAAAATCGTAATATGAAATGGGTTGCACGCACATTGGGCCTCTATTTACCATTTTTGCACATTTAAATGTTGTATTTTCTTATTTCCCTACCTAATCTTTAACTATCTCCACGATATAGTATCGTTCTAATTCAGTCGGTTCTACTCTATATTGATATATCTACTATTTCGTATGCTGCTTTGTTGTTTCCTCGATCGTATGTTTCATGTATAAACTTTTGCACTTTATTGTATTTTATGTATTATCTAATTAGTGTGTGCATTTTAATTCTTGCTGCAACTAGATGTAAACTTATAGTTGACTCGTTCATTAACAAGACTTTGCGGCGTGAAAAAAAGATATTTGTTAGGAATAACCTAAGTGAAAATCAAAGTGCCAACATTGCAGTTTTGTGATTAGACATAAAGAAGTGGCTCACTAATCAAAGCTTTGCTCGCCACGTGTCCATCGCATAAAGCTTATGAATCATTTAACAAAATCCTCTCGCCATTCTGTATAGCATTATGATTTCGCCCTTTTTTATGAATAATCGGATTTGTCATTATCTTACATTCTGCATCAACTGGAAGTATATCGTTATGACGGTATTCATGAACATATTGTTCCAAGATCTCTTAAATATGACATATCATATGCATTCCGCGAAATTTCTTTATATATATATATATATATATATATATATATATATATATATATATATATATATATATATATATATATGGATATTGGATTTTCATTAGAGCTTTAACAATTTGAGTCATATGGTTAAGATGTCTGCGTTGGCAGTTCATAATGATGTTTATCACTAGCGCGTGTCCCGCATACATGTAGCATAATTTCCTATCCAATCACATTATCCTGACACTGGGACAATTAATCCTAACATTTACGTCTTAATGCTGAGCGCCAAGGGCGGCAGCTCTAATATAATTGATATAAGTCTCCGATATGATTCGCTCGATGACTCGCGACCTCAGCACAATTACTACTATTACTACTTCTTCTACTACTACCGTGAGAGCGACAATGAAGACTACCATCACGACCACAAAGACAACGGCAAAGAGAAATATATCCACTACTACTACTAGTACTATTAGTCGAATTAAAAAGAAAACGTATAATAAATTTAATTGGTAGAGTTAATATTACGTTAGTCTTGTTACTGTGTTCAGGTTTTGTTTTATAACATCTAGGCAATGCTCGATATAGCATAAAGTTTATGAACATAATATTGTAAGTAAATATTGTACAGGCCCATTTTTAAAATTTTCAATTGTTTTTCAAATTAAACATTATTATTATTTACGAAGAGCAATTCATACAAAGGTATAACTGATAGGATTCTCATTAAACGTAAATAATTATTACAAATGCAAGCAACCATGCAGTGCATCATAAATAATACGTTGATACGGTTGGGAAGATATATTCTGATTTTGTTGCCTATATAAATAAGGAAAAGAATACAATATGCGTACATATATAGATGGGTTGCTGGATGGATCGGATTGGATGGATGGATCGGATTGGATGGATTCAGAATTTAGTCAGTATTATTCACAAACATTTTTTATTGAAGGAACACTTTTCTTAATTTGAAGGTATTGTGAATTTTGCTCTGCATAAGCCTGCAGTCCAGTCAACAACATTGTATTATAATAAATTCAATTGGACTGCTGATAAGGCTGTGGATGGGAATACCGATGGCATGGATGCAGAAAATTCCAGCACCTGTAGCGCAACCATTTCTACAACATCATCGGTAAACCATACCTGGCAAGTTGACATTGGCTTCCAGATTATTGTAAAGACCATCACGGTATATGGAAGAACTGACGGTACGGTAGCATCTCAAAATTAGTTGATTTGTTTTAGCAATAAAAAAAATGACAACAATGCTAATATGGATCTAACTAACCATATTATGTTTTAATAATCAGTTCAAGAAATGTCCAATATTTTCTATAAGTATCAGTTTGTGTTGTCGGTGCTTTATATTTAATACCGAGGATATGTATGTATGAATGTTTATTTCTCTTGATGTCTGCCGTAACATCTATCTAGAAAATGACAACGCGATTTACCAATATCTATATGTAGAGTGGAATATAAATGAGCAAATTTAACTGTACTTGCATTGTCAATAATAGTATTATTAATACTGAAAGTCTGAATCCTTTGATTTCTTCCTTCGCTTCTCCATTATTTAAGATAATACAATACTTGCACAGACAAAACGTGCAAAAACAAATTGAAACATTGAATGAAAACTGGTTCTGTATCAGTCAACCACGAATTTAACTTAAATCGTTGGCATGTTGAGTGAGCTTGGGCAACGTTTAATTAAGTTGCGGTACTTGTCGAGTTTCGGACTGATTGATTTCGAATACAATTCTTCTGTCTACTCATTTATTTCATTAAGTCAGCGGTTTCAGCAACATAATGTATATGATGCAAGAATTACAGGTCAGAACAAATACTGCATGTTTGCGATGACATTTTAGTTTTGATGGATACTTCTTCATGATTTGGTCCCGGGCATATGTTTGCGTATCAGGTGCATTGTCTTTGCAACTGTATGCACGTTTATGTTTCATTCTGCGTAAAGTAACCATTGCAAACACAAATTATCCTTGATCTTTTTAAACCTACTGAACGCATACTTAACATATTCTTGAAATGTGTCATTTGGGTGTTCCGAGGATTCGATCTAATGCCAACATTTGGATTGATCTATTGCAAGTTTTGAGCAATAGGGGCATACAACTCGGATGAAGGAATTGACTCAGCTGGTTTTCATCACAGGCTAGGTTCAATGGTCTCTTCCGAATAAACTACAGTCCTTATGTAAGTCTGTCAAAATATCATAAATATCCGATTCAAAGTCAGAAGAATGCAATATTTATCGTGTTTATTTTGAAGATGAAACAGAGAAGAATTTTTGTTCAAAACCTATTGAAACTAATACTTGAGAAAAACATTTAGTTCTATAAAGGAGAAATCATTCACTTTCCATTCAGATAGAACAAATTTAATATCGAAAACAGGTTACCTATATTTGCATCAATAACCTATAAAAGTAGTTTCTAATGAAACAAATATGGTGTTTAATGACACAAGTTCTAAAGCGCAAACTCTAAATTGATCACATTTCACAATACTGACTTATACAGAATGATATATGAGCTGCTTAATCTGCGATAATATGCGCAGGAGTATGATTTTATGTTTTTATTTTTTTTCAGTCCTTGATCAACTTAATGGAGTGAAGTTGTATATTGGTAATATATCAGAACCATGGATTTATAATAAGGAATTACCAAGCAATTCATCAAACACGACTCAATATGTTTTTAAACCAGACGATGTCATTGCCCGTGTCATATCTTTGACGAGGTATGATAAAATCCTGACGATATGCGAAGTAACTGTCGAAGGTGGTATGTAATTCCGTATATTGTAAATCATTAAATAATGCAAGATAATACAAAAAATAAGTGATAAGATAAGATAATAATGCATTGTTTCAAATAACATTCCTAAACAATATCAATTTAACTCAGACTGATTACACTGGATTTTCCATGGAAAGATAGAAAGTATTTAACTCGCATTCATTTGCGTTCTGGAAAAATGTTTCGAATGAAGTCTTTTACATCAATTAAAAGTATTCTTCCTACAGGAGCGATGAGTAAGATTAATTTAATAAAATTACTCTCTGCTTTGTATGAATTACTTGGTTAGTGCTGCGTATATCTTTCAGCCAAATATTTATCAGCTCGATAATAATTTTATTGGAAATAATTGCTTTTCATGGTTGATAGAAATTGAACATCAATTAAAATATATAGCCACGAAATTTTGTTCTTCGCACTAAAACTCAGTTCCCAGGAAAAATAGTGCAATGAGATTTTAGATATGAATTATCATGTTGACTTCATAGGTCAACATTAATAGCACAGTAACTATGTGATTTCAAACACATACTCTTTGAATCAGCTAGATGCACGTTCTGAATGAATCTACTGATAAACGAAGTAACACAACACAATGAGTTATTTCAACAAGGGTCCAGGAGACAGGTGAGGAAATGTCCGGCACTGTCGTAAATAATATTAAGAGATTTTGCTCATTAATAGAATGAATGCAGTGACGATCTCCAATAGTGGGAAAAAATGGAAGATCCGGTAATTGGATGTAGAGAGAGAAAATATTTATTTTGCTGTTCGCTGTTTGTTTACTACAACATATTTTAAATACATCATTTGCATATCATATATGTGACGTTTATTTCTCGTAATCAGTTGACAGCTCATCTGACGATTCTAAAAATTAAATAAAATAAAATGAGTTTTTATATGTTGAATTTTTAAAACAATACATTTGTTGCAGAGTTTACATTCGAACTAACTTGTCATTATCAATACTAGACGAGTCAGAAGTATATTACATTATTATTCACATTTCTAGAAATCAGTATATCTTGTTTCCATTGTCCTTAAATTTAATGTGTTTCCTGCTAAACCTCTTTTTCTGGAACTTGTGTAACATTTAGCTATATTAATATTTATATCGAATTAATATAGTATGAAGGAAACGGTTAATCCTCTGACAAGGACATTTGAAATTTCGAAAATGGTGCTAAAGACAAAGGCAGAACTAAAATAAATAAAATTCACGCATAAATTTTCCTTTAATTTTAATTGGTTTCATAATCACATCTATTATTTTTTTTCAGCCCAGCTTTTACTTTTAATCTAAACACTTCCTTGTTATCATATATAGCTTTTAACTAATAATTTAACTCGATTCGCTATGAACATCATTCAACATAGTTTCTGACGTTTTCGATTATATGAAGCAAAATCGGTTATATTATATATTTTAAAACAAATCCAGAGTGTCTCGACGGTATGTACTCGGAGTTTTGCAACAACACATGTGGGAAGTGTTTTGGTGGCCACCCATGTAACAAGGTGACAGGAACCTGTCCTCCGGGGTGTGATGCACATTGGAAAGGAATTCTTTGCGACGAAGGCAGGTGTACTGGTGATGATAAATTAGATTTGGTTATCGTAATGGGTACATGTCACTTTAGTCTAGAAAAGTCAATCGTAGTTTACATGCTTTGAAATTAGACAACTACAACATTACTTTAATAATTTGTGGTTGTAAATTTTTTGTTTTTAAACTTTTAACTGCAGTGTCTAATTCACTACTATCACAGTGTAACAAAATCTGTTAAATAAGCTTAGCGACCTTTGCACTTAACGGATGGTTAACATGCTTGTGTTTGCTTACGAAGGATACATTAGAAGGCGCATTGTTAGATTTCATACCATGATAATGTTCTATTAAGTGCGAATAAAATGTTCAGATACAAAAACAACATCAACATCCTTCGAATTCGGTTGTGTGATTTGAAAATAAGGATCAAACACCTGTATCAATCGGCAGATCATTTATGTAGGATGTAATAAATGACGATTTGGATCGTTAAATAGACTTCTCTTCAGAATCTTATTTGCAGATCGCATTCAAAAATACTGCTATTAAAAACACTGAAATTATGTTATGTCAAATATTTGTAATTGCTTGCTAGATTTTCCACCTTAATCTATGTCATTTTCTTACCTTCCCGGTTTTGGATATTAGTATCCTTGTGCATTTAAAACTATAGACTTTAACATATTTGTATTGAAAATCAATATTAAAATTATTGCCTGAAAGCGGATCTAAGGTGTTCACCTCGAACGCAGTGGACCAAAACAATCTTATTTTGCTTCGATGAATTCCAGATTTTCTTCTGTTCACTATTAGAAAAAATATAAAATCTCGCAATAATGTTACCAATCTCAAGAATATCTTTATCAAAATTCCAAACAGAGGTATAATTTCATTTTATGTGACTTTTAAAGTCACTCTAATAACAAGGAAAACAAATGTGCTTGTTTTTAGCGTCTCTTCAAACTCTACGCTCAATGAAATTGTGCCTGTATTTTTACTGTGAATAATTACATGAACAACTAAATTAGATATAAGCATAACGTACAATACATGCTGGTAGTACGTTAATCATGTGAAGACTTTGCTGTTTCTAGTCAGTGTTCAAACTAAACTCTATACTTAAATAAACTTTTGGAATTTCATTTTGCAAGCCTTTCGGCGTAAGAAACAAAAGGGACACACACACACACACACACACACACACACATATATATATATATATATATATATATATATATATATATATATATATATATAATGATTGCATAGACACATAATAACAAATCAATTTATGATAGACATTGGCAATATCTGAAATGTCTTTAATCGCTTCAATCAGTTAACGTAGTGGATGAATGCTAAACAAATTTGACGAATCGCCTATTCATGTATTATAGTATTATATAGCCTTCTTGCCAATGATCAAAGTTTGTTAACTGTGAGTTATTGACAGATTTATAGTTGCATTGTATAATAATTCTGTTGTAATGAATATCTCAACATTGCACACAATAATAATCTCACTCCACTTCGCCACTTCGATCTCCCATACACACACACACACACACACACACACACACACACACACATATATATATATATATATATATATATATATATATATATAAACTGACCACGAACAGTGCAAATCTAATATCTAGCTAGATAACGGCTTTCGACTCGTAATGAGTCTTTTTCAAAGGCAAATACGAAACATAAACAATAAAAAAACAAATAAAACAGACAAACCTTACATGACTATGACTTGTTGCGGATGCTGAACAATATTTTATATTGACATAGTAATCTATGAGCCATATTTTATGTAAATGTTTGTACGCAAGTTATGTCCCTGATATTTCATTGTTATAGATGTAATTATAGGTTATTCGGTGACAAATAAGCAAGAATTATTGAAAAGAGAACATGTCGGCTGCAAAAAGGTAATTTTATTTGTGAATAGTTGTCTTTTTCTAGTCTTATTCGTTTAAACCGCTTGGTATCCAGTACGATTCCTTTTCTTTTCTGGTTGGGTTGTAAGCAATTGCTATAAGTGTTATATCACTGAAAGTGTGGCCATGGGAGGAGATATTTTTGTTTCGTTTTTCAATTTCTCCGACAAATCAATGGAACCGCAATGGGTACAAAAATGACCAGTTCGTATGCACATATTTTAAGGGGAATACTGGAGGGTCAACTCTTAGCATCGATGGAACTTGCGCCATAATAGTGGATGCGCTTCATCAACTATATAGAAATGAAGTGGCGACATGGAAGAGAAAATCTGGATGATTTTATATCAAAGGCAAACAACTTCCATTATTCAATAACATTCACGGCAGAAGTCTCCAAATCAAACCACATTTCCCTGGGCACAACAACTAGACTGGTAGAAAAGAAACTCCATATAGATATTTACTCTAAACCAACCGACAAACACCATTATCTCCTCCCAACCAGCTGCCATCCAAAACACTGCATCATGAACATCCCATATAGCCAGGCACTGTGGATATGCATACTTTTCTAACAAGATGAAATTTGTTTAACAATGTCTGAAGAGTTATCTAAACATTTAACTTACCGAGGCTATGACAAAGACCTGATTGCGGAAGCAACCAAATTGACGAATGAAGAAAACCGCAATGACCTACTTAAATATAGAGAGAAGGAAAAGGCTGATAGGATACCATTTATCTTGACCTACCATCCATACAACCCCAAAGTAGGTAATTTCATCGGAAAACACTGGCCCGTCGTGGAATCGTGAGACGCACTAAAGTTAATACTCCCGAACAAACCTGTAGTAGCCTACCGGAGACCAAAAAACCTTAAGGACATCCTGGTCAGGGAGAAGCTAACGCCAATTACTAAACAATGCCACACTAGTCAATCTGGCCCCTGTGGCGATAAAAGGTGCAAAACCTGCCAACCTATGATGGAAATCAGGACATTTTATAGCACAGTGAATAGAGAAAAACTGAACATACATGGATCAAACAAAACATGCAAAACAGACAATGTAATTTATCTCATCACATGTAAGATCTGTAGCATCCAGTATGTTGGAGAAACTGAAAAACTACACAAAAGGATCAACCTTCAGAGATCTGATTGGATGACAAAGAAGCTGTACAGAAGCCCAGCGCAGAAAACATCTCCTCCCATGGCCACACTTTCAGTGATATAACACTTATATCAATTGCTCACAACCCAAAATGGACTTCGAAACCAGGAAAGAAAAGGAATGTTACTGGATACGCCGCCTTAGAACATTGAAGCTAAGCGGTTTAAAGCAAGAAGACTAGAAAAAGACAGGCATTCACAAATAAACTTACTTTTTTGCAGCCGACATGTTCTTTTTTCAATAAACTTCTAAATTCGTTTATTGGCCACCCAATAACCTCTAACAACAAATATAACAATAACATATCTGGGATGTAATTTGCGCATACATAAAGTTACATACAATAACAGATGACGCTATTTCTGATCGATTTCTAGGTCAATAAAAATCTTCTTTCAGCATCTGCAACATGTTATATTCATGTAAATTTTTACAAAGACAACAGTTTGTCTGTTTTATTTGTTTGTCTTGTCTATGCTTTGTATTTGCCTTTGAAAAAGACTCATTAAGAGTCGAAAGCGCTTTGGCTAGCCAGATTCTAGTTTTGTACTGTTCGTAGTCAGTTTAGTACATTTATCTTAATCAATCCCTGACAAACGTGATCCCTTGCTGGATCCTGTGCACTTGAAATGTTATTCACCATATGATTTATATTCTTTATATATACATGTGTGATGGGGAGAACGAAGTGGTGTGAGATCATTGTTGGGTGGAATGCACATATATCCATTACAACTGAATCATTATACAATGCTACTATTCAAATGTAAATAACTCACAGTTAACACGATTTTATCATTGGAAAGAAGGCTATATAATACTATAATACATGAATAGGCAATTCGTCAAATGTTCTTAACATTCATCCACTACGTCCCATGATTGAAGCGATTCAGATATTTCAGATGTTTCCACTGATGTTATTTGAATGAAACCCACTTAATGTGTCCCCTTTGCTTCCAGAACACATATATTACCGTATTTACCACTTACTACCGCATATAAGCCTGAATAAGGGGCACATTGTATATTGAATGTAATGTTCCGTTTGATGAAGAAGGTACCATTACTATTTATGAATTAACATTTCGAATATATGCTTTGTATAATGAACTATGAAAAATATTGAGATCTTAAATATTTTCTTGGATTTTGTGCACTTTCTGATGTAACTCCTATACGGAACGCAAACCTAATTCTTGTATGTTGAGGTAGTATGCCGACCTTGCACTTGTATTCGAAACTTATTGTGTTTTTCTTCTTTTTCTTCTTCTTCTTCTTCTTCTTCTAATTATTATTATTATTATTATTATTATTATTATTATTATTATTATTAAAGGTCGTGGTAGGAGTGGAATTGTTACATATATTAGTTTACACATTAGAAAGATGATGTACGTTATTTTCGCAGAGAACTATAGTCATTAGAACATACAGTTACGTGACTGTAATTGCATACATCAATATTAGAAAGCATTGGCATGTCCTCACGAACACACGAGTTCTGAAATATATTTATATATCTGTGTTTGTACATATTATTGGTTATAAAAATATCAACGAAACAAGAACCATAATTATTGGCTGTGATGCTTCTAGCACAATTGCTACTATTACTACTACTACTACTAGTACTCTATGTGTGTTTGGATTTTTAATGTAGCTTTACCAATTTAAGTTATATCGTTAAGATGTAGCATCGTGTCCTCTCAAATCACATTATCCCTACAGCAGGTCTGCCATTCTTAACATTAACCTCTTAATACTGACCCGAAGCTAGGTAGCTGCTAGTAAAATTGATATATATTTTTGTGTGAATCATTGAGGTTCGCACCCGCGACCTTACCACTATTATTACTACTACTACTTCTACCACTACTACTACTACTACTACTACTATTACTACTACTACTACTGTGATGGTGATAATGAAAATGATCAGCACAAACACAAAGACAACGACATCCAATAACGATAACGATATCCACTATTACTACTACAAATTAGTACTGGTAGTCCAATTAGAAAGAAAGCATATACTAAATTGAACGGAACTAATGTTTATCACGGTTTTCTTGTTACAGTGGTCAGCTTTATATTATAGAATATATGCACTGAACAGAATATTGTAATGTAACATAACGTAATATTGTACATTAGTAATTGTACAGAATAATTTTCTAAATGTACAATTGTATTAGAAATGAGAAAATAATCATTTAAATTACGAAGAGCATTGATATGGAAAGGTATAACTCACAGGATTATCATTAAACATAACATAATTACTAAAAATGCAAGCAACCATACAATACATCACAAGTGAGAAATTGCTACTGTTTACTGCTCACAGAATATTCGGAAATTGTAGTCCATAACCCTTTTCGATGCACTGCCATGAAGAAAATATGCGTACATGAATAGATGAATTGATCGGATTTGATGGATTCATAACAGTGTCAGTTTTATTAACACTCACTTTTAAATAAACGAATGCTTTTCTTAATTTTAAGGTATTGTGAATTTTGCTCTGCATAAGCCTGCAGTCCAGTCAACAACATTGTATTATAATAATTTCAACTGGACTGCTGATAAGGCTGTGGATGGGAATAGTGATGGCAGGGATCCAGAAAATTCCAGGACCTGTAGCGCAACCATTTCTACAACATCATCGGTAAACCATACCTGGCAAGTTGACATTGGCTTCAATATTATTGTAAAGACCATCACGGTATATGGAAGAACTGACGGTACGGTAGCATCTCAAAATTACTTGATTTGTTCTAGCAATATAAATATCGGAACAACGGCAAGATATATAAAACTAATCATATCATGTTCCAATAATCAGTTCAGGAAATATGACATATTTTCTATAAGTGTCGGTTTGTGTTGTCGGTGCTCTATATTTAATGATGAGGATATATATGGGTGAATGTTTATTGGTCTTGATGACTGACGCGACATCTATCGATAAAATGACTACGCGGTTGACTAATATATATATATATATATATATATATATATATATATATATATATATATATATATATATATATATATATATATATTGGGATATAAGAAAGCAAATTGTGAGTCTGAATCATTCAATTTTGTCGTTCGTTTCTTCTTTATTCAAATAATCCAATGATGATTTTGCATGGAGAAGAATAATAGATTGACACATACAAGCACATATCCAGGATTATACAGTGGCATACAGACAAAAACGTATATATATATATATATATATATATATATATATATATATATATATATATATATATATATATATATATATATATATATATATATATATATATAATCAAACGCCTAATGATAACGTATTCTGTATAAATCAATCCCGAATTTACTTTAAATGGTTGGCATGTTGAGGGATCTTGGACAACGTTTAGTTAAGTTGCGGTACATGGCGAGTTCCGGACTGATTGCTTTCGAATATAATTCTTATGTCTACTCATTTATTTCAAAGATTTCAGCAACATGATGTATATGGTACAGTAATTACATGTCAGGATAAATACTGCATGTTTAGGATGAAATTTTAGTTTTGAATGATACTTCGGCATGATTTGGTCTCGGGCATATGTTTGCTGAAATGGTGAATTGTCTTTGCAACTGTATGCACGTTCCTGTATTATCCTGCCTAAAGTTATCTCTGCGAACACACACCATCCTTGATCTTTGTAAACCCACTTGAAACGTGGCATTTGGGTGTTACGAGGATTCGATCTAGTGACAGGTTTGGAATGATCTATTGCAAGTTTTGAGCAATAGGAGCATTAACTAAATAAAACTCGTATGAAGAAACTGACTCACCTGGTTTGCAAAACATGCTATATGCAATGTTCTTTTCCGAGAGTATATACTAGGCATACAATACGACATTATACATGTCAAAACCTAAATATTATGTAATTATACATATCTAAATACTCGTACAATTTGTTTCTCGTTTAGATGCATTTTGATTAAATGTCTGTAATGAACATAGACTAGATTTGAAGTGTATAATGTGCCCCAGGGAGGATCATTTTTGAAAATTGCAGCCATGAATATAATTTCTTACGAAAGAACCATTTAGTACAGATCCATTTGCAGCCTCCTTGACGTTATATAAGTGTTTAGAGCGAAGGTATTAATATTAAGAACATTCGTAGAAGTTCGGGAATTGTCAGAAGTAAAGGAAGGAGGAAGACCACTCTCTCATGCTTTTGTGCAGCCATGTATTGGGTGAATTGACGCTGTATAAGGAAGAGAATTTCATAGTTGCGAAGTGAATGTAGTCGTGTAGGTAACCGAATACGGTGTGCATGAAAACAGGGTTTCGAAAGATCGAATGTAATATTCTACAAAATCAGATATATTCTTTCAGTTGAATTGGCGTTTCTAGAAATGAAACGTACGAAAATTTATATCAAAAGCAGAAAGACAAGAGGTAATATATTAATGAATAATGAACCCTTAAAATCCTTTGATTTAGAAAATAAATGAGTACACTATATTTTGATTATATTTAACAGTTTAGTTTTGTAAAGACTGAATAACTAACTTTGTTCCCTAGCAACAGTAACAAACCAACTATCTTGTATTCACTTAAAAAAAGTAAATGCATATTTTGGCAAACCTCCCAACATTTGGAGAATAAACTACAAACCTGATGTAAGCCTGTCAAAAGATCATAAATATCCGATTCATAGTCAGAAGACCGCAATATATATCGTGTATATTTTGAAGATGAAAGCAGGGAAGAAATAGTTTAAACCATGTTGAACATAATGGCCGAGGAACACCTATACTTTTTTAAAGATAAATCAATCACTTTCCATTCTTTTTGAAAATGTTACTACAGAGAATATGATATCGTTATTAGCGATCAATAACCGAGAAAATAAATTTTCTAATAAAATAATATATCACATGACACAGTTTCTTAAGCGCAATCTCATAGACAATCACATTTCACAATATTGACTAATGCAGGACGATATATGAGCTGGCTAATCTGCGATAATATGAGCAGGTGGTGTATGATATTCTTTTGTTTCATTTTTCAGTCCTTGATCAACTCATTGGCGTTAAGCTGTATATTGGTAATACATCAGAGCCATGGATTTATAATCAGGAATTACCAAGCTATTCATCAAACAAGACTCAGTATGTTTTTAAACCTGACAATGTCATTGCTCGTGTCATATCTTTGACGAGGTCAAATAAAATCCTGACGATATGCGAAGTAACTGTGGAAGGTGGTATGTAATTACTTATATGTGTACAAATAATGTAAGATAGTGCAAAAAATGAGGAAAGGGATGGTATAATATGCTGTGGTGGAAAAAAGAACCATAAGCCATTTCAATATAACAAAGACGGATTACACTGTTTCCATGATAAAATTGGATGAAGTTAAATCACAGAAAGACGAGATTTCGAAAAATGTTTTCTAGTTAAATTCGTCTACCATTGCACAAAGAATTCTTTCTACAGGAGCGAATAGTTGGACCCCTCTGATATAACAACCCTCTGCTTTGCTTGAGGTAGTTGATTCGTACTGCATATATCTTTAAACTGAATGCATTAAGGTGTGCAATATTTATCAGCATGGGTAATAACTTTGTGGAATGTAATGGCTGTTCAAGGGTGATATAAGTTGAACAAGGGAGGAGAGTTTGTGCAATGATATATCAGATATGAATTAGCATCTTGATATAAGAGTTCAACGTTAATATTACAGTAACCGGATACCTTTTATGCCCTGAAAGCAGACAGATACTCCTATAGTCAGCTGGATATATGTTTTCAATCAATATATCGAGAAACAAAGCAACACAACTAAATGAATTACTTATCAATGTATGTCCACGAGACAGGATATGAATTGTCTCGCAGTGTCGTGAATAATATTGAGATATGTTGATAATATATAAGCATGAATGCAATGACAATATCACTTATTCAATGAAAATTGCAGGTTTCAGTAAATGACTTTTCTAGACAAGAAAGTTGAAATATTCCGTTTGTTTTTTCGCTATAACGTATATTCACTATGTTTGTTGCATATCATATCCGAACGTGTATTTATCGTGTTCATAAGAAAACATATCTTGCTTTTATATATTTTATTATTAAATCAAAGCATTAACTATATAGATCAAATACTGACGGACCTGTCATATTCAAGGTCAGATGTGTCAATAATAGGTTGCATCTCATTATGATTCACGTTTGTTGAAATCAATGTCTTAGATTCGTGGCCATTTCTCTGGCAATTGTAACTTTCGAAAATGCTTATAAAGATAAAGGCGATTTTAATTAAAAATATTCCTGCATAAAGTTTCTTTCAATTTTAATTGTTTGGTTGGAAAATCTCTTCTATTATTTAATTTCAGTCCAGTTTCTCCCGAGAGTTGAAAAGTGTGATTGTTTTTCCTGGCTTCTTTTGATTAATATTTTTGTTCGACGTAATAAACATCATTTAACATTGTTGATGACATTTTTGACCATTTTTAACAAAACCCGTTAATTATATATTTAAAAACAACTCCAGAGTGTCTCGACGGCATGTTCTCCGAGTTTTGCAACAAATCATGTGGGAAATGTTTCGCTGGCCTACCATGTAACAAGGAGACGGGAGCGTGTCCTCTAGGGTGCGACCAAGGTTGGAAAGGAACTGTTTGCAAAGAAGGCAGGTTATCAGGTGCAAGTGACTTAGAGGGTTATTATAATCCATACATTTAATTGTCGTTTATAAAGGTCAGTAGTAGTTTACAAGCATTAAAATTAGATACTCTAACAACCATATAATTACCATATTAATTTGTGTTTGCAACTTTGCATGTTTTTAAACATTAGACTGCAGTGTTTGCAACTTTGCATGTTTTAAACATTAGACTGCAGTGTCTAAATCACGACTATCACATTACAAAAATTTGTTAAACTTAAAGATCTTTGATAGGGTTCATACACTTATCGGATGGTGGAATATGTCTGTGTGACTTAATGAATGAAGCTCGTTTATGTACTTCTCTCGTTGCTTCATTCTAAAATGTTTCGATCCTGACAGTAAGGAGAACATACTTTAATATTGAAGATTACAATAGTATTCTTCAGCATGCACACAAGAGTTAAAATTGTCTTAAGTACCTTTAAATGGATATGGGGATCACCGACATCGTAGCCTCGCATTTGCTTTAAACAGGATTACAAATGGAACGACATAAAATTAATATAAAACATCGAATAGTAATGATAATAATGCACCTGTTGAATTGAGCAGTTGATAAGGTATATTGAGACGAGAATGTGGAAACATCAAACTTGGCAAATGAAGATATATCGAACGGAAGATTTACACAATATTTGATCTTAATGTTGTTTTTTAATACTTGAAATGCTAACATTTTAATTTTATGATATCAATTTTGCGCCATCAGTCATTTAATAAATACGAAGCTGCATCAATTAGTTGATTAGGAAAGTAATATCAAATGAGGTCCGGTCTTCTAGGATGGCTTACATTTATTTCTTTCAGGCTGTGAAAGAGTAAACTATGGTTATAACTGTAATGAAACTTGTGGAAATTGTTTATACGGTAATAATAGTTGCTCCACATCGGACGGAAACTGTACCAACGATGGAAGCATGATGATCGACCCATAGTATTTATCGTAATTACTTCAGACACGCAAGTAGATAGAATAATGAGGACAATCTAGACAGATGATTAAAGGTCTCTAACTCACATGCCCAGTAGAGTAATTACAGACTAATCTTTTAAACTTTTCTCATAGAAACTGTGAGATTGTTGTTCTGTGATGTTACATTATAATGTTTAATTTTATTACTCAGTATTGATATGAAAATAGAGTGAGGGTTTTAGAAATTACGTGTTATACGTTTATTCCTATGGTCAGGCTTTGTTTCTAGTAAAATTGGTTTCTTAGATATTATATACACAATCTTAATACCATATGAGAACTACTACTACCTTGCAAGTCCACTCTTCCCAGTCGAAAACATTTTAGCTAAAAGGCCGAAGGTTATTTACTCACCTAGGTGGCAATTAGATAGGGTGATCTCACCGTTCATATCCGGACAGGCACCATATTTTATTAAATCATGAATTCCTGCTGGAAGGCATGATCTCTATATGGATGTAACTTCGTGGAGACTGGCCGGATGTATGTGTAATGTGATTGGGAAAGTATTATTGAAGAGTCATATATTTCTCAAAAAAATTATATTCTTATTCAAATACTTTAACCAAGCATAATACCTTAGGTGAAAGGCATGTGGTGGAAGGTGACACATCCCCTTACTCCGGAGACATCATCTCTGGTCCTCTAAGGTATGTGAGTTGGCTTCTAGATACTCCGACTGGAAAATATGCTCCAGATGTCGCGAACCTTCGAAAAGGAAATTAAACTATCATCCTCCATATACAGCGGAAGTCGTGAAGATGCATCTTTATAAAGCTGTCGAACGAGCATGATAGGTAACCTTTTATACTATGAGTAAAGGTTCCCGACCGAGTTGAGCCCTGTAGGACGGAAGATCTCTAATAAAAATGCTATATAATTATACTAGGATCTCCATCCCACGGCATGGATAATAACAGTTAGATAACAGTTTCGCTCATATATTGTTTTTGTGGCGAATGTCCTAACTTCCCGAGCCGGTATGAGAAGCACATAAAGTGGTGTGGGGTTATTTCCGGTATGAGAAGAGTATCCGTGTTTATAGACCATCCTTCCCTCTTTTGATGTAAGATAAGGCGTGAGCTCCCTCGACGCAACATATTGGTTTTCCTTACATACCACCTAAGAAGTCGAACTTGATCCTGTAGATCTTGAGATGAAGTATTCCGAGTAGAAGTTTTACCAGTATGTGATAGCCATGAATGGAAACATATTCTTAGCAATAAAAGCAGGTGGGGGGAGGCTTTATATGTAACTGGTCCATCTTGTTGGAACTGCATGCCGATGGACACAATAAAAGGAAAGGCATTCGTTGATTATGCATGATGCTTTCTAATGCGATGTGGAAGCATGAATTATATGAGAAGCGAACTAATTAAGCTGTCGAGAGCGGTTCAAGTGGAATATTGTTTAGTCAGGTTAATATCCATGATAAACTGCATGTAGTCTTTTAGTCAGGTATCAATAGAAGGGTAATTCCAAAATGAACAGGATATAGGATTGCAATTTTGTTTGTCTGATAACCTCTAACCCATGATAATACAAATGAAACCCTGATGTAGTGGTTTCCTATAGCAACTGAGGAAATATCTAGATTCCTAGCAATTCTGCTGCACGATTGATGAGGATGACCCAATATTTCATATTTGAGTGGAGTAATTAAGATGAGTCGACCCCTGACTCATTTGTATCATGTATCACGTATGGAACCCGAGGTATTGGAGAAGTTTATACAATTAGTAATACAAATAACATTGATTAATGAGGCTTTTTATCCAGAACTGGTAAGACAAATGCTAGGATTTTATAATTCATATATAGGTCCATCATAGGCTGTTGCGAAGATGATCGAGAAGGAGAGTAATGCGTGAGATTATGCCTTAATACAAAATATAACTATCTTGCTCTATTATAACTTGTTGTGTCTGTAGGCGAATCACAGAACTTCTAGAAGTCATGGGAGTGGAGAGGTAAAGTTACCGGTCCTGCAAATCAACACAGATTGTGAAGTCTCTCCATTGGACTCCATTCAGAATCCATTGCAGAATTTCATCTTGAAGCTTATGAAACTTGATTGTATGCGTTTAGATTGACAACCTATTGGTAAATGCTGCGTTTGTAGCTGAAAAACTATTGGGAAAGTCCACTAAACCAAATATCGACATGTTCAATCTTTTCTATTCTGAAAGGAAAGATTTGAGTCTCTCTCTGACACGCGGAACTGACACCGAATATGACACTAGTCTTCATCTCCCTCCCCAGTAAATTGTATGGTTTCAAACTACTTCGTACAGGCTGATAGAAACATTCCTTTTAACTGCTTCACAAGTCCCTGTGATAACCTGTTTCATATTCCTGGCAGCCATACTAGGAAATGTTCTCTTTAGCCATCCTGATACAAGACGTTTGTAAAGTATAAATCAGTAAATTGTATTGCTTTAATAGGACATGGTCATCTTGACATCACGCATATTCTTGAACGTTTATGACATCAAACTGAATAGCAGCGTTAGGGTCAAGTTATATATTCACCAGCATGGTACGCTTTTGTATCTGGAGAGATAACGCCGGGTCATTTATTTAGTTAACCTATTCTCGATTCCATCTTTATTAAATATTCTTGCTCAGACATACAGTTTTGCCATTTTTAAGGTGTTTTTTATGCATTCAGGTATATCAGAGACGGTATATCCTGTTGATGTTGGTACCAATACTGGCATTATTGTCGGATCTGTGATTGCTGCTGTGGGACTGTCGATTTTTATACTTGTGTCCATTATTGTCATTGTGAAGTATAAAAGGTAAGAAATACCAAAAAATTACTTTAAATTATTATTATTATTATTATTATTATTATTATTATTATTATTAGTAGTAGTAGTAGTGGTAGTTGTATTAGTTGCACTAGTAGTAGCAGTAGTAGTTGCAGTAGTAATAATTATACTAGTAGCAGCAGTAGTTGCAGCGGAAATAATAGTAACCTGTTTGACAAGCCTTGCGATCCTATTTAAACGTCTATATTCTTATCTTGATCTTGGTTCATTGAGGTCTCAAAGACATCTTATAGTATTACGGTTGTTCCCAATAGGACCGCTTTATCTAGCACGTTTGACCAGTAGTGTATCAGTTTTCCTAGGACTGTTTCGGGGCGTGTGAGGTATAACATCAACTGCGTACGGTCCAGATCTTTTTAACTTCCCAGGCCAGATCTTTGTTCGTCTTTTTGCCCCGTGTTTCACGCATCAATGTGATAATAAGAATAATAGTAATGTCAGTATTTCCATTACTCCTGCTACTACTAAATACTACTAGTACTACTACTACTACTTATAATAATAATGATAACAACAATGAAAATGAGAAAAAGAAAAAATAGAGGAAGTGAGAAACTTACACACAAACCATCACCAAACATCTGTAGTAATGTTTTGCTACCACGTAAGTTAGTTCCTTACTTTTTATTTCGCTTCTTCTTTTTACTACTACTACTACTACTAGCATTATTGTTGTCATTATTATTAATATTAATATCAATATTATTATTATTATCATTACTGAATCTTTTTGAGTATATATTTTGTTTAATCATGAGATCATGAAATATAAAACGGCGGCAAATGCATTATAATCATCTTGATATTTATTACTCATTTAATAAATCTCGATATCTGCTTGGAGATTATTTTCTTCACAAATAAGAACTCATGAGTGTAAATTATACAGTTCCTTGATGCTACCAAGCATGTAGTGTATCTACTTTCCTCCAAACAATCTAAAGTTATCTAATACATCATCAATTCCTTAGCTACAGGAAGCATATAACGCTTCTTAAGCACGTATTCTGCTTCCGGTTCTTTTGGTTTCATTGGTTTGTCTTATTATATTTTTAAAATACAAAACACCTTGCACTGAGACCCTAACAAATTGCAGTGATATTACTGTTTTCACAACTTTGTTTGCTTTATAGCACAACATTGCAAGCTAGAGAATAGCATTGCCGGAATTAATATTTATGTTTATGCATGTAACTTTATAAGAAATTACGTTTGCTTAACGTTTTCTGATCAAGCTACCGATTCGTATTTTGGCTTGAATGCCATTTCAAATTCTAGCTTCCGGTATGTTTGGCTGTATTTAATACTTTAATGTGTTACCGAGACAGGATAAAAAAGTATTCCTTCATGAGCAATTATGCAGTAACAGGGTAATAAATAACGGAACGAATTTTCTCATGGTCAGGATAATGGATGTTAGACGTACTAATCCTTTATCAAATTGCCATTGTCCGATTGTATACTATTTAATATATACTATTATATAGTTGTCCTGAACGCATGGCTATTTGATTAGTCGGCAACCAATAAACAATGTTCAAGTTTTAATGCCATTTTTTAAACGGAAACGTTTTGGCAACATGCACTGCAGAAATGTCCCAGATTATTTCGAAAGCCTCATTGTAAATTAGATATCATGGAAAAACATTCTGTGTACGAGCTTAGTTCTGCCTACTTAATTCATAATTAGGTGTGGATACAAGTATCGTTATTAATGTGTAAGGTACTAAGGAAACTACGTCATACATTATGTTAAATAATCAATCAGAATTGCTTACTTCATTAGAGAAATATGCATTCTTGCATTTATTTTTCAAAGGAAGAGGAATAAAAGTGAAACAAGTACAGGAAATGTGACGAATGCTACACATTATGATAATTTGGTAGTTGGCAACCCAGGTAATTGTCATTATTCATTATCTAAATATGTTTTACAGTTTTTAGTTCTGCATTCAGTTCTAGAAATTCATATGTTTGAGTAATGCCGTTATATTATTAAATGATCACATGTGTTGAATTAATACGGTACAATTTGTTAAAAACATCCACTGCATTTCTAAAAACAAGAAATATTGTACAGGCACAATAAAGGTTATTTACTTCACGAATCTAAAGAACTCATTGACTATTTTACTTACAACTTAAATTACTTTTGGATGACATAGTATATAATATGTTATGTAATATACAATACAAAGCTAGAATTTTACAGTATTCCGCATGACGGTACCTTAAACATTTTAATTAAACAAAAGTTACCGATATGAACACAAACATGACATTTTCACCTTGAAATGACAGAAATTATCTTGCCCATTTCATTCAACCATAGTCATATTACTCAGATACAGCCTGCAAGATCACTGTACGTTCCAGCGCAGAGAAGACAACTACATTTTCTGCTATTGAAGAAGCTAGTCTACCGAGAGGAATGCCGATTGGCGCGACGGATAGCCATAGTGGCGTAAATGAATCCGATGTCCCCGTGCATAATGATTACGAAGTATTGTATACTACATTTAATTTGATGGTGCATTCCTGGTTTTAAAAATAAGATTAAAAGTCGTTGTATTTTACAGATTCATTGCATCTTCTGATTATCCTCGACATATAGGTATAGATGAAAGGTTAGTGCACGGGATTCACCTTTGTACAAAGTGTGGATACAAGCATTACTATATAAATACATAAATTAAGAGAGAGCGGGCGTCTCTAAGGGACTATCTGTACAGCGTAATGTAATATGAAAACAAATGAACAACCATTCCCAATACCGATAACAGTTGCAAAAAATTAACTCATTTGATTAAGAGAGAAGTAAGAAAAAGATTCATTATAAACTAGTTTCTGATTCATGGTCGTAGCAATTTTACATGGCCTTTACATATGATGATATGCTGATTATAACTTTCTCTAGAGACAACTTGCTCAATCGAAGCACATTTGTGCCACTCGTCCACTTATTCAGAAATATTTTGCTTTCTAAACTCTTAAAAGCACATAATTGTTCGACTAAGAAAAGTTCTTTAAAATTTGTTTAAAATGATTTATTTGAGAGTGGGTATTACAACAACTCTGAACAACTTTGCGTGTAATAGAATATATTTTGAATACATCATCTGCCTTTTACAGATTTTCGTTCGCTAAAATAAATGTTAGAGTAGTCAGTGACACAACGTTTCTATCAAAGCTCCGAATTATGAAACATTCCCAAAACAGCTGACATATCGATTCAGGATCTGCCCACAAAAATGACAAATGGCTGTCTATTATTCCGAATTTGAATTAAAATGTATTTGATGCAATAATTCCGTGTCGATCTTTATCTGAAACCATCATGTTTGCGAAAACCTTATTTGTTAATCTGGATGTACGAGAGCAATTTTGTTGACAATCATCATCATTTACTTTACTAAATTATCTCTGTCACTTGCATTCTGAAGGGGGAATTCCCATCGTTTTGATCAGATTTTGTGAATACTTTTGCAACAAGTTTTATCAGCTAGAAAGTAATGTTGTTAAGATATTATACATGGATCTGCGAGCATTTCTGTTTGTCTAATTACATACATAAGCTTTGTAGCTAAAACCAGGAAGAGATGCCATATACTGTAACACATGATTCTATATTATCAATTTGAAAATAAAGCCGTTATAAATGCCAGAGCTAGTATTTTATATCAAATCAATTTGTTAGTATAAGCCATTGTCAAAAACTGTCATACTCACAAGCTTTTGACCACAGATGGTTATTAATAAAACCCTATTTATTGTCCTTAAACATAAATATTTTCTTTTTACCCTTAGCACACCTTAAAGATGATAAAGTATATAAATAAATAAATTAAAACGTCTTGCCTTGATAGTTGTACTAAGAGAATATAACCGGGAAACTTTAGTTGTATTCTTATCTGAAAATTAAAACTGAAGAATGTTTGAAATGTTTAAGATGTTATCTTATATAGACGTATTAATTAAATTTTAACCTGTTCCTATGTATTGCGCTATAAGTTTCATGTCACAACTTGTTTCCTCAAAATATTTCAAGAACGGATTGACACTGAAAAGGTTTATGTTTAAAAATATATAAATACAACATGCATTTAATAGCTATATTCTTCGAAACAACAGTCTGACTAATCTCATAACCAAATTATACGTTTTACATTTACACATTATTTACATTTCTTGTTTGTATTTATTTTCTTTATAGAAACCAGGAGATGTCACTGAGTCAACTGAAACTGCTTACTCCACAATAGATGATAGTCTCATAGGTAAGTGTGCAGCAATATGAAGAATGGAAGAATGTTCGATAAAAATCTATGGTGTATGAAACCGATTTATTATTGCCATATTCAAAGTGAATTAATCTGATTGTATAAATGTTAAAACCATTGTTTTGTTTTTCATGCAGGTGAACAAAGAAAGGAATCCATGGGAAACTGCAATAATTATGTTGAGATCTTACAGTCGCTTGAAAGAGCACTGGAGAGCGTAGAAGAGGAAATAAGTGTTCTACTCGATAGGAAAGAAAAAATCCTTTCTAAAGAGCTTGAGAGAGCTAAATCAAATGTAAGCTGAACAGTTACCAAATTTTCTTCGCGCATGTTTATCCAACATCAGATAATAAAAATCAAATAAACGTGACGTCTGAATCACGTTCACATTTATTAAGAAATTATTTTAGTTACGGATAAATAAATATGTTAGAAGATTAATTATATGGGAGATGATTACATTTGCATGTTGTTGTTCTTGGTATACCACAAGCATACACGTGCAGCGTGGGCAGTGTTATAACACAATATATCTCCTTATTATTGGGAACTAAGCGTCCAAACCCTAGCGTATTGGATTTACTAGCTAACAACGGCGTTTAGAGGACTAAATCCATTTACTGGGGCGACGCTACAAAAAGAGGTAATAACACTGACTAAGATAAAAAGTGAAAGAAGGTTACATGCCTGACTATCGACGAATAAGAATGTATAAACGTGTTAATTCGATGATTGTAGTGGAACGGTAACTATGGTTGACGCATCTCAAATTACAGTGATTGTTCCGGTTAAAATGAAAAGTATCAAATTTAACATGTATATTGTGGGGAATAACTTCAGCTTTATTGCAAAGTAACAAAGGGTCATCACACTGTTTCAAGATTACTTTTGCTGAACCCTCTTCCTGCTCATACAACGAAAGTAGAATGAAAGTACCTGACTTTCCCTCTTTCTGTAGTAAGGTTAGCTATTTCTTAGTATTTTTAAGCAACAGCCCATATATGTGAAGTAAAACTGCAAAGTATTGCAGAAATGTTGCCAACAATATGTAAAGATGAAAAACAGGCAATCTCCAAGCCTTCCTACTGAAGACATAAAACGTTTCATGTCTGATTTGCATGATCTATTCATTTTTTGACCATCCAATCACTAATTATGCATTTAAAATATGAATGATGGATTTCCTTGATAAAACAACTTCAATCACAGCTAAAAATCTTGCTCTATTACCTGCCTTTACTGTCAGTGTCTTCAGTATTTTGAAGTTAAGATAGCTTATTTAGTCATGGCAATCAGTCCAGTGTAGATCAATATATATTGCCTCCAATTAGGCGATACTAATTCATAGAAAACATTAATCTGTTTGAGTAAAGGATAAAAAAATGTTTTAAATGGGCATCATAACTAAAGAAAAACAAAATGGATGACACCTTTGGATGGTATAGCCTCGAATCAAGGCAGATCGCATTCTAAATCATCTATTGGCATACTTTTGTTTGTATACGACTTCCACACTCGGCAAGTGTACTGCTTAACAATGCTTGTGTAACCATTACGAATAAAAATTACATAATATTCCATACATTTCACATTCCACATTTTATTTCCCATTCACAGTTTCCACTGACAATTTCCATATTTCATAGCAACAGCATAGCAGCACAAGCAGACTATATATAATGTTTTTGACAAATTCAAATTGCTCTTAAATCGTTAACCTTGTAGTCCGGCCAACCACAGCGCATTGCATTATTCAATGCCCAGTCAGTATAAACAGCTAGAAAACGTAGTGAAATGCATAAATTTATCAACAGTCAGAATAAATACTCCTTTTTCCTAACAGAAGCACTGCTAAAATCAGGCTATGAGCCAAAGTGTGTGGATCTAGAACTCCGATTACTCCATTAAGTCACTCCCGCATCACACCACTATAGATGGAATTGCGTTGAACGTACATTTGCATAATTGACTACACCACATATTTCAATTTGGAACTCACATCGTTTGAATGGGTCGAAACCACACTATGTGGTTCGAAGTTCAGTCCTTTTGTCTGCCTCTACCGAACTACTTTTAGTAGGAAAAACCCAAATCTGAAAGAAGCTCTCTTATGGAATAGTTTCCTAACTTCCTGGAGTATGTAAATTCAATATATGGCCACGTGGTTATTCCTGGAGATTTAAACTTACACATTATCTATCCTGGTTTGCATCATTATCCACTACAAAAAAAATCGAAATGAGCAAAACACGGCTTCTTGGAGCATCCTGAGAATTCGGAACACTGAATGAGCCACCTCCACATTCCGCAAACTGTACTGCCTACACCGTCGATCCAAATTCAAACACAAAATCTATTCACTCGGCTACATTTCATTGACTGAATCCAGTCCTATATACATATGTGACATTACCAATGCATACAACTCATTTAGAAACTTACGCTCCTCTTCGGACACTTGCACTCTTATTGTTCCTACTGTCAAAACAATGTCATATGCAAAATATTATTTTCCCTAAAAGTGAACAGCGACGTAGAACAAATTGCCCGTAGATCTTAGGCAAATGAACACTGTTTCCTCATTCAAGAGTGCTCTTAAGACACACGAATTTGGATTAAATGAACATATTTGAAGACCAAATAATGTTTACATATTAATTGTTGTCAACATGTATTTATTTTGTGATTTCAAGGTGTTTCTTTGCAATCTTGTTGTACTATGTTTTATATTGCATCTTCTATCTTAAAGTGGGTAGAACTTCTAAAGATTAGATGTTGTTCTTAGTCCAAACTCTTCTTCTTGTTATTATTATTATTATTATTATTATTATTATTATCATCATTATTATTATTATGACCTAAGGTTTAGCGAGTGGGAAAAACAACCATCTGGAATAATGTTGTAAAAGTATTTGTATGCGCTCTGAGTAATCAAGCCATACCTGACTAACCTTGGGAACATTTTCCACAGAAACTCCGAGAAAAGAAGAAGAAAAATGACTTCACCTATGTCAGTAAGTAAACAAAGTTGTCAAAGCTGGAAAGAAAGCATGCCCGATAAGAAGATAAAGTACTTTCACACACACACACACACACACACACACACACACACACACACACACACACATATATATATATATATATATATATATATATATATATATATATATATATATATATATATATATATATATATATATATATATATATAAAACTACTTCTTTACAACATTTCTTTACAATATTATGTGCTTGATAAAGAACGAAAGGCATACAGTTTCATAAAAAAGGGAACTAGGCAAGCCGGTAAAGCACGACTGCACGACTGATATATAAACGATAGAGCATACACACTATACATATAACGCATCTACACTATACCATAGTACATACATACATACATATCAACATATATATATATATATATATATATATATATATATATATATATATATATATATATATATATATATATATATATATATATATATATATATATATATATATATACTTTCAACTACAAGAAAGAGTCTAGTGCCGGAGTGTAGAACTGTAAGTTGGAAATGGCCACCACATGGCCCGATCAATCAGACCATAACCTGTATTGATAAATAAAAATTTGGTGGGATAACCTCGCTTATTATCTAAAATATGATATTCCATGCAGACATTATTGTCCATGCACATTGGTGTGCAATTTAGACGTTTACCTTATTTCTAGCGGATAATTAGGTACGGTTGGATAAATGGTCATTTAGGTAATATGTACGTAATATTTCCGGATGCAGTGTTATACCTGAGAAGTTGTAAATATACACTGTTAGGAGGACTCTATGGTGTTAAGGTTGGTAACTGAAAAGTACAAAAACAAACAAGTTTTGTACGATTTAACAATTTATTTCACTAGAATGTAAAGTAATAATTAAAAACGAAAATTGGATGACTGAGTCAATCTAAAGAAATTCCAAATGGTTCCTGAGTAATATCGGCAGGTGTCGTTGTAGACGATGACGTCATCGGTATAAGCGTCACAATTATATATGTCAGATTTATTTATATTCACGATAGACGGGAAAGTTGATGTAGACCTTTTATACCAAATTGTATCATTTTATATTGATAATGTCTATCTGGGGTAATTAATGCCGAAATTTCCCTTGCTGTTTCCCGGGGTGGAAATTGCCAGAATCATGTAAAAAGTGCAAGCTAGGAAACATTTTGTATTTCCAATTTTACCAATGCAGTCATCCATTCTTGTCAGAAATGGACCGTAATTATCTTGCTGGTGAGTACATATGGCTGAGGTCGGTAAGGTATGTTAGAATGGAGTCCGTCAGTGAAACTTAGCACAGAGAAAAAAAATTGTGTTTGATTCTGGATCGAATGAATATACAGTGTATGGTACAGACCAGCGGGGAGGTATATTTTGATCGTGGTACCCTAGGTATGATCCAAGCAGCTCTGTTTTGATTTTTTTGTGTGCAGTTTCTGGATATTGAGATGAACCAGACAGAATTGAGTTACAATAGACCAGTCTTGAAAGTACTAATGAACAGACAAGTGTTTTAGTGGCATCAACTGAAAGATATTTGCGAATGGAGCTGATGCACCTCAGCTCAAGATATGCAGCCTTGCATATGTTCATGACATATTGGTGCGATGTAAGATTTCTGTCCAAACTTACACCTAGGTTTCGTACAGACTATGCGAATTTAATGTTTGTGTTGCTGATATGTATTGCTTGAGGTACAGGATGTGAATTAGAATGTCTTTGCGTTGTGATCAGATTTGCCTTTGTTCACCTTCATTCGTCTGCAGCTTGTTGCATGTCAATCATGATTTTACATCCGGAATGCACCTCTCTACACCTTGGATGGTAGCATCAACTTCAGTTGGATGGCTAGATTTTTATATTTGGGTGTCGTCAGCATACAATCGGTGAGACACTGGATGATGATTTATGATACTTGAAATCGGCTGAGTGTATATAACGAAAAGAACATTTCCAAGAAGAGACCCCTGTGGAACACCACAACATAGATTAACTGGGCTGGAATGTATTCCATTTGCAGACAAAATTTATGTCCTGTTGACCAAGTAGGACTTGAACCACAGTAAGGCTGTATCATGAATGCCAAATGCATGCTGGAGACGGTGAAGTAATATATCATGGTATATTGTGTCAAATGCTGCGGAAAAATCAAGGAGGGTGAGGACCGTAATCTTTCCGCTTTCCAAAGCAGAGAGAATGTCATTAACTACATTTAGAAGAATAGTTTCAGTACTGTGGGAAGGGCAATATACAGATTATAAATTGCTAAAAGGATTAATTCAGATGAGATACAAGCTGGGATAGAACAATCTTTTATAAGATTATTTATATGAATGGGAGATTAGAAACTTGGGGTAGTTCTTTCAATCGTTATGGTCGAGAGTTAGTTTCTTCAGCAGAGGCTTTACAACGGCAGCTTTAAAACATGGTGGGAATTCCCGGAATTAGAGAGAGGTATTAATAATATCAGTTAGTGAAGGCAATACTGGATCTAAGGATACAATCAGCAGTGATGAAGGAATTTGATAAGTTCACATGACTTTGGTGCACTCCTCATCACGATTGTACGTACTAAATCTATAAAGACATGTTCAAATGCTGCTAATGGTTGCCGCTGAAATTCTGTATCCCAACTGTATGGTGACGACGAGTCAATAGATATCTTGTTGTCAAGCTTATCTCTAATGGTTTGTACTTTATCACGGAAGAAATTTGCAAACAGGCCAGGAAGGTCGACGGGAGAGAAGGTAATTGGAAGTGGTATATATTTGTTCCTTGACATTAGCTTGTTAGTAATCTCGAAGAGCTCTTTGCAGCTGAAACTTTCAATGATCGTAGTTCTGTAGTGGGCTGATTTCGCTGCATGGACTATTTTTGTGACGTACTTCTTAGCGCCTTCATAGATTTGATTACGAATAGTGAGTCTGGTGGAAAGGCAAAGTCTTTCAGCTTAACGGTGGTCTCTTTTAGCAGTGCGAAGCTGGTCCCTAATGTGCTATACCATCGAGAACACTTTTGAATTGATACATTGCACTTAATGGCTGGGTCATGTTTGTCGAGTAATAAACGCAGGCAGTTACCAAGTTGTTCTGCTGTTAGGAGGTAAGCAAATTGTTAGGTTTGCTTGTATGTCATGCATTAGTTTAGTTCTATTTATCGTGCGTAGGTTTCTCTTAGTAGCAAATAAAGGTGGAGGGTTAGGGACAGATACGTTAAGATGGCATATAATGCAGTGGTGATCTGATGCAAGTTCGTGGGATACCAGGGAGGAACGTATAACATTATCGTCTATGAAGAATCCAGTCTCAACTTTAACCTTTAGGTACTAAATTTTTTGATGCCTTGTACATCTTTCATTAATGTTAATTATCAATTTTGAAGAACTAGATCTTTTTTTCTACAGACTCAGCCAAACAAAAAAGCTGAGTATTAGTGGTCCAGTATAGTGTTGGTTCACACATCATACTCAAATACTGAAAACGCTGTATCAATGTTCCTTGCAATTTGTCAGCCGAGGAAAAAGACGTCTTGTAATTACCTAAGCGTTTATAATTTGTCCGACTTCCATGCATGTTTATATTCCACTTGCGAATAAATGCTTTACATGCATATTCTCTCTCTCTCTCTTACTTATCTTTCTCTCTCTCTCTCATATATATATATATATATATATATATATATATATATATATATATATATATATATATGTAAAGAGTGAAGACAGCTTTCTAAAAGTTAACAAATAAGTTATTTCCCTATAAAACCAAGGTAGAAATGAGAAAAGGAACTTACGGTTTTACGAATCAAATCCAAAAATTATCCAAGAATTAAAAAATAGTATAAAAAAGTCCTAATGAATTCGAATCCCGATGAAATCCTAAATGGAAGGCGATGACTTATGCTGTGGCAAACGTCGTACTGATGTGTCAACAATTATTTGTTGAATCACAGATAGTAGTATTCCAGTGTTTGAATTCTGTGTAAATTTCAATAACTGTCCTTGTCAAAGAATTAAGTATTTCCAGGGAAAATAAGTTCTTGGAATAAAAATAATTTAAAGAAAACAAAATGAAATAACCCATAAAGTGGTTGCATCATAAAACACATGGACGTCTCCTGTGCTAAGGCAAGTCACGATTATTTTTTCTCAAAACATCAATAATAAATCTATCTACGACGGAAAATAGATGCCCGGTTATGGGTCAGTCCGCTGTAAAATCCTGATTTATACATGTTATTTGTCACATACTGGAAGTATGTTATCGATTTCACTTTATGAATCTTACTCTGAGAAATAACAAAATAAAATAAAATATATAATTTATGTATAATAATAACAATGATAATAAAATAATAATAAAAATAATAGGAAAATGAGATATGTAATATATATAATTTCCTAATTAATAATAATAATAATAATAATAATAATAATAATAATAATAATGTTTAATAATAATAATATATATCATGTCCCTAATTTAGATGACCAGAGAAGAGACGACGTGGAACGCTGCAGTAATTTTCTTCAAATGTTGCAGTCCCTTGAAGGAGAGCTGAAAATCTTAGAGGAGAAAAGAAAGTGCTTATTGGAAAAGAAAGAAAATCTTCTTCGCCAAGAGCTTGCGAGAACCACTGAAAACTAGAAAAATGGCCTTCCTTAAAACCCAATGGGTGCTTGAAAATTGAATATTAATTAAATGTACATGTCTTTCTGATACACTTCACATCAATGTTTTCTCTGATACATGTACACATGTGTAAAAACAATATTGTTCATCCGAAAGGGAATCATATAATATAGCGCAATCAGAATATATTTGTATCTGTTTTATATATTTTTGCATCTGCCGCTGAAAATTCTCCGTTCGTTGTTGTTACTTAAAGTAGTTGAATCACATGTTAGATGTTCCTCTGCTTCTCTTTCGGTATGTTGTTAAGATCCAGTACCAAAAGGGTCAACTGAATGTATGACTGTTACATGTATTCGCCCAGTTCACTTGCAAAACATCCTTTACTATCATGAACTTCAAAGATGATTTAGTCCGCCGAAGGCAAATGAAAACCATTGCTGTTCAGAGCATTCTTTGAGTTTTGTCGTACTGTTATCTTTGGATTTTACATCTATAAATAACGCTTTTTGTGCATATTTATAATTTATGCGTAATGTAATCATAGTATATAAAGTTTTTCATGAAATATCTGCATATATTATTTCCGTTCATATTTGTATATCATTACAAGGGACTTAGTTTGAGTATTTGGTTAACACAAGGGCCTTTGAAATTTTATGTTTAATCGTGAAGTTCATTTTTTAGGTATATGTATAGACATAAGCTTCTGACGTATGTTCGCTTTGTGTATAATATGAACTACATTTAAGATCTTTTCAGATAAAAGGTATATGTTCTTTGTAAAATTTCTGGATGTAAAGCTTTTTGTTGTTAATAGATGCTGTATTGTTATAGACGAATAGGAAAACAGATAAGAACTCAAAAATTGGCATGACACTGTACATCAATCAAACATAGTGCAGAAAGTGAATCATGAGAAAGTTGAATAATTGACAAAATGTAAATTTTAATGTGGAAAAGTTTAGGACACGTATTGTGGTTGGGGATGGTATAAATATATCCAATGGTAGTATAATCAATAACGGCTGGTTCATTATAGTTTCTCTTCCTGGTCATGTCTGTTACCATTAGAAGCTATCATGCAAACTTAGCTGTGCTATGGTATTTATTTGGACAGGTGGTTCTCACCGCTGACAACAGTTGATTGTCTTTCACATAGTATTACACATATATGTTTGGTGTACGAATTGCACTTGGAGCGGTAGGTTTCGATTTGATCTAGACCAGTCCTGCATTTGTTCTGACTGCCTAACTGACACGATTAAAATAACACATACGATGTAGTGCAATGAAATTTGGTATTCCAATTTTGTATAAATATGTGTAGATGACATGATTAGTTTACCAGTAATAAAACGATATACCTACTTTTATTTTACTTTGTTGTCCATTTTGTTTAGAGTTTGATATTTTTGTGAAAACCTTGAAAATTTCACTACATAGACAAAACTTTACCAATTCAACCGATGCATAAGAATGTTTGTATGCTATGTGGACCATCTGACAAGTTCAGTTTTGTATTGCATACACTATCATTTATTTATGTATACTTTTTACATTGCTAAGGTCTACTGGAACGGTTAGTCAGATTATATAAAAAAGCATGATAACAAAAGTATGGGAAGCACATGGAGATGAATTTTATTTAAAATTCGATTCCATTTTGTGTATTTGTAATTTTGACTTTGACTCCTTTAAAGTAAACATCTTTAGAGTAACATTTACTCAGAAGTCGTTTGAAAAAGACAACATATATTTAAATTCCTCACAGAGACAACAGTCAACGAATAAACTATACTATAATGACTAAAGAAACGTATGCCATCATGACTTTCACGATCGGTCGACTTCCAAAATATAAAATATGAAATCAAGAAAATAGGGGTCACAGAGAGAGAGAGAGAGAGAGAGAGAGAGAGAGAGAGATTAATATTCACTGTTAAAGTCAATAATCGGCTTATTATTGATTTGTCCACTGATAACTAGTTCCCATATCTTTGCTGTATTACCCTATATGCATTAGACATTATGCTATAAATTTTCGGGACAAAAACACTAGAAATTGTTCATTAATCACATTTTATAAACGTTTCAATGATGAGCCCATTTGTAAAGTATTAAAACATAACATCTTCACAAATAATTGGATAGTACAACAGAGCATAGTTGGCAGGTGGTAACCATTCTCTTGACTTATTTTCATGTTTATGGCTATTATTGATACATTTATTTTAAACAATTTAATTTTGCTTCAGATACTTCAAGATGTTGCCAAATTTAGATTGGTTGACAAAACGGATTGAAGGAATATATATTAGCTTTTTGAGGCGCATTTCCTTATCGCATCCATATTTTCTTGGAAATTTTATTTTGAGGGTTTCATTTCCTTAGAATATACTCAGTCCATGGATTGAGAACGCAGAGGTAAAATTGATAAACTGATACAACAAAACGTATACTCTACATTTAACATTTGGTCTGTCTGCATGTCTGTCTCTCGGTCTGTCTCTGTCTCTAACGCATAGGATTATCCTCATATATTAATAGAAATAAAGTAAAGTCACCTAGTGGAATGTGTGAACATTTGGTTCAGGCTCTGCACCATATATATCCGTCACTGTATGTGTATGTGTTGGGGCTGAGTGCAGCCAGAGCCTTTGGATTCTTCAACGTCTTTTCTTGTGCGAAATCTTGCAAGAAATGTTGCCGTAGGATGTGTAACATTAGATCATGGAACAGTTGTCACAACAAACACACCAATTAGCGATCTGTTAAATGTAATCTGCATATCATGTAGATTTAATACCAGATATTGATTTGGTTTATAAATCTTTTAGAAAAAATAGTATTAATGTACTAGTTTTTATTAGCTATGATCAAATTATATATTTATATTCTATGTGTTTCCGGACTTTTGGATGCATGTAGAAAAATCATATAAGAAACAGTTGGCTACACACAACATTGTAATCTAAACAGTTTGGTTACTCCAATAATTTATTTAAATTTACGTTATAAGGTAAAGCAATTTACCCAGCTGCATAAATGCTGTCGCTGTTTCCATCACTGCTTTAAAAGTTGTATTTCACATTTCATACGTGATATTATCTTCTCTGGAATTACTGCTAAGATTTAGATCGCTATTTTTAAGTACTTGTACGATTATTTGTTTTGTTTGTGGCACGCATGGACAAAGATATAGTGAAGTAATGTGGTACACCGTGTGAATTATGTGATGTAACATTAATATAGTATAATTGTAAGCATGATATCCTACCCAGTCATATTATCCTGAAACTATAGCGATCAGTTCTAACACTAACCTCTTAATGCTATGCACCAAGCGAGGCAGCTGTTAGAACAATTTGTCATGTCTTTGGTATGGTTCGGCCGTGGTTCGAACCCGAGACCTGATGCATCCGGGTCGGCGATATAACCACTAGGCCATCGGAGCTGTCATTGGGGAAGTATAACAACGTATGAAAAGTGTAATTTCATAATTTGACTTATTTTATTCATAAAATGAATATCACAGTGTGTGTATGTAATTTTAAAACGTGTGCTTTACCAATATGTTGTACTATGAAAAATGTTCTTGCGTCAACAGATGATTACGTCCATTGCTAATATGTATATAAACTGATGGCTTTCAAACACACCGCTGATTAATATTGCATATACTAAATGCCACTTTCTCAATAGATGATACATATACGCTGTTTCTTTTAAAGTTCTATTAATTTAATTCAAAATTTGACGGCATTCGCTAGTATTTTATCCATTGAATATATATTTTATATACGGCAAAACTGTCTAATAATAATTACCTGAATGAACTATACCATTTATGTAAATATATCAATAACAACATTATCGTCAAGGCTATACATAACACCTTAATTATATTGATTTATAATGGTAATCGTGTTTGCTTTTAAGTATACTCAGGATAATGAATCAACTATGATGAAAGGTTTAAAGATAAGAAGAGAAAGTGAGACGAATAGAGGTAGAAGACAGAACAGCTTACAGACGGACAGACGGAGAGAAATATCGATATATGTATATTAGGAATGTATTCATTCCTTGATACAGCTCCGGTGGCCTAGTGGTTAGAGTGTCCGCCTCCGATGCGGGAGGTCGTGGGTTCGATCCCCGGCTGAGTCAAACCAAAGACTTACACAAATGGTACTAACAGCTGCCTCGCTTGGCGCTCAGCATTTAGAAGTTAGTGTTAGGACTGGTCGGACGGGTGTTATGATAATGTGACTGGTTGGGACATCATGGTACATGTCTGCGGCATGATGCCCCAGTACTAGGCATCACTATAAACTGCCACACTGCAGACATCGTAGCGATATGACTGAAACATTGGTAAAGCTACGTTAAAAATCCAAATCACACACACACACAATTATTCCATGATCCTCAGCACTGATGGGATTCCAAGGACAAGAACGGTGTTAATTGGTTTGTTGATGCAAGTCACTTTGAAGCACTAAAAGCTGTGCAACATTCTCTCAGTTGTGCTTGAGACCGCCTTTAAAGTACTTATATTTTTGGCATGATGTATTGTTCAACATTTTAATTTACCTCTGTTTTACACGTCAGTTGAAACGGTTTTGAATTGTAAGAGCTGCATATTATTGGATTTATCCTCTCATTAATTTCAGCGTCTTCTCTTCATTCATTCTGTACGAATTGTTTGTAATCAATAGTTCCGTTTATAGTTTCTACCGTACAGAAATTTAAAGCGTCGGAAATATTTGAGTATTATACATTTAATATCGAGAACCAAAATCCAGTCACGCGACATTTAATATAAATGTCAGTTCGCTTATAGATTTTAGGTTTGGAGTGATCTATTATACGCTTGTAAACTGGCCTTATGATAACTTCAGTCCATGATTCTTGGATAAGACCTGCCTCAAAGATTAAACTGGAGACAAAGATATGAGCTAATAGATTTGATCTGCTTTTGTTAAATATTTATTATATATACTGTCATCCAAAGCGTGTTTAGCTATGGTATCGGGCTTTAATACATTTAATGAATTTATTTTATATATTATGAACCATTATCATGTGTCACTTTTAAAAAGATGAAATGCACACAAATAGTCTTGGACAAGCCGATTGTTGAGATTCGGTAATCTCAACATATTCAGGAATCACAAAGTGCACATGGCTAAGTTTGATCTTGAATGCAGGTTATTCTCGTATGTGTGTACAGCACTATCAATTGGCGCACGAGAATATCGTACATTGCGTAGGTTATATTTATAAAGAAATAGAACTTGCTAGATTTCCCTTACTGTTTCTATTGGCTTTTAATTTTATAAAAAAGAACGTGTATATCTTGGGTAGTTTAGAAAATAACTTGTAATTCTATTAATGTTGGTGTACATTTGATCAGTGTAACTTGTGTTATAAACATATAGCTTGGTCGAACTTGACAAGTGGACTTATGAAACAACTGCTAGCTTGGTCATTTTCACTTCCTGGACATGAAGGTTAAATTGTCAAAACACTAGCCGATAACACTTGTCTTTTTTATCTTTTATCTATTTTGTAAATTTTGTCTTGCACGTTTAGAAGCTGGTACTGGCTACGCTGGCAATATTCGTTTTCTTCACATTTATAAATGCTAAAATTAGTGTACGTTGGACTAATTCACGCATATTGTTCAAGGAGATGGGGACATCCGTTTTGGCTAGCTGTATACTTATATCATGCAACATGTTTACACGTACAATATTCGGCAACTGAATATATTACTACACAAATATTATTCGATATGCAGTACTGCACAGTCTAAACCGACGCCCAAAGACGGCGTCTGCAAATGATTGTCATGGTAGTTGGAAGACTATGACTTTGGTCAGTAATGAAATCTAAAACCGTTATTATCATACGATTGACCGTAACGTTAATATTTAAGGAAATTACTGTGTATTTGTTGCGGGCTCAGCAAGTCACGCTTACATATTATGAATGAGCTATCCATAAGGAAACGTTTCAAAAGATGAACCTGAGACACTGCGCGCCTCGCTAATGACTAATTTCCTTGTAGGTGTCTACTTTAAAATCCAGCTCTGTTAAGATCTACATTGTTTTCATCCAGTAGTACCTGTGTGGCGACAGAAAGACAATACAAGATTGGTTTAGCTCCAAGCATACTGATGTGTGCAATTTACCCCATCTCAGGTTTCTCCTTGATCATCATCTAAATTGCTAACCTGCAGGAGGAAGATAAGACACATAACATAAACTGATCATGCTTCCTCATTTGGCGGTAGGAATCTTTCTAGTTTGATGAAAAAGGTTTGAAAAAAAATGGGAATTTTTTATACAAGTTGTATTAGAAGAGCTGTATATTTTTCATCCTTTGACGTTTTAAAATCCAATCATATAGTTCCATTTTTTAAAGTCGGGGAATGATAGTGACCCTTGTATGTGCACAAGCTGTGTGTGCAAAACAATGGAACGAATGATCAATTCTGAGCTTGTGTTGTACCTGGAAACTAACAATTTAATAACCCGTTTCCAAAGTGGCTGTTGTCATGGACGGAGCACCAATGATCTTCTGGTTAGACTGGAAACATTTATTCACGACTCATTTATCAAGAAAGAACATTTAGTAGCGGTTTTCTTCGATTTAGAAAGGCCTATGACACGACATGGAAGTATGGGGTACTAAATGACCAGCACGGTCTGCCCTCTTTCATATCCAACTTTAGCACGGTCTGTCCTCTTTCATATCCAACTTTCTCCCAGACAGAGAAAAAGGTACGAGTGGGCTCTGCTCTCTCATATCTGCACGAGCAAGAGATGGGTGTGCCCCAGGGCAGTATTTTATATGTGACGCTTTTCAATATCAAAATCAATAGCATCACCAAGTGTTTGACTCCTGGTGTGGAGTGCTCGCTATATTTTGACGACTTTATATTATGTTATCGATCAAAGCACATGCATACAATTGAAACACAACTACAGCAAAATATAAACAAGATTCAAAACTGGGCTACTACGAACGGCTTCAAATTCTCGAAATAAAAAACGGTATGTACGCATTTGTATCAGTTACTACGACACAACGACGAACCTAAACTCACGCTGGACGGAACACCTATTCCAGTTGTTGAGGAAACAATTTTTTTAGGCATTATCTTTGACAGAAAACTGACTTGTATTCAACACGTAAAGAACTTGAAAGCCAAATGCTTAAAAACACTTGACCTACTTAAAGTAGTAGCACACACTAACTTGGGTGCTGATAGAAAAGTCATCCTTAATTTATATAGAACGTTTATTCGCTCCAAACTGGACTATTGATTGCATTATTTATGGTTCAGCCAGAAAGTCTTATTTGAGAATGCTTGATCCAATTCATCATCAGGGGAAAAGATTCGCTCTGAGAGCATTTAAAACATCCTCGCGTGAAAGCATCCTCTCTGAAGCAAACGAACCACCTTTATCACATCGTAGAGAAATGCTTTCCGCACAGTATGCGCTCAATTTAAAATCAAACCCTCTGAACCCTGCTTTTTCGGCTGATTGTCAACCCAAATACAAAGCCTTATACGAAAATAAACCAAACGGCATACTTTCCGTTGGCATTAGAATATCATCTAGCCTTGACAGTACAAAATTTGATCTTTTTAAAATTCAGAAAATTCCAAACAACCAAGATTCTGAGACAAATCCTTCCAACTTCCACAAGTCTTACCATAAACTCCTCACCGAATTTAAAAACTACACAAGAATTTACACCGACGGATCAAAGGATGAGGAAAAGGCTGCTGCAGCCTTCGTTTGTTTAAATCACACAATCAATCAATCATCGGGTTATGCAGCTAAATATACTGTCTAAAAATCAGAAAATAAATTTAAGAAACCAGCCAAGGGAATAAAAAGAAATTTTGTCGTTATGGTAATAGGATTTGATAAGTATAACTATGCGTTAGATGGGTTCAATGGTCATTTTGAAATGATGACAATAAAATCAAATTGTCACACAATTGAAACTGATGGCATAATACAATCTGGTCTTTGTAATTTCGATGATAATATAAACTGTTCTGATGGCATTAACACATTAGCTTTAGCAGCAGGGAGGGCGAATCCGACATTTTGTTCAATCGTCATTTGGCTTAATTAATACTTTCTGCACTCAGCGGATCCGGTGTCGTCAGCGCCTGGTAAAAAAAAAAACGACGTCGTCGTCGGGGGATCGTCCAATCGTCATTTGGTTTAATTAATACTTTCTGCGCGCTGATCCCAGCGTCGTCAGCGTCCGGTAAAAAAGCGCGACGACCGCGTCGATGTCATCGCCCTCCCTGCTGCTAAGGGGTTATTTACAATGATCTTACAAACAGAGTGATCACTAACTCCTCCTCTTGTAGATCAATTAGGTTATTTGACTGATCGGTAAGTTTAAAATTAATTCTCGTTAAAAACCGATTATGGCATCGCATATAGACCGGATTAATCGGACTCTCAACGATTAAAAATCCCGGAGGGGTTGTTGGTGAAAATGAATAAAGGATATACCCCTGTTGAGCCTGATTTGATTGCTTGGTATTCACCTGGTAACTCCCTTCGATAACATCACACACTAGATTGATTGCTATCACAGACGTAATATTTACGTTGTATGGAGCAATATGCCTACCATCCTCTCCGTTATCGTGTCTGAGGATAGTCGATGGGGCGAGAAAATCATCAAGAGATTTTCTTAGTTCTGGTGCGTTGTATCCTGGAAACTTGAAATCGGGTAAATTGGCTTCTGTGATATTATACTCGGTTAGGAATTTTTGTTTATTATCATCGCTGTTAGCAGATATTGTTTTAACGATTCGTTCATTAATATATTCCATGTCTGATATAAGTTGATTTAACACCTCAACGTGTTTTCGTGCTTTCGTTTTCCGTAGCTGTTCTAGTTGTGATTGGTAATTACGATTAATCTCGGCAAACGCACCAGTGATATCATTTAAACCAACTGTGACCACGGCGGACGATTCAGGAGTTTGCTTATACGGAAAATACCATTGCATGGTATTCCTGTTTTGAAATATAAACCTGCTGGGTAATAACGTGTTTTTTATAATAGACAAATCATCTCGATAAGTGGGATCTATCTCATGATACGATTGCACATTCGTGTGCAAGTCCGCGGGGATTTCATGAGGTGGATTCTTAGGCCATCCTAGTATGGTTCTTATTGAACTGTTATAAATATCAACCATGTACCCCGGTGTGCTTATTTCAATCGTCGACGATAACGTCGGTTCATGAACCGTAATAGCAATTTTTGATTCTTTTCCTGTGATTGATTTTATCCTGCGTTGAAATTCGTTATTGATTTGTTCTATTTGGTATGACCCAGTTGGTATTGTAACCTCCTTCCAGTCTGGGGTCCCATCGGGTTTATTTGTCCATGCAAAAACCAGCGAGTTATTAGGTTGTTGTCCGTTAAATGCATCCGCTCGGATATTAGGCCAACTGTGATATACTCGCAATTTTGCCAGCGCTATTTCCTTCACTGGAACCGATGATGGGAAGTTCACACTGAATTCGGGTTTCGTTGACGTTATTGATATCATACTTGTTTGTACAGGAGTGGTGTTCTCCGCGATAAGTTGAAGTAATTGAAACCCTTCTGGGTTCAGCGACATTATTATTATTCGCTGTTTCTAGTGTTTAATTTCAACACCGAATATTAACAACCTGCTTGTTTTCAGGAGAATGTTTTAAGTCCATTGAAGTGGTTTCCGGCTTCCAGTTGAAAATTTTCGATTTTTGACATCGCGGAGCCATACAACTGGACCATCGTGGAGAATTCAACATCGGATATGAACGAATTATCGATCGACAACGAGATCAACCCGGATAATTTCGAGTACGCGTCGGATACTATTTGATGTTTTACTGTATACTCGTTGAGTTTTTTCTGAGAACACGATGATATCTTTTTAGTGATTGCGTTGGCGACTCCAGCAATTGTTGTCGCCGCGGAGATAGCGATTGGAACAGCGATCGGGGCTATCATGGTCACCGTGGATAAAACGACGCCGGTACCAGCTACTATACCGGACACCGAGTACACGGTCACGTCGATGGCGGTTATTTTTCGGCGGTATTTTTTTATTTTTGCGCGGTATTGTTCGGAAAGCGTTTTCAAGTTCGCGGAGAATTCTTTTGCGGTATCGAATCGATATTGATGTGACGTCGGTGATACCTCTGATTCAATTACCCTGGTGGTCATTTCTATTCTAAAAGAACTATTGTTTTCAATTACCTACTTAAATTGTTGCCACGAATTCCACATACCATGTAATGTTTATCCTAATTAGACTGCTATCAACGGCTCTAATTATAAACCGTTCGGTTGCATCCTTGTCAACGATTGTTGACATTGTATTGTTAAACCCGGATGAACTCGACGATGATATATTAAACTGCATCGCTGAAATCAATGTCAATCGATAAATGCCCTTAACAGTTGCAGTGATATTTACTATATTATGCGTAGGAGTCCAATCGAATGATCCGTGTTGAACCGTGTATACGCTATTGCCGATGCTCCCATGAGGTGTTTTCATTTTTTCGAGTTGCTCTGTCATTCTAGGTAGTCTGTCTTTAATCGCTGTAACATCAGTTTTGATCGTTCCTATTTCCTGTGTATACGCGTCTATATTATTCTTGTTCGCTGTAACCTTAGTAATGAGTGTATTTATTTCCCCTCCATACGCGTCTACATTTTTTTTGTTCGCTGCAACCTTAGTAATGAGTGTATTTATTTCCTGTGTATTCTCGGTTATACTTTTTTTGTTCGCTGCAACCTTAGTAATGAGTGTATTTATTTCCTGTGTATTTTCGGTTATACTTTTTTTGTTCGCTGCAACATCAGTTTTGATCGTTCCTATTTCCCCTCCATACGCGTCTATACTTTTTTTGTTCGCTGCAACATCAGTTTTGACTGTTTCTATTTCCCCTGTATGCGCGTCTATATTCCTTTTGTTCGCTGCAACATCAGTTTTGACTGTTTCTATTTCCCCTGTATGCGCGTCTATATTTCTTTTGTTCGCTGCAACATCAGTTTTGACTGTTTCTATTCTCCATCCATGCGCGTCTATATTATTCTTGTTCGCTACGACATCAGTTTTGATCGTTCCTATTCTCTGTTCATGCACGTCTATACTTTTTTTGTTCGCTACAATATCAGCTTTGATCGTTCCTATTTCCCCTCCATACGCGTCTACATTTTTTTTGTTCGCTGCAACATCAGTTTTGATTGTTCTTATTTCCCCTCCATACGCGTCTACATTTTTTTTGTTCGCTGCAACATCAGTTTTGATTGTTCTTATTTCCTGTGTATGCCCGTCTATACTTTTTTTGTTCGCTGCAACATCAGTTTTGATTGTTCTTATTTCCCCTCCATACGCGTCTATGTTCCCTTTGTTCGCTGCAACATCAGTTTTGATCGTTCCTATTTCCCCTCCATACGCGTCTATATTCCCTTTGTTCGCTGCAACATCAGTTTTGATTGTTCTTATTTCCCCTCCATACGCGTCTATACTTTTTTTGTTCGCTGCAACATCAGTTTTGATCGTTTTTATTTCCTGTCCATACGCGGTGATATCATTTATAGTTGTTGTAATCTCATCCAGCTTGGTATTTTTTTACCAAAGAATTTATCAAAGTTGTCATCGATCCTGTTAACATTTTTTCGTAACGTGTAAAATTGGCCCGACAGCGTTGTAAACTCCGAAATAGTATTTTTTATTGTTGTAATATTTGGTTCGGTTACCGTCGGAGTCCCAAAAAAACTAGCGGTAGTGAGTTGTATATCGGTGACAGATTTTTTCACCTCGGTGACAGATTTATTCACCTGCGCGTCAAGTTCGGTCACCGATCTATCCAACCTTATAAAACCGTCTTGGATTAATGTTATCGTCGATAGATGTTCACCCGGTTTGAGTCGTCCGTCGCCGGTATACAGCGCGATAGCGTTCTCGGCGGCGTCACGCTGTCGTGTTAAAACGTCATCCAGCGACACATTATTGGATTTCAATTTACCCTGGCGGTCTTGAAATACAACTATTTCACCTGGGTCAACACTGGTTAGGTTTAACGTATCGGCGATTTCATCCTCGATTAGTTTTTTTATGTCATCGGTGGCGGGCGTTTCCGTGGATTTTTTCAGCGCCGAAATAGGTCGTCCCCAAATATCAATCATCGTTATTGTAAAAAAAAACGGTGTTTTTAATTAACCCGCCGGGCCTCTACGACCCCACTAGTGTATTCGTTTACAACCACATGAGGTGGTTTTCGCGATGATGAAATCTCCGCGAGTACGTTCAACACCTCACGGCCGCATATCGGTGGGTCACTTAATTGCTGTGTTGGCAGCGTGGAATAAAAAACCGGGGCTGAACACGCCCGGATATACCGCATGAACTCGTTCGGCGGGGCTAACCCGTATGAATCAAAATAGACGATCGCACGCGGATCAATCGCGTATGCAACCCAATGAGTTCCCGCTCCGGAGGACCCATCGAGGTTAATTATGCCGGTTTCAATATTCCTTGGTGCCGCCGGTAATTGATCCCTCATAAAAACACCTCTGAAGTTTTTTATCGCTAGCGCGTCTGCGGCATCTATTAAATCAAAATTAGACATAGGAGTCATTAAACGGTTCCCGGTAGTCTTAGACCCTTCCCCGAGTACCATGAATACGGGGTTCCCGGTAGTCTTAGACCCTTTCCGGCCACGGATCGTTTTTTTTATAGCCTTTCCCGGTTGCCTTCTTCAATGCCATCCCCGCCGCGGTACCAACGGCTCCTAACGCCGCCGCCTTCGCCACTGCTGGGGCCGCCGCGGCAATCAACGCTGGAATCGCAGCTAACAGCGGAAATATCCCACCAGTCTTTTCCATGTTTTTAATCGCTGCGGCCGAAAAATCTATTTGAACACCCTTTTTATTCTTCATCGCATCATTGAAATGTTTTATTTGACGTGTCGTCAACGATATCTTATGATTACCACCTGCTATCTGCGACGGCTTCAGCGTTATTGTGGTCCCGCATTGTTTAGCCGACTTTGATCGTAATTTCTTGACTTGACCATCAGTTAGTGTAACGCCGACAACACTATACGACATTTTATTGTAAACGCGTTTGTGTTTTCAATTACATGTTTTCCACCGGCGCATCAACGATTCTCATTCGTCCACCAACACCTTCTAGCAGCATTGATTTATCGCTGAGAATGACAGCAACCGCTCTATAATCAGCACCACCCGGGGCTATACGAGCTCGGAAGTGTATATCAACGACGGATTGTCTCGTTAAATCAAGATGTTCCAACGAAAAATAATAAATCGGATACAGTTTTTTAAAATCAAGTTGTGATATTTGCAAACCAGTGTCGACGTTTTGATCACGACCTATGTATGACAGCAATCGATGATACACACGTGCGATATGGTTGTCGCCGTAATTAAGCTGTATATCCTCGGATGGTTCCTGTTGTCCGTTTATTCTCAGCGAAACATCCCTGACTCCTAATTGATCAAATATCACATGGCTGCGTTCTTGATTACCCAATCGTTCCCTATTCTGTAGCGCTATGAATATATGACGCGGGGCTGAAACACCCTGTTTTGATGCCAAGTGCCATGTAAATGTATCAGCGACATTATCCTCTTTAGCATCAGTTGTTACCGCTAGCCAACTCAACAACGATTTCCCTCCCTGTTCCATAAATGCTAACAATCGTGCTTCCGTGGTAACTGATGGAGTCAACACCGGCATCCACAATGCTATTTTAGTTAAAACGACTTTACCGTTATCGACGCCAGCAGCACGCCATATTGGATTGTTATCATCGCCCCTTCGCGTTAGCGCGATTGTATGCTTAGCCCTATAGATAACTTTTCTGACATTTCTGCAAAATCCGAATATGTGATGGAGTGGAATCGCGCATGAAAACTGTCGGCGTTGTCCTTGCAACATCCCTACTCGTGTTGCGAATCCCATATTGTAATTATCGTTAATACTTTTTATAATATTGAAATCAGCGCCTGGTCTTGCTCTGCGATCTGGATTGGCTGCTTCAGCCTGTGGGTCAACTGCGTTATCTCTTGCCGTCAGCACGTTAATGTACTGAAGATGATCAGCGTTATTAGTGGTGTCCTTTGCGAACATCATAGATGGGCCCGCCGATCTTGTATAATCATCCGAGTATCTCGCTAACCCAATTATCGTTGTTGCAACATCAACCTCGCGTTCTATTGATTCAATTTCTCGCCCGTCAATAAGATATCTGGCACTCTCAAATAACGCCATGATACCGTTGTTGACGAAACCAACTCGAACACGATTGTCAATTGCGTATGGTGTATTAGTGGCAACATTTGTCACGAGTTCTCCCTCAATTTCGATAAACGCTTCACACGGCAAAAAGTATTTACTGGTATCTTGGACTTGAAGTTCAATTCGTGATCGTAGGTTGGCTTGTGGTGGTTGATAGGAATAAAATTGATAATCACGGACAGAATCATCCCTGCGCACTGGGGCGTCCATATCAAACGCGGGATCAGCGGCTCGCGTAAACATTTTTATTATTTATCATGTTTTCAATTGCAATCCATCAACGTCGTCTTCGTCGTAAATTCTTTGAATTCTGTTTAAGACCACTCCCCGCTATTGCGTTCATGAGCGCGTTGGTTGCCGCATCGGCGGATGGCTGAGTCGCCAGCGACGGAGTCGGCAGCGGCGGAGTCAGCGACGCTAGTTTTTTTTCCACCGCGTTATTTATTACTTTACTGACATTTGCAGGCATCACCGTCGTTGATGGCATCACCGGTGGTTTCTGTTTTCTTTTTCTCACCAACGACATTAGTTTGTCCTTTGCTGCAGAAAACGCCTTTCCGGCAACATCTCCAATAGCACTAATTCCCTTATCACGAATAACATCAATAGCCTTCATTCCTAATTGTTTGGCTAACGGCGCCACTTTTGGAGCCATTCTTGTAAATAACCCCGCAATGGTATTACCGAGACCATCTCCATAGTACGCGCGGTAAACAGGCAATCGCGAGTTTACCACGTAGACGAGTACTGGTTTATCATGGTTGTAGTGTATGATCATCTTTATTATAAAAACACCAGTTTTCCAATTAATCATCCACGAGCTCGTCTATGAGCGTTCGATATGCATTAATGTCCATGATACCGCCTGCAAATAAACGCCTGCAAATATCAGCGGCCTCATTGATTATTTCCGGAGAGTTATTTCCGGCTCGTTTTCCTCCGATTAGTACTTCCAGCCGTGATATATCACTGAGAACACTACCAGGACAAGCGTTTTCAACCACACCGCTGTATCCTTCTCCTTTTTTTTGGTTTTGCACTTTTAACCTTATCGAGGAATGCTTTGTAATTGGGACCACCACGACGTGGTATTTCGTCCTTGTGTATACTTGCTAAATACACCATTCTTGCCCAATCCTTTAACTCCTTTACATTTTCCTCGTAACCGCTATTGATATGCTTCTTATCTCGTATGCTCTTAGCAAAATTTGTGACAGTAAAATTAACTAATTCTTCCTCGCTGCTGAAGCCTCTAATTTTATCTAATGTGTCCTTTTTAAGTACATTACGGTATATATTCTCCCCTTTCTCTTTTTTTTCGGTATTTCTTCCGGTATTTCTTCCATTATTTCTTCTTCTGGTTCTTTCGCAGTAGCACCTAGTTCTTCTTCGTCGGCCATTGTAACATAGGGTTCTTGTGGGTCCGTTATAGCGAGTGGTGGTGGCCTCCGTGTTGTAGCAACCGCTATTTCCGCAGGAGGTGTTTCTAAAGACCTTTTTGTTTGTTCGGTCTGAGCCGCTATCTTTTCAAGTACGCCAAGCAGTGGCGCCTTTTTCTTTCTTTCTTCGTCGGGAATATCCCCGTATATCGCTGTTTTCACATCCTTGGTTGCACTCGTTATTGGAGCAAAGAGTTGTTCACTTCCAACAGTAAAATCAGTTTGTAGTTGCTGCCGCGTTTGAAGTTGTTCTCGGATCCTGTCTCGTAACGGTATGAACTTTTTAAGCGCCGCTAGTCGCTCTCTGGCTAGCCGAGTAGTAAGTGATTCACCTACCATTATTGCAATTGCTCCGCAATTTCTAATTTCCCGCCGAGTGTGGCGGGGGGGATATGTATACCATCGGGGCTCCACGGAGTTTTCGTCTATAATCCTTCTAATGTTTTTGATCTTACTAGAAATCTCCCGGCGTCGTTCATAAACACGTCCGAGTTTTTTCGTATTATTTCAACGGCAGTGAATAGTCCAATGAATGCATTTACGTCATTGTGGTACAGGTTCTCATTAATCGTATGTTGTAATCGTTTTATAAAAAAGTACTCGCGGGCCAGGGTAAAACGCCCCCGTTTCGATTGTTCGTTAATAATCTCATAATCGGATAATATTTTTTCGCTGTTGAGACCATCAGATAATTCAATTCCTTGATTTTTTAATTTTGAAATCTCGGTTAATATATTATTGATGTCTTCGATATTCATATTCTTATAAAACATCTTATTTTTAAATAAAAAAAATTATTTTACAAAATGAACCCCGCGCAGTGTGTTATTTAGTATGAAGTATTACAGACAATTCGTCATGGTGGCCTTGTCACTCGCTGATATTTATATACGAAAATCGAATTCTGTGTCCGGTCCTTTTTGAGATCGCTGTTTGATATATTCGTTCTGCAACAAATCGTACTGAGGCGATACAAATGTCGAAATATTTTCATGCCTCATTCATCGACTGAAATATTTTTTCCTCGTGCGTTGATGTATTAAACGATTTGACACCCTTTGCTTGCTTTGAGCACTTACCAGTTTGGCCTTTTTTAATATTTTCGCTCTGAGAGATAGCTTGCAAATTACACAGTCTGTTATCTCGATAATTAGAATTAATGTGATCAATAACGAGACCATCCTTGATCAATCCGTGGAAGCATTCATAGATAATTCTGTGACAGAGATGGTTTTTCCCTCCAGCATTAAATATCAAATACCCTTGATTATTTTTCCATCCAACTGGTTTTTTTAGTCTACAATTTCTAACAACACCGTCGCGAGATGCCTCGTAATTAACGAGCACAGGATGCTGCTGAAATTCTTGGTTCATTTGTATAATAATACTACTTGTCTAATTCATTATTTGGTTTAATTATAAACCTTTCAATGTAGTCTTGAGGAGTTTTGATGATTTTGTCCTTGACGGAGTCAGCGGTGGGGTCAATGACGGCGTTTTTTATTCGTTTATCGTAATAACGCTTTAACTCTCTGTATCGCTTTCCGCCACAATTGATACACAACTGCGATTTTCCTCTTACACCAACGTGGCAAACCAAGCACGGGAGGGGGCCAAGAGAACCATTACGAACGCTTTGTAAATGATACCCGCAGAATTCACCTCTACATGATTTATTGCACGGGGTTGTCGACCCAATCATCAACCATTTGCAGTGATTCATTATACTATATTCTTTCATTTAAATACTTGTTTTAATTATATGGAGGAGTTCGAGAGATTAGCAGCAATTAAGAAATGGAAAAATATTAGGTTTAATCTCGACAGAGTCCTCAAGGACGCACCAAAAGCGTTAATAAACGATAGAACCCTGTTGAATAAAATACGCGATTGTATCAATGAATTCAAGCGTGATGGTGCATCTCATAGTTGGTCAACATTTCGAATTGATGGCGTTGTTGATGCTACCATGAACGACAACCGCGCAGCAACGATAATATCACAACTTGACGGTAAAAAGTATTTCTTCAGAGTAAAATTCATTGTCCGGGTGGAATCAGGTAATTGGATCATACGTGATAAATTTGAACCAGTTCTCAGCGACAAGAAAACAGTCATTGTTAGCCGCGACTCCAAGCCGGGGCTGTTAACCGGAATTGACAGACCATACTATGAACGAGCGTATCCTGAAACAGCAGTTGTTTATGGAATATACCCGTTAAATAAGAAACCTGATATCGGAAAACTAGCGCCGATGAAACAGTCAACAGGGATAATAAGTGTAGCAGAACGAGTAATAGAGCATTTTACAAATGCATGTCGAGGAAACAAATTGACTGATTTACGACGTAGCAAAATCAACCAGTGGGAGGAGACAGTGCGCGAGCGTGGAGCAACCATCAGCGACATAGCGAGATTAGAAACGTCGTTGAGATTTCCAATAACCGTTACAACGATAACCGGTGAAGTATTATACGAATCGAAGTATAAATCAAATGGAGCCCCAATCAAAATTATTGATCATAACGAACACGCGTGGACGCCCGCGATCACAGTGTTTCCACGGGATAGAACAGTAAAGTATATACCTGAAGAATTTTTGGGAGAAGAATTCTCCCGGGATGGTTTTCTCGCGGAGAGGAAACTATTTGATGCTATTGCTTGTTTGTGTAAAGACGACCCTGTGTCAGTGTGGTTACTTCGCAGCGCTGAAAACGATGCGGATACCTTTGATCAGTTTGTAAGACCAAACGGTGAATTATATCGCACTGAAGCGTTTCACAACAAGATGAAAAAAACCGCCATGGAATTTGAGGAGCATGATGAACAACTGCTAACAAATTGTTTTACGATTCCATCGGTTGCGGCTCATGTTGCAGCAAGGAAAAATGCGTGGAGTCCAACACGCAAGGAATTTCTACCGGATGTACAATCCAGTTGTTTGGAATACTATCACGGTGGACTATGGAACACTGAATACAACCGCGACGCTATAATCTCGGTTGATATGGCTGCCTGTTATCCAGCGAGTTTTCTCGGGTATGGATCCGCCGCTGAGTACTTTAAACGATTTGGACACCCCAGACATGAAATGACTCGTGTTGCTATTAATGGACCACTGCCTGATTTTGATTTAACCGGATTCGCTCGCATAGTATCATTTGAATTCGCGGCAGGACTTCATCGCTGTTGCTATATTTGGATCGGTAGACACATGAATGAAAAGAAGTGGTTGCCAATAGCGCTGCTACGGTATATGATTGATTGTAAAATGCTAGTTTCGTTGATTGTCAGTGACGCAATTATATCATACCGGGCGCAGACTGAAGTCTGGTTACCAGAACCGGAGCGTCTAGATAGCATAATTGACAAGTCCAGAAAACACATTGATGCCGACGAGGAATATATCGTCGAATGGTCCAAAAAGATATTTAACCAACGAAACCGCGAGGCAAAAGATCTCGGTAGAAGAATAATTGGTAAGTTCACACAAGGTGGAAAAAACTGCGACTACAAACGATATTGCTCACGGCTGATTATAGATGACGCAGAATATGATTTCGTAATCAAGGACGCAGTGGCAAAAAATAGATACGTGAACTGCAAAACAGCTTTCTTGTCCAATGGAACAAGGTTGGGTACAGTTGTTACTTACAGCGATGGGGACAGCCCAGCATACCCGCATTTGAGTGCGTCTATGCTGGGTTACGCCGCTATCAATTTATTCTCGATGATAAATAGATTTCCCGACACCGCGGTTAGAGTTGCGATTGATTCATTTTATATTGACGTAAAGTATAAGGGAAACATAGCCGAGTTTACTAGTCCGGACGAGAGTTGGGGTACATGGAGAATTAAAAATGAAATACGACGCGATTATTCCCCGTCAGCAGATGTCACCGTTGAGAACAACTACTTACGCGGTGATAAATTGTCAGAATGGTCTAATGCACCACCGTGTTCTGATCCAATTTGTAGACATAAAACAGTTTATTTAAGCGGCTGTGGCGGGTCAGGAAAGACGACTCGGGCAATTGAATTATTTCGAACGCGGGCAAGTATAATCGTGCTTACACCGACCCATAGACTAGCGCGAGAGATAAAACAACGAAATGTTGACGCCGTTACTTATCACAGCTTTTTTCGATACAGCGGCGGTGAGTGGACTCCTGATCGAATGGGCGAAAAATTTATTCCTGAGGTTATCATCTGGGATGAGATATGTACTGTTTCGTTAGATGTTTTACAAATGTTTCTTGATTGGTTGCTGCTCGCGAATACAGCGGTGATAATGTGCGGAGATCATGGTCAACCACCACCATTTGTCGGCGAGGGCCCACATGATTGGTTAAAGGTTTTGTGGACTATTATGAAGAAACCGATACTGATTACCGAGCACTTGATGAACAACTGCGCGAGGTTAAAAAATTAATCAGATTACAGCCGGATAGAATTCAGTGTGAAATAATCCGCGAGGTGATTCCGGAAACGCCGAATTCTGGGAAACATGGAGACCAAACGATTTGAATGTAGCGAGTAGAAAGATAGTCAGAGACACACTTCAGCGGAAGTTGTTTACGTTGCATAAGGAAAAGTTTCCAATGCGCCCAGTGCCGTTATGTTATAGACCCGCGGACACACGGCGGCAAAACATTGAAGCTGAAATCCCGGCCACGACAGCGTCAGGGACAAAAAAACAAATTCTCGTGCTGAATGATATCGTGCTCGTTGATATCAGCGTCGTCGAGGACGCGCTACGTGCTGATAAATCCCCGTGGACGCTAGGATACGCAACGACAATACATTCCTCGCAGGGACTGACTATCACGGACACAATTGTTTGGATGGTTGATAATCGCATCGAATGGTCAAATCTAGTCTATCTTGCAGTGTCCCGAGTACGGAGGATAAATCAGCTTCGAAGAATTGTTATTGACGGAGTCAGTGACGGAGTCACCAACGACAACGACATCATCGATGCAAGCGTCATTGATAGAAAACTCTCGGGTTACCGCCAACAGGATAAAAAAAACAGCGGCGTTTTGATATTGATGCCGAATTAATAATTGCGTTACGACAACAACAGAATAATCACTGCGCGAGTTGTAATTGTGTAATGCGCTGGCGTTATTCGGATAAAGACGCTCGCCAATTTACCGTGGACAGGATCGATAACAGTCTCGGTCATGTCAAAAACAATGTGAGGTTGACCTGTCTTGAGTGCAATAGACGCAACGGCGCTAGTTAAGACCACGCGGGGGTAATTGAGTATCGTCAGGTATCACTTGTAGTTGCTCGCGTGTAAACCGCCGCTGTGGGGCAGTTGAATCCAGTCTATAGATCAGTGGTCTATCAGTTGATCGTGTTATCGTTGATATGTTATGTGTGGTAACACTCCAGATAGGATCAGTAGCTCTTTTTTTACCGCCTTCAAGCTCTCCTGGTTCATACAGATATCTAACAGTGACATCGCCGAGAATCGGCTTGGAAACGCTATCTATTTTTGATCTTCCGGGTATATACTTTTCTTTAATCGCGTCGCTGGGCTTCATGTTGATTGCTCGGGTAATCTCGTTATTTAACGCGGCAATTACGCCTGGCAACCTTTTGACCCATTCACGAGATCGTTTTTCTTGGATGAATTCCTTCGCGTATTGATATCCAAATAACCGTTCAGCAAGAGTCCGATTGAATCGTTCAACAATTGCCTGATCACGATGTAGCGCAGTATGACCTCGTCGTACCGCGACGCTATGATGTTTCAGCGTTGATAAAACAGCGCCGCGAAATTCACCACCAGGATCAACTTGTAATAGATTTGGCCAGCGCAGAGGGCCTCTTCGATAAATCCGCTCAAACGCATCGGCTACTTCAGTTGCTGACTTTGTTTTTAACGGCTCCGCTTGTTTGTATCGACTCGCAACATCAACTACGGTTAACGCGTATTTGTAACCGTTGTCATGCGGCAGAAATAGTATATCAGCCTGATGAACTTCATTAGGTACGTTGACATCAAAGCGCGAGAAGTTGATTTGTTTAGGCGGTGGTAGATAGATTTGCCATATAGCCTGTTTGGATAACCAATTAGCCGCAGTGGCCTTTTTCACTTTTGCAGCGCTTGCAAGCTTACCAATTGCGGCCTTCCCCTTCCAGTATCCTCTCGGAGAATAATAGATGGATTCCATGTTGTTATTATAAACGCTAGCGTTTTCAATTACCAGCGCGAGAAGCTCCGCTTCCAATCATTAATTTACCTTTCATAGCCGATTTTACCAACCATGAAGCCAATTTTTCTTTGAAGGATTTATCAGGAATAGCATTTAACGCGTGAATTAATTTTACGTCCGCGATATGACGCTGTTGCAGATCGCTACTTTTGTAGTAAGCAACATCATGAGCATGACACGCCTTATCGATAGCGTTTATTGGATACTCACCGGGTTTGGGCTGATTTTGATCATCGAGTCTGATATCTAATCGCGTTCCGGGGCCACAGTAGCTATATCCTGGGAGATGTTTTTCTCCTGGATACTTTGCCCACGGGGTTCCGTGGAGTTTTGATAACTTGGCTGCAATATCACCTCCTCGCTTTTTTTTAAAACATCCCCGGGTTTAATAGAAATAAATCTAAATTTCTTTATACCGCATTGTACACACTTACCAGTAAGTGCCGATCTATTATTTCTTGTTGTAACGGTTGTCATATCATTTGTGCCAGTACGCACTCTACACTTCACACAATATAGATCCATAATTTATGTATAGAGATATGAATATAATTGATTTTTCGGCGACTAAAACAAGAGAACCAGTTAAGCATGTTGCAGCGTTACCAAACTCGATCCGGATGATTATCATCGGACCATCTGGATCCGGCAAGACGCAATTGTTACTCAATTTAAAAATGAGATGGATGAAGTGGGATAAGTTGTATTTGGTTGCTCCTAGCGTAGATGATCAACGATGCTACGAGGTGTTGAAAGATTTCAACGAGAATGCATCAGCGATCGCTGAAAAAAATGTTATTGAGTTTATTACAGATATCAGTGATGCACCAGGTATCGATGATATTGATAGCGACGTTAACAATCTAGTCGTGTACGATGATGTTATGTTAGACAATCAAAAAAACCCAGCTAGGATATTTTCCAGAGGCAGGCATAAAAACACTGACGTGATATATGTCACTCAACGATACACTCAGATTCCAAAAGTAATCAGAGATAACTGTAATATTCTTGCTGTATTCAACGGCGTTGATACACACACGCTACGAAATATTTGGCAGACATGGTGCGGCGGTGACATGGACTTCAATGTTTTTCGAAACTTTTTTAGTCATGCTCAGTCGACCCCACATGGATTTGTAACGATAAATTTACATGATCCTCGGACACGATATCGTATCGGACTTGACCAAATATTCGGTTAAATTGTAAGTAGCCACTTAGCAACAGGGAGGGCGATGACATCGACGCGGTCGTCGCGCTTTTTTACCGGACGCTGACGACGCTGGGATCGGCGCGCAGAAAGTATTAATTAAACCAAATGACGATTGGACGATCCCCCGACGACCGCGTCGTTTTTTTTTTTTACCAGGCGCTGACGACACCGGATCCGCTGAGTGCAGAAAGTATTAATTAAGCCAAATGACGATTGAACAAAATGTCGGATTCGCCGTCCCTGCTGCTGCTTTAGGATACAAAACATATGATGTTGATTGTTCCAGGATTAATTTATTTAGATTGTTTGCTACAGTAAATTGCGAGCAATATCATATAAAATGCTAGCAATTTTAAAAACATTGTGTAAAATATCAGATATAATTTTTTAACAATATCTAGCAATTTTGTGTGGAATATATAAGTAAGCTTGGAAAAGGGGTGTATCTGGATGAAAACCCCTATCTTGTTTGACGACGGCAACGATTCAGTGGCATGTTCTCTACAGGTAAACGATTATGAAATAAATTTTGTTGTCTCAACAAAGTTTGTTTTCGAATTTGGTTAGACAAACTTGAGGGAGAGGGGGCATGGAGGCGGGAAGAATCATGTTGTCGTCCAATACAAAACATGTTTTTATTCCAGAAACCCTTTATTGCATACTGCTGCTTCCTGATTGAAATGCACAAGTTGGCGTTGCAGTTTACAAGTTGAACATATTTATAGTCACAAGGTACATATCCAAATAATACACGTAAAATATTGAAATACATTTTTACTTCCCTGTTAGCGGAGTTGATGGATCAAGTTGAGACGTACAAGATAGTGACTATCGTGACACATTTAACTTAGATACATGAAGAGAAATGTGAAACTGCACAGACAGTTAAATCGTGAGCAAGAATGAGCAACCAACTTCTATTTCAAATCGTATTTTCTGTTGTCCCTGATCATGGACTAGGTAAGTCAATGCCTCCATCTTTATCTCCCCTTTCTATTTGTCATACATGACCGAACTTGAAGTAACAAGTGGCTTGAATGTAAATACTTTGTATCGGAGTACAATATTATAAAAGGGGGATATTCGTTAAACAGTCTAGTTGTCGCATTATATAGGTATTGAATGTTGATGTTTGGTTTTGTTTGGTTTAACACCATTTTTCAAGACACGATAGGCTCTTCACATAGCGGCTTGTACAACACGTGGGGTCAGAACCATGTGAAACCATGGGAACAACCACTGATCTATTGGCAAGCTTTCTCACAATCACCACATTATTGCTAGGCTTCGTGATAAGATCTAAACTATATTATAACAACATGAACTAATCGATATTGCCAATTGTGATGAATAATATATTGTTCAACTTACCATTTGGAAAGTAAATTTAGCTAGTTTTCTAATTTCTAAAGTTGATCAACCTTTGCATACCTCTTGTGGTGGTGGTGGTGGTGAGACATTTCTATAATGATCTAGAATTTGATTAACATTGCCTGTTACTGGTTGAATATTCTTTAGTAAATATGCTTGAGTGAACAATTAGACATATTCATTTATATTGATAAAAGGTAAATAATGTGGTCTACTAATTAATATAAGCTCTAGTCTTCATGGAAAGTTTGGAACATAGCAAATTAGTACTACATCTTTATTTCATATTTTAATTCATGAAAAAGACCATGTTTACTATACTTGGTTTTTAATTCTTTCTCTCCAGACTTTGGACTAATATTATCGAGCTTAGTTGTTCTCGGTAGTTGCTCTGGATATAATAATGTTTGATAGGACTATATGACTTCACGTAATCCGTCATTTATATTAATATAATTTACACAAAAATGATTTGAATCATACCCATAGCGGTAGTCTAATTAGTAAACCATAATGTTTTATGTAAGGCAAACATATACACGTAGTATAGGTACTTGTGAGGCCATGTCCACACAAAGTGATCTCCCCTTGGTATTTACTTGAGGATATGGTCACCAGGAAGATCACAAAAGTGGAGTCAGACGCTCATAAACACATGTTACTGACTCACATTAAATACCTCTTCGCGTTTTTAACAAGAATATGTCTTCTTCCTTCTTAAAGTTACACTTTTATTAATTTTTCTTTCCTTTCGCTGCTCCTTTATCTTTTTTCCCCTTTCTATTGTTGTCTGTTTCTACCTACTCCGCTCTCTATTCTTGTTCTTTTCGAAACCAGATCTAGCTGTTCCTCTTTTCGCTTGTGCTCTACTCCTGCCTCTGCCTTGACCTCTAGCGTCTCCATGCACAAAACAAAAGGGTTTCCATATAACGCGTTTAGTCTACAAAATTATACAGGTAAGGCGCCTTTGCATTACTTTAACTTTCATTTTTAAACATATACTTATATATATATATTATATTGCTTTATATTTTGATGTTCATGGAATTCTGTCCGTTCGGAAATAATAATAATAATAATAATAATAATAATAATAATAATAATAATGATAATAATAATAATAATAATACTTATTATTATTAGTATTCTATATGCCAAGACATACAGTTCGTTGATTTCACATATATTAATCATTTCTCAGATAAAGATTGACTGAAAATAAACGATAATAACAATAACAAAATTTCTATGAAAAGCTCAGTGCAATGTAGATGGTCTTAAACCGAGGTCTTGTATGACTAAATGGGAGACGCTCAGCCCAAAAATATGGATTATAAACTAAGCAAAATGACGATCCAGCAATTTAATTTAAAGGTAATTTACACATATTTCGTTTTTACAGTAGATCAAAGCTATTATTCTGCTCTAAATAACATTACTACCGGCCATAAAATTGTTTTTATCCTTCACCTCTATCTCTCTTTCTCCTTCCCGTTGATCGATATGACTGTAACTTTAACTTTAACCATCATCCATAGATCCAGACATCATCGTATGACAAAGGCGAGAAAGTATCTTGCTACGATGGTACAGAAGAGAGAGACAGAGAGAGATATCGTATTGATATATTGATATAACTGAGTACCAGCTAGCAGAGAGAGAGAGAGAGAGAGAGAGAGAGAGAGAGAGACAGAGAGAGAGAGAGAGAGAGAGAGAGAGAGAGGGAGAAATTGAACTGATATACTGATATATTGACGTATACCAGCCATCAGAGAGAGAGAGAGAGAGAGAGACAGAGAGAGAGAGAGAGAAGCTGTTTGTAGCTTACGGGAGTATTACCATAATGACATTTTTGTCATTGTCAATCCCATATTTCTCTGTTGGTCGATTAGTCTTCTGCCTGACAAACCAACACAGCAGGAGAACATGGGCGGGGTCGGCCTTCGGACGTTTCCATGTTTATAATAATCGGTATTTGAACCTTATTATGGGTTTACGAAAAAAATACAAAACATCAACAACAATATAAACAACAACAACGCTAGGATGATATGGGTTACCATATGTTTTCCTCGTATCCAATAAATGTACCGTATGGTGTCGATGCGTTATTGCAAGTTTGTATCTTTGATGTTATGAACCATGGAAATAAATCCCAAGGAAAGTGTACATGTACCATTTAGACAAATCGTGTACTTGTAGGTTACTTAGTGCAAGTTAAGTTTCAAGCGTTTCATGAAGCCTATATGCCCATATTGTTTCTTTCATTCACACCAGATATATGTGTATTGTCTATCTTATGCACGAGACAGTGAGAGAGAGATAGTTAGGTGTAGAAAAGGGAAAGCAGAAAGGACAGCGATTAAATTGTGTACAATATGAAATTCCTTAAAAAATTGTTTACTTCAACTCTGACTGATTTCTTAATGAAGGCCAGGAAGTAGGTCAGATTTATATACAACGTTTCCTTTATTAGTTGTGTATCAAAAAAAGTCAGGTCAAACTGAATTTCTGGACAATATCAAATGCGATAAATAATGTTATTTTACATGAGCATGTAATGGAATAAATACTATTAAAACTAACAAGCAAACAACTAAATTAACTCATAAATGAAATCAAATATTCAGAACAATGTTTCAATTGTGAAACTTTATGGGTATTTGTAAAGGATGTTGTTAAAGCCCGTTAAAGGTACATGTCTTATTAGGTAGCCGTTTGTGAACTGATTACATAAAATGAAATAATTAGTTTTGAAATCGTTGTTAGATTGTGAACCAATTGTCATATTAAGCAACATTTTCAAAGAAGTATGTGGGCACTTGCGATTCAAGAATTAGGTGATCCAAATAAAAACGTTTTGATAATCGTCTTGTTTCCTACCCCATGCGTTTGTAGCTAAACTGTTCTATATATTACACAACTTTGACATTATTTTAGGAATCCGGTTAAATGTAGCCGTTCCAATATGGCTTATTCAATGATTTCCGAGTTGTCTGTTCAAAGTATATCTCTCGTTTAGCCTTTGTGAAGTAATCATTTTAGTTCTATTTATACCCTTAGACTCACGATGCTTTTTGTCTTTTCCATCTTTAATTTATTATCAAAGAAATGTGGAAGATCATGGTAATATAAATTACTATTGGGAATACATTTTACTTTTGTAAACGTTCTACATGTTTCTTTGAGCAGTGATTTTCAATTGGAAATTTAAAACTTAACATGTGGTGTTCTATTAAAGAAAAATGTGGGCTTCCTGAAAATGTTTGCCAGAAGACGCACTGTAGAATGCATACAAACTGGGGAAGTTTAAGTATAGAATGCAGCGAGGGCATACAAAATTGCAATTAAACCAGGGACCACACAAAACATATTTATTGGTTACTGCATTTGTATGGGAAAATATGAACGTGATTTTCGAATGAAAATACTGAACGTCCTTGGGAGTGAAGTATATCCATCCAGCAAAACAAGTTCATATTTTTTTCATATAAATACAGTAACATTTTTAGTATATGCTAATTTTCTTATTCAACTAATTCTTAATTATATTAACACAATTCACTACGCGAAACAAAGTAACTGAATGTATGCCGTATTCCAAACCAAATACCCAAGCGTAAATTCATTATTACACAACAGCAACATTATTACTGCGCACATAAATCCGCCCAGATAAATTTGAAATTAAACGTGCATTCGTCATTTCTTTCGAAATGAAAATGGCGTGTCTAGTTACAATTGAAATCTGGAGTGATACTCTGAATGAATGCGCATTGCATCAACTTTTCCATTTGATCTGGAATGAATAGTTTTTGGTATGTTTTTCGATTCTAGGAAAATTTGTGATTATAGACTGGATTAAATGTGAAAATTCCACATGAAATACATGGGATTGAAAAAGCGAGGGAGAAGCGTGTTGACATCTGCAAACATGTTTTTGTTCTGTCATTCAATGTTTGAAATAATAATGTGGGGAAAAGATGAAGTCTTTCATTTGTAATTATCAAAAAGACAACATGGAATTTAATACTTCTTTCATTTTGAGTGCATTAAGGAGGATGTAGTTGCACTTATATTCGAAATTACAGTACAATTTCGAAATGTGTAATCAAGATTGCGAACCTATGACTTGGCTCATGTAATTCCGGTTTGCATAACTAAGAAAGTATATTTTGAGGAAATTCAGGATCCAAGACTGTAATTACATATTTTGCCATTATTATCACCAGCTAAAGAATACAGTATATAACTTGTCACTTATATTTTATTTGTAAGGACTCTATCTTGAATTTGTTGTATAGCTATCCTAAATCCGAAATATTGTATCAACAAAGTTAACGCGGAATTTGCAAAAGCAGCTGGTATGTGGCAGTCCACGAAACATCTGCTTTAGTTCATTCAGAAACAAATTTAAACAACCACAACTCATAGCGCCTACTACGCGAGTGTATATGGCTTGTTTACAAATCAAAGTGCTGACGCTTGCGTCGATTGTTTGTTTACAATAGAAAGTAGCTCCTTTATGCACTTGAATGCAATATGTGTATTTGAAAGCGAGTTCAGTATCGGGTAATATTGAATAATTCTGACAATGTAAAGTTAACGGAGAAAAAAATGAGCATATAATAATAGAAAAGAGACAATTGCCACAACGATGGAACTTTCAGAATACTTACTAGAAAAACCATTAATATTAATGTGGCAAATGCTTGTTGCAGACACTATTGCCTTCTCTACAACGGTTATAACAATCCCAAAATGTAAAACGCGTGAGTAAAACTGTAACATTTATGATATAATTCATTGTTCTTCTTGTGGTTTGTCCCTTCTTGAACAATACAAGTTATTTGATAATCTGTCAAAACAGGTCGATCGATCGATCGATCGAGAGTATGAGAAAGAGAGAAGTTAAAACATGGAAGTTGGCTAACATCATCATTGAGATAATTTTAAAAGTTACCGGAACGAACGAGATTTTATAAACTGATAATGGATTTAATAAATGTTATACTAGAAGCTCGATTTATTGAAATTGTTATTGTATCCTAAGATGTTACTCATTTTTGTAAGTTTGTCCATTAATAACAAAACGATACTGTTGCCACCAAAACCATAATCCAGTTTCAAGATTTAATATGTTAGTATTGAATCTTTTCCCCGATTTTCTCGTATGCAATATAATCTTTCTGTCCTTAAATTAAAAATTCCGTTAATATGTTAACGGTGTATTGTACTGCGATGATATTCTCTGTAATAAATATTATGGTTGAAATGTGTGCTACAAAAATGCATACTACATAAGTCATAATTAACTGATTTAACCTTGCATTACTTTCATCCTATTGTGTTGCAAACCTATGTTCTGCCAGTAGGTTCACGTGTCTCAAATGCCTCATTCATACAGGTATATGTTAATGTCACCTTCCACTATCGCCAACCAAAACAATTAATGAGTTTTGTTCCAGGCAAATTATTCATTTTGTATTCAATCAAATAATATAGTATATGGCTTACAACATTTACTACCACCATCATCTTATATTTAATCATTTCCCTTAATGACTCTTGAGTGAAACTCGGGGTTACAAATCAATTTTGTTTTCCACATCAATGTTGTTATTGTAAAACTTTACCAGTTTTACTAGAATTAGACAACGTCTACAAGCATTATCATTTTGCAAATGGATAAAAGTTATTTTAAAAAAATAAACATGAAACTTGTAATTTAATATAAATAACCCTGATACACTTTAACCTGTTTAATTCGAGTAGGAAGTACCACGGCCTTATCATGCTATCCAGAATTCCCGTTATGCGAATATCACACTTCACACTGTGCTCTGTTGCCGTGTACAATTCCAGCATTTAATAGCTTGTAAGTGAAATAATAGGTTTCAGTGACATGAAAATATGTCCCTTTAACTAGAGGATATACTACATGTAGATTATGTACTTGTTCTCTTTGACCATTTGCTTTCACTCTGAAGTCTAATATTATTGTTTAGAATCGTAATGTGAATTCGGTTGTTTTAAAGCTCGCTGATTGGGTCTATATCTACTATTTATTGCGTATTCACATATATTATTTCCACTATTTCCCTATATAATTTTAAAATGTATCATCCCTATAAGTTGTGGTTTTGTGATTCGATCGTAATTTCAAATAAGTAGTACAATAATCGATGCTTTTGCTTGCCATGTGCATCGAGCTTATGAATCATATGACAAAGCATCTCGCCAATTTTATCTATCACTTAGAATTCGCCTCTTTTATCAATGATGGGATTTATGATATTAGATTCTACATCAATTAAAAAGTAACGCTCCTGTTGCCTAGTGGTTAGAGCGTCCGCCTATGATGTGAGAAGTCGTGCGTTCTTTCCCCGGCTGAGTCATATCAAAGACTTAAAAATATTACTAACAGCTACCTCTACTGATGCTCAGGATTAGGAGGTTAGTGTTAGACTTGTCGGCGTGGTGTCATGATATTGTATCTGGGTGGGAGATTTGTTAAAGCTACATTACAAATCGAAATAGCTCTCTCTTTCTCTATCTCTCTTTCTCTAACACACACACACACACACACACACACACACACACACACACACACACACATAACCTTTAAAATATATCACCATGATTGTAGACATCAACATATTTTCCCAAGATCTTACATATGCCAAATCCTTTCATTTTGTACGGAGAGATTGTGACATCAAAACTACTTTTCATGAATGGCGGCTCTAAAACAAATATTTTACCGAGTAGAACTTTAAAAATAAAAATATTATTTTAGGGAAATTGATGTTAATTATATTTCTAACAAATAAAGATGATGAACAATTTACACTAAATACAGCTGCATGTTCGCATTCATTACTCAATACATTACTAGTGTATAATTTAGGCTTCGGTTTTTATTCCGAACCCATTTGAACATATTTGTTCTTCCCGTCTCGTCCCTAGAGCATTGTGAATTTTAGGAGCATATTCAAATAGTACTCTTTTGATATCTCTTGAAACAGTTGCCATCTAGAGTATATTTTATATCAACAATGTGTGACGTTAATTACGAAGTGACTTCGTGGTATTAAATGAGTATGGAAAGAAGACTTTAAATCACACTATATGCATAAAACCAGTGTCAACTGTATAAATTGTGCCAAATTGATCATGATACTGAGCAAGAACCCAATGCAGTACGAGTGCTTTAAAACACTATTTTGGCACACAAATAGTAAGAAAAGCATATTGAGGCCTAGAGCAATCGCATACCCGTCAGAGACGTAACATTTTACTAATCAGTTATAATAATAAATTCGAGAAAATAATGCTACTGAAGGTTTTGTTAGGGAAAAATGAGTGTCACAGTCAATACGGCAAGATGACATGAAAGAGTAATGTCCGCTGGCTAAATGGACTGTCACACAACAGCTGCTTTGAAATTTCCCCCCTTTCAATATTTCAATATAACAGCGACTGAGATATACACTATATAATAGAGGTCATATTTTGGGCCCCCTCAAACAGTGAGCATTACAGTAAGAAGGCGTGAACGTATGCTTTCATTAGCTGGTATGTATGTACATTTATGCACAGTGAATGTCCTCAAAATGTATTTTCTTTGTTCTGCAAACCATTTATTCCATACCAATGCAAAAAAAATAATATCTGTCAATGCGCATTCGTTTGAAATATGACTCTAAATTACAATTTTAAGTAGACCAAACGAGATTTTTAAAGAAACTAACGTCGGACGCACAACGAAGTTCAATGTCGCTGGACGTTGCTATGTGCGCATTAATATTGTTATTGTGTATTGATGAATCTACGATTGTGTATTTATTTTAAAATAAAGCATAAAGCATAAATTCAATGTCTTTTGCCAGTTGTGTTTTCCATTATTATTAAGCCTTAGGTAGGAAAGTGTAATGAGTATATCATGAAAAGGTTACTGCATCTGTATGGGAATATGTGAACTCGTTCTTGGCACTAATACTGCGTTCCATGCTTAAACGGTATTACTCAGAAAACACTCCTTCATACATTTCGTTTGGTTAGCACATTTATTATTCCTGTTTCATATCAGGGTTTAGGAATATATGATCAGCTTTTAAGTTTTGTTAAGATAGAATTTGAGAATAATTATTTATTCAAATTAATAATTGGAATTACAAAGTGCTGATTTAAATTATGGACTTAACGACTACATTTTCATTATCAAGAACACATTCAAAGATATTCTGGATTATATAAATTGTGGTACACCAAGACACTCAAGATTCTTGGTTCATCATCAAATATAAAACTATCATAATTCATTTTGAACATTCTATAATTTGGACCACCTAAAGAACATTCAAAATTTGTTGAGATTTAGTTCACAATACTGTAAGTGTCTTTTGAATGTCTACTTACTAAGAAGATAAATGAATAATTTGTTACAGTGTATGTAAATTGTTGGTTCTAATTCCTTACTGTTACTTATTTCAGTATTTAGGATCGTAAGAGAATTGGGTTCTCGTCGAGGATATGAATTTCTTTAAAACATTCCGTAGACCTTAAAATGTCTTCAAAATTTGTACAAACTTTATATTTAAATTTTCATCGTGCTTAGTAAATGTTTATTTTAATCTGGTAAATCTTTAGTGAAACAAAGAAGCATTCACAATATCATCTAATGTAGAGAAACAAATTGTTTGAAGACTGACCAAGAAGCGGTTAAAGTCTATGAAAACGGATGAATTCATTCATCGTGTCAGACATTATGATCTTTATGAAGCGAACATATCTTTAACAGAGCAAGATACAAATAATATTTTGCTTTAGGTTTTGGTGGGAAAAGTAGCAGCGGATGTCAGAAACTTTGGTATGAGGGAGATAAACAAGACGATGCAAAAGCAGAGAGAGTAGGAGAGAAATGCAAATGCACAGAGAGAGTAATAATAATAATAAGAAGAAGAAACGGAAATGGAATCTATATTAAAATGAAATTAAATGTAGATTAAAATGATTAGATGTGGTACGTAAACCACGCACCACCCATCTTTCAACACGAGTTCAGTTTTTGATTTTACCTGAAATAGTAGGTTAGTACCTCCTTTTCAGGAAATGAAGTTGATAAATACTTTCTCCGGTTTATGAAAATTACAGAACATTTGAATGGCAAAGACTGCTTTGGACTTCATTATCACAAAATGTATATTTATTGGAAAAGCTTGTGAAGTCTACAGTTCACTTGCGATATAAGATAGCCCTGATTACGATTTGGTCATGAAATATGTCTTGAAGGCTTATGGCGTGGTACCTGACGCATTTCGACAATGGGTTAAGAATTGCATAATATAAAACCGAACAACCGTATATTGAATTTTCATGGGGAAAAAAGAACAACTATTTCAATGGTGGTGCTAAGCCTAGATGGCTGATAAAGATTATGATGACTACATACATATCATATTAGATGAAGATCTTCAAAATTACGTTTATAATAATTCAAGACATATCGTGATGATAAAAAGGTAGAAACGTTGATAAATGCTTGCTATTACTACTGTTGAAAATTCTTGGACTCACAAAGTTCGATTTGTCTATACTTTTTTAATCATCAGTATTTTGGCATTAGCAATAACTTGAGTCCCATACGAATACTTACATATTTTAATCTTGCACAACTTTGAGAAATCATACATCTGATAAGACTGGATCACAGATCCATAGCCCTTCATTTGAGCACGTATTGCAGTTAAGAAGGACAGCTCATTTATTTCGACATCAGATTGAAACTTAAACAACATAATAAAGACAAAGTTATTTCAAATACTTTAAAGAGGTTAATGTCGAATTCTTATATTGAAAGCAATATAATGGTAGGGTCAAATAAACCCAAGTGTGCGTCTACTCTAGAAACGTATGTAACATTCATGTTGAAAGCTATTATAGACTTATTGGTAAGTATGCCAAGCATATCCCTTATCAAATATTAAGGGACAAGAGCTCCTGAGAGTCTTTTGTTATCAGATACTTTCGCGGCTTTGTTTATGTTCATCTAAATTGTGGCAATTTGGTATTATACTTAGTCTAAGGACCAATTATTGTCAGGTCAAAGCCTTCTTTACCTATTAAGGTATTCTTTTATTATTAACAATGACCTAGCTAAAGACTAAGTCGCGGTAAATCCACCTTAACTGAAAAGCATTGTTCGGAACGTTGATCGTTCTGTTTTGCAATCCGTGATTTCTATTCTGGTTGTGAACTTATCAAAGCTTTGGCCTAAAACACGCACGAGAAAGCCATTGATTGCACAATTATTTCTTTAGGTAACACAAGCATGGGCCAGTCTTTTGCAAGAATTCATCAATCATTAAATATTTATCAGTTACCATCATTTCGTACTCTCTCTCTGTCTCAATCTCGCTCTCAAGCAGGGTGGAAAAAGACATTCAGTCATTGTGAAATTAAAAGAAGATCCTGGGATCTTCTTTTCATTTCAGATGGCTATTTGGAAAAATGAAACCAAAGAAGTGTCAGTTCGATATTTAGTGAATAATATGGCCCTTAGGAGGAATCGGAGACCACCTGATGTATCTGCTCGTAACGAGTGGTATGTGAGTTAATTAATTGTTATTCCCAGGTCATATCCAGAGGACGTTCTTAGTCTAGCCCACTAAACTCCTTAGGCTGGTTATTTAGGAGCCATTACGATTTAGAACAAGATTTGTGAATCCTTTTTGCTGGACGAAAAGTTGAAAGTTATGTTTGCCAATCTTCTTACACTTATAAAATGGTTAGAAAAATTTAATCTTGCATTTGACGGAACATTTAGCAGAATACGGTAGACTGTGACTGTCCCTTACCAAAAACCAAGTCAGGCAAGCAGTAATTGTTGATTGCAATGTATGCATCCACAATACGCGCAGAGGCAATTCCTTTGGGAAATATTAAAACTAAAACCATAGTAACGGCTTTCTCCAAAATTTGTTTATTCTGATAAAGTCTGGATTTTGCTTATAAGTTATTCCTGAATTAGGCATCCACGAATTAAATCTTTAGTCTGAAAGTCATGGCCTATGGAAATCTTTTCATACAATTTTTACGAATATGATTCGGTCATGTTCCTTGAAATATGCAATTATTGTGATAGGAGTATCTATTTCCGGTTGTTTGCTGTTGGAAATCTGTTTCGGAATCACTGCTTCAATATTTTTAAACTAAATTTTTGACATGCTGTCCGTGGAACGTTGCATGTAATAAAAATATATTTTGTTCAAATGAAGGATCCAAAACTATTCTTTTATCTATGTCTCCGATTTCAATTATACGTTGTAGACTTTTGTGCAGTAGCAAGAACTAATCTTTATCCTCTCACGCAGGTATGAAATTGATGTATAACAGATATTTAAAAAAATATGTTTTCAGATTGGCGATAGAGTTCTACATCTCTTGCGCATATGCCAAAATCCTCTACGGGCTAAGTATTATGGTCTGGACACAATTAAAATGAAATGAAATGACTTCATTTATGCCCTCAAAACATACCAAAGATGCAAATAGGAACAACCTTTCATATACTTTTGTAAAAGAGAGTTTAGGTAGAGATAGTCCAGTTAAGAATTAAATCAATTCATATGTACCTGTCCCACATAGTGAGTATTTTAATCATGGAATGCAAGTTTTAACAATTACGGTTTAATCAATCTTCGGATGTAGACATATTAAACAATCTGCACCAGAAACGTCTCAACTGTGCAATCGCAAGAAATGAGTGAACTAAAACATCTATTATGTAAATATGTTCACTTGTTTTCAGATTTTCAAACACTAACAAATATAATCCATCAGGTTTGAGACAAGAAAGCATTATTTTCTGGATTATGATTTTTTAGAACCAAATCAAACCGAAATGAGTGTTTACTATAAGTCAACAGTGTCGACTTAGATCCAAACGAATTCATAACCAATGCGAAGAAGAGATATTTGCATGTACAAAACTGCACAATGCAACATATTGCATAAGGTTGACCTTTCAAAGAATTTTCGGCAAATGCCAGTTATGGAAAGAGAAAAGAAATGTCGGTATTTGCAACTCCATATGGGTTTTATTAGTATAGATGATGTCCCTTGCAGTGAAAAAAAAGTTCACTGGAAACATTATCACTTTTAATGAATACCAAAGATTTGCTTTCGATAATTGTGATGTGTACTTTGATGACGTTATCATCTACAACAATTTCTGGAGATATCACAAATATATCATTTGGAAATTCTATAATAAACTCAATGATGCAAATCTAACAATTTCGGTTTAAGAGCGTTGCTGTGTGTGTGTTACAATTTAGGACATATCGTCGGACAATATCATATTGAACCTGTATAGTTAAGACTATATTTGAATACTCAGTGCCTGTTTGCAAACGAGCAACTGATGCGAGTTTTGCTTACCTGGGTTTTGTCATGTTATTTTATAGACAATATTTGTATTAAAATTTAATTTCAAGGGTTAACAATGCTTAAGACTAGTAGCATTTTTCCATATTTTGGTAAAATACTATTTGGACCTAACTCAAGTGGTATGTATTTATAGAGGTATGCTAAGCAAATCTTTCACTCCTGTTAAATACCAGCATTGGGGAACTTATAATAAGAGTTTATTGTGTTGAGTTCAGTTATACATTTAGAGGAATTATTTATTTCAATTATTGATTGCATTCGCAAAACTCTCATTGAGTGTTGGATTAAAACACTACTTTATTTATTCATGCTTTAGTGATCACCAACATAATCTATCTATCTATATCTCTATATATCTATCTATCTATGCACCTATTAATCTATACAAATATTCTTTTTCCGAGCGATGAAAAAACTATTTTGCTACAGCGTAGGAATACGTAGAGGCCGACATCGGCTGGTCTGCATTGCTCAAGTGGTCATTTACTCTTTTGCTTTGGATTTTGATATTTTTTGGTGTGTAATGGACATATAAATAACTTTAAGCTGCAGTCTCAGAAGAGTAAAAGTGTTTTATTATGCAAATTCACAGCAAACTTGTACCTATAGGATAACCGTTTTCTTCCGCTACGTAATGAATACAAATGCATGTTTAATAGACATAGTTATTTAATGGATTCAGGTATATAGAAAACCACTATATTTATAGTATGTATCAAACTCACAATCTTTGTGTTTTCGTACACATTTTTATGTTTTCTTTACAAGAAATTATTTATGTATTTACCTCTGAGATTGACAATGTAAAAGATTTTTAAATAATAAACAAAACCTAGTTTTATCTCTTTGTAAATAGTAACTATATTTTTTATGAATTATTGGGATATCCTTTAACATGTAAATATTGTAAACGATAATGTTTTGTTTAGGTTTATTTTCTCTACGTGAAAAGTTGTAGTAATTTAAAAGTAAACAAAAATACATCAACCTGCTTTCAGTCTCAGTGCTAGTTGCAATGGCTCATTAATTTTCCTTAATTTTATTCAAAACAGAAGGAACGTTCACTGTCTTGAGAAATCTACGTTGTTGTAGCAATTATTTATAAGTTGTATCCTCGGATATACTCAACGAATTAGAATCACTGGAATTATGAACGAACAATTAAAAGTTGCTGCATTTAATACATCTTTACAAATAATTCCTTATCCGTAGGCGTTATTTGAAACTCTGAGGTTTAAAGATCCTCTAAATTTTGTGCGAAGCTTAGATGACATACATTATTTGGTGTCTCGTCTCTGTGTTGTCCCCAGTGTTGTAGCTGGGAATGGGATCAATTGTTGCTCGGTTCAATATCTTACGTGTTTCTGTCGTTCAATCAAAGCTATTGCATAATTATTCATACTGACACTATTTACGTTTTCATATTCAGATAACTGAATAATTGCATTAGGATCAACACCTTCATTTAAGAGTATTGTTTATACAGGAGTTTACGCACATGTTTTCAATTACTGAGTTCAATTTATACACGCTGCCAGACAGGTATTTGCGCAATAAACCGTCAGCAGTTCCGTTGTCACAAATTGCAAGTTAATAAAGTGATTTAGAGATGATCATCGGTGATTACCTCTGACTAGCATCGATTTTACAGACTAGAACTTCGCATCGTTTTTTTTCAGTCATATCGCTACGATGACTACAGACAGGTAGCATCATGTCCCATCCACTTACATTATTCTGGCATCGGTCCAACCAGTCCTAACACTAACCTCTTAATGCTGAGCACCTAGTGAGGCAGCTGCTAATATGATTTTTATAAGTCTTTGGTATTACTCAACCGGAGTCCAAACCCGCGACCTTCAACATCAGGAACGGACGTTCTAACAACTATGCCATTGTTCCCTCCAACATTCTTTTATATGTTATACATATAGTTCTATTGAACTCATTTTATTTTAGGACGTTTATATTTTTATTCTTTATGTCATGTACATCTATAAATTTGTAATTACTTTTTCTCCAGGTACATGATTGAATCTAATTTTTGTGATTAATATTCATGGCTGTAATGTAAAAAGAACATGTTTTGTAATAAATGTGTTCGTGACATGACTCTGTTTTAAATACGAAAATTTCCACTACCGTGAATTGATGTCTGCATTGACACGATTGGAAATGCAAAATATGTCACTACGTTTGATCATTAAAAAGTTTCTGGCTGAATCCATTTTCGGATATAACAAAAGAAAGTTCGGATTTTGCAACTCAGATGGACTCTATCAATACAAAGTGATGTCATTTGGTATAAAGAATTATCCCTGTACATTCCAGCGATTATTGAACATATTAACATCGGGTTTAAATGGCCGCGACGCATGCATTTGACAAAGTCATTACTTACAGCGATTCTTGGAAGGATCAAACGGAAACTATCTGGAAATTTTGTTCGCGTGAGCGAGACAAATTTGACAAATAATCGAAGTAAAAGTGAATTTTGCAGAGATTGTGTCAAATTGTGGGACATGAACAAGTTAAGCTCACATTTCTCCAGCATTGCTGATGTCCTGACCAATTTATTAACTAAGAAGATCAAGTTTTTTTTTGGTCTGACAAATCACAGGAGACATACGATAAATTAAAGTCCATACTGAATAGCGTACCAGTTCTTTCTGCTCCAAATTTCAACCAAGTATTTAAAGTATCTGTTGATGCGAGTGATGTTGGTGTTGGTGGCCTATAAATTAAGGAAGATAGATATGGCGTGGATTATTTAGTGTGCTTTTCTCTAAAAAGTTGAATAAGTACCAAATACAAGTTATTCCACTATCGGGAAGGAGTGTTTTGCTTTAAGTTTTTCTTAACAACACTTTGAAGCGTATATTAGTGTTACTCATTCGCCGATTATTGTATTCAGTGATCACAGCCCCCTTATTTTCATCAATACATTGAAGAAAGGAAAGAACAGACGTTGTTGCGATGGAGTTTGATATTGCAAGAATATAACATCAATATTCGGCATATCAAGGGAAAATACAATTTAATCGCAGGTGTACCTTTTTATTCTTTTAGGACTTTCACATACCTTTATAAGGACAAATTTGAATTTACTTGATTATGCTGTAAGTTCCTCTCCAATGTTTCATTTATACTTTATTAATTTAATTGTTTGTTAAGTTTTACAACACCTGTTGGATTTGCTTCTTTTCTGTTTTTTTTTCAGTTTTTGACCATAGACTTGTAACTTTTGAATTCAGTAGCTTGCTTTTGGTACGGTAAAAGTACATGTATAATAAGTGTAGAATTTCATTCATGAATCAAGTCTCATTAACCAGATCAACTCAACAAATTATTCGGTTCAGTAAGCCATGCACTAGTGTAGGTGATATTAGTAGTGCATTTGTTCTTATGATATGAGGCACCCCTAAGTTGTTGACTGTCGAAATACCTTGAAACGGTACTCATTGATTCAAATATTATTCCACAGTTTAATTATTTAAATGCGCGAGAATCTTTACAGTGATTCGGATTTCTTGTTTCTGTCAGAGCTTAGAGACTAAATGAGATAATTAAAGCACTATATTTGCATTCTTCATTTCATATGAAAATTGTGTCCTGACAGGAAATGGTAATTTATTTATATGTCTATAGGCTTACATATTGGAACACATATATTCTTAAAAAGGCCATACCTTGAAAATTATTCGAAATTAAAAAATTTAGTCGGCCTTTAGAGATATTTTGCAAAGCAGTAGGAAATATTTTTGGGAATTCATTCTTGTAAAATAATTAAAAAAAAATTCTTAAGCTATTATCTTTACAAATACAAAATAAAATGGTTTTATATATGATTGAATTTGGATATGTATGTAATTTCCTTTGTGCATTATTTAAGACAAAGTGCACTCAAACAGTGCTTGTGATTGATATGTTTGAAAACGGCATATGCAGCAAAACAACATAATTTAGACAGGTATATGCAATTAAATCATATAATGATATATCTAATCAATTTATATTTTTATATTTTTCACTGCACTAATACAATTCGTTTGAGAAAGTTATATAGTTAATGAGATTTACCATATCTTCTTAACTGTCGTCGATTACGTCCCTTAAATTAATTTTAAACATTTAAAATGACTAAGAAAGGAACTTGAATGAAGTAGTAACCTCTTTTTGTGTTCGGACAATACCTCTTTTTCCATGTATTATGCCATGATTGCCGAATAAACATGACACAAGCTATATTGACTCTAAATTTTAATTAAATGAAGACGGTGATGTTACTATTTGTGAAATGGAATTTCAAATATATCTTGTAATCCGAGTTATGAAAATGGATGAGAGTTTAATATTTCATTGGGTATTTCGCATTTTATTCTGTAATTCATTATTGATCGTTATGCTTTTTCTTGAACATAGAGATAGTATGCCAACATTTCGCTTTTATTCCAAAGTTATTATTGTCTTTTAAATTTTGCTGGATGATGATGATGATGAGGTTTATTATTATTATTATTATTGTTATCATTATTATTATTATTACTGCTATTATTATTATTATTATTATTATTATTATTATTATTATTATTATTATTATTATTGAGAGTGGTAGTAGTTGTTGTTGTTGTTGTTGTGGGGTTTAACGCCATTTTTCAGCACGATAGGCTATACATGGCGGCCAGTATTAATGGTGGAGGAAGAACCCGGAAAACCCCGGAAAGAACCACCGACCCACGAGAAGCTACTGGCAGGCTTTCTCACATGCCCACATTGGCTGAATCTTAGACTCGAACCGCCGCAGACAGAGGTGAGATGGCAGTTATCCGTAACGAAGAGCGCTTTAGACCACTCGGCCACTCGGGGCCCCAGTGGTAGTAGTAGTAGTAGTGGTAGAATAAATATTTTTTTATACAATATACTGAGTTAATGAAATAGGATGATTTTAAATATCATCGTAGACATTGTACGGAATGTATTTCACAAACATGTCCCAAATTTGATAAAAAGTAAAATGGAAGAAAATAACGAAAGACACCCAAAAAACAAGATTTACATAATTGATATAATTATTTCCTTGATTTCTTATCAATTCTTGGAAAATACAATAAAACTAACGCAATTATCTTTGCTGTCTCGAAATAAATATGTACGGACACGTCCGCAGAAATTGTGGGTCCTGAACTTTTCATCATACTTACCTAAGATATTGAAATGATCCGTGAAAAATGTTTATTATTAATTATTGGTTATTGAGATGTCAGTGAAGCGAGCAACTTAAATTTGTAATTGTTGCTGCTAGCGCAATAGGTACTACTACTACGATGACGCAGACAACAACGACAATAAAGTCGACTATCATGATGACAATGCTCCGAAGAAGGCAACGATAACTACTATTACCAGTACTACTAATTAAAATAGAAGGAAGCAATTAATAATAATTGAACTGGTGGAATTATTGAAATATAATGCAGTAATAATTTCACAGACCGTTATTTAAAATGCGCAATCATATTAAAAACTGAGAAAAGAAACATATATTTTTCGAAGACCATCAGTATCGGAATGTACAATCCACACGCTCTCATTACTTGCAAATAGTATTATTTATAAAAGTATGCAACCAAACAATGCACGAGAAAACAATGTTGCTACTGTGACTCAGAACTATTCTGACATTGTTTCATATAACCGTTTGCGATGCAGTGGTCTTGAATATATTATACGTACATTACTAAATATATGAATGTATAGGAATGGATGGATTTATAAATGGAGACAATCGTAGCCATACTAATTTTTAAATAACAAGAATATTTTTTAAACTTTAAGGCACGATGAATTTTGCTTTCCGTAAGCCTGCAGTCCAGTCAACAACATTGAATTATAGTAATTTCATGTGGACTGCTGATAAGGCTGTAGATGGAAATAACGATGGCAATAATCCAGAGAATTCCAGGACATGTAGCGCAACCATTCTGAAGGAACCGGAAAATCACACCTGGGAAGTTGACATTGGCTTCCAGATCACTGTAAAGACCAGCACGCTATACGGAAGAACTGACGAAGGTAGAGTAGCATCACAAAAACAGTTTAATTTTTTTCTTTCAATATAAATATTGTATAATTGTAGTCCTAATAATGATTTAATGAAAGGTCGGATATTGTCTTTAAGTGTGAGTATGTCTTGTTGCTGCCATATATATGTATGGATAAATACTTATTTTTCATGATGCCTCCCGCTACATCAATCTATAAATTGGCTATCCGATCTACCAATATATGTATGTAATATCAGACTCATACTGACAGTGTGAACCATTTTATTTTTGCATTTATTTGCTAATTATTGAAATGATACAATAATGGTTTGGTGTGGAGAAGATGGTTTGGATTCAAACACACACACACACACACACACACACACACACACACACACACACACACACGCACACACGGTTCATTGGCATTATACAATCCATATATGCAATGTTCTTCTTTTGAGTTAAGCTTTATATGTTTTACCCATTATATCTAATCATGCATTTATTTTGCAACTATTGTATGCATATATAATGGTCAAGTATGTTTAATATATTTTCTTTGTATCGGACATTACTATTAATGGCTGTCAGAATAAAAATGGAATTGCTTGCTTGTCTTTGTTAAAGGAATTTGACTATCGTAACGATACTATATTGCTAATTCCCAAACATTTATAATACAGTTACCACATATACAGGCACTGATTTTGTGATCTCCAAACCCTGATGTAATTACAATGCTACAACTGACGTAGTAACAACTCTACATAGCTATCCCCTCAAACCCATGTAATAACATTACTCTGTATACAGGCACTAATTTTGTGATCTCCAAAACCTTGTGAATTTACAATACTGTAACTGATGTAGTAACAATAATACATGACTATAATGATATCTCCCAAACCTATGTAGTAACATTACCCTTTGTCCAGGCACTGATTTGTGACCTCCAAAACTTGTTATAGTAATAAAACTACATAGCCATCATAGCCATCCGCCAAAACATATCTATTAATATATTCCTATTTACAGGCACTGCTTTTATGATCTAGCGTCAAGGTCATGTAAGATGCATTATAGTGGGTGGTAGTATAGAAAGGTAGACAGATGTTACTCTATAATGATATCAAATAATCTGGAATGTTTAGTTGCACTGCAAAGTACAAAGGGAGAAACCTCATTTTCGACCCCTTTTACTACTCAAAATTCGACAGTGGTGGGAATCCGATTTTGTGTCCAGATTTTAGATTTCTTGATCTCAGGTCTAAGGCAATCCGGTATGAATTGCAAACAAACAAATGAGCCTTTGCAAAAAGTATGATAAGATGGGCATTTTGAATAAAGAATTGTCTCGATACGAAAATAATGGGTCCGTTAAGAAAAATAATATAATTAAAAAAATAAAATAAATATGCATCTTATATCCTTATGCTCATGTGCAAGCCAAACAGCCGAAGATAAACGATGTTTCTAACACAACTAGGCACTATGGTATTCGAAGATCAGCTGGAAGTTGGTGTTTTCGGATGTATTTAGAAATAGCTTTCAACATTTCAGACGAACACGACCAAAAAACCAGGGGTTAACGTGTTTCTGTGCGCATTTTGATGACATCACCAAATTCGAATATTCCTTGCGCATTTAATCACTTGTACATAGAAATTGCAAATAAATTACAAATTTAGCGATTCCTTGACGGTTTGTTAAATTTTTAAAAAATCCTTGTTAAACAGATTTGTACATCTTTATCTTAATATAGTAATTCTTCCGTCCATCATGTCATTACAAGTCCAAAGTTCAACAAATTTTGCCAAAAGCTTACACAATATAAGAATTGTGTAAATTTTACCACATATAATCAATGTGGTTTTAATTTGAAACTTTTTATATTTTAAAAAGTCCTCCTATATTGAAGAATGTGTTAAGTATAAATGGGCTGCACACATAATTGATAGCCAAGATAATATCCAATTGCTTGTAATGAGTAATCTCCTGTGTATTTGGTTCAGCTATGCATACATACTGGATTGTTTGGAAGCCCTTTTAATATTAGCATTAATTAAGTTAGCATTAATTAAGTTTTGTATGTATTAAAAGTAACGAGCCAGGTCTGGGACCTTTCCTGTATGCTTATAAAAGTAACTGAGTTTAAAATTTCAAAAACTCTATTTTCTTTTATATAGGAAGGAGGCAATTTTCAATTAAAATCTTTTAAAATAAAATAGTTAAGATTCCTTCCTCTATTTTATCCTTTAGAATATTCTGCTTAAGCCACGTCTCAGCAAACATCATTACATCAGACTTTCCACATTTAACATTATCAACTTTCTTTACTTTTAAAAACATCATTGACTATATCATTCTGAAAATCATTGGAGCTAAGTGTTTTTCCCTATGACACACCAAGACAGATTAGATTGCCTGGATATTACAGCATTCTTTCAACTGCTTGTATAACTTTTTTGTGATGATGAACTTTTGATTGCAAAAATTTTTTCCTCTATTAGCCAAGCCCTCCTGTCCTTTCCTAACATTTGCACATAAGTTCCCACTCTTTCTTAAATAAATTTAAATCCAAGACTTTCAGTAAATTGCCTGAAAAAATTGTCAAAAGAGTTGTTTCGTCTTCTTCTTCTTCTTCTTCTTCTTTTTATTATTATTATTATTATTATTATTATTATTATTATTATTATTATTATTATTTTATCTATTTATTGCAAAATGATTTCTAGTAGTAATAAAATATACAAGTCTAAGGCATCTGATAATCTGTTCCAATTTGTTAAGATTTTTAAAACTTTAACCTGTAGGAGGGAGCAAATGTATTAGTTTATTATAGATTCAGATAAAGAACATACACCATACTGTTACTGGAATCATCTGGCTGCAGTTCAAACTGACCCTGCTGAATAATTTGGTAATTTCAAGTCCATACCATGGGCACCTATACATAGGGACAAGGAGGGTCACTCCATCCCCATCCGATTTCACCTCTAAACATGTTTCGGCCTACATATGTAAACCTTAATATCTGCCCTCCACCCCAAAATAATTATTGGGTACCCTTGGTCCATGTTTGTTTAGTATGTAGGTCAAAGTGGCAACAGACAGAAATACAGCATTTAGTTAGCAACCAATGGGCCCTTTATAAATTCTTCAATACCCGATCAATCTATTTAAGGAGAAGAAAAATAGCTCAAAAAGAATAAAGTAATGTTTTCAAAAATACTAGACATCAATATGCTTCTGCTTTCTACAAGTTCATATAGTGAACTCACTAGTTATCCACACGTTTATAAAAAAGGGTCAGGATTATGTAATTATTCTAATTTGATGTTAACTTGTATTACCTTCACCCTCAGTTAAATAGCATAAATGTCCAGTTGCTTATGTTCATCAGCATGTGTCTTTGTCATTATGTATGTTTTCGTATGCCTTTCCTGAATAAATTTTGTCACAACGGCAAAAAGCTATAAATCTACAATCAGATAACTTTGTATACACTATCATGGTTATAAATAAATACATTCATTACATTTTTTAGAATATTATACAATTCTCGAAAAACTTTTATCAGATATTAGTTCAACCTTTTGGACTAAGATTTTTAACTTAAATTGGGAACTTTTGGATGAAAACCTTGTTTAGCACAATGGGCAAAAAAATTGATTATTGTTAAATATTATCACCTAATTTGAATATTTTTAAAATATATCATCTCCTTGCTGGCATTCCATATGTATGATAAAAAAGCTAATATATAAATTATTAATATTATTATTAATATTGTTTTACATTTATTCATTTTCATATTCATATTCATATTATTATTATTATTTGTAGTAGTAGTAGTAGATTTAGTAGTAGTAGTAGTGGAAGTATTAGTTGTAGTAGTGACAGTAGTAGTAGTAGTGGCAGTAGTAGTAATAGTAGTAGTAGTGGCAGTAGTGGCAGTAGTAGTAGTAGTATAGATTTCCTCAATGTGTAATATAAGTATCTCTGCAGCAAGTTCATAAACATTTATAAGCTCTGTTTCTGTGTTAGCTTTGATGACATCATATTACACACTTTTGTTCCAGTAACTGTCCAAACAGTTATCTAGTTCATAATTTATGTTTCATTCCTAAAGCATATAACTTATATTAGGAAATGTAAATCCATGAAATGGATCAAGTGTTTTACCTATCTAAAGGTAAAATATAAATAGTAAACACATAACCCTACAAAAATCAGATTAAATGAAGTAATTTATTTGTATTAAGTATTATTTTACAGCACCCAAGAAGTTATAAGGTAATTTGTAAAAAATCATCAGGTACTGATCAGGTTTCGCACTATGCTTAAATACCTGCCCAGTTGAATTTTAAGATAAAAATGTGATGTTACTGGGTTGGTAACCCCCCAACTCTACAGTATTAAAATAAAAGATAAAAAAACAAAAATAATTTTGTGATTTACGAAAATAAGGAGTGAGAGGAGGTGTGTGTGAAAACTCTGCCAGTACCTGACAAATTTACCTACCTGTCCATCTCAAGTAATTTGTTACACAGAAGTAAAGATTTAGGACATACCATCAAATGTAGTGCTTCTTGACACAGACCAGTAGGGCTTATATATGATATGATGTACATTGTATGTCTCTCTATTAACTCTAGTTTGCTATTATTACTTCTCTTCAATTACTTTGACTTCTGCCAAGAAACTTTACACATGCAATCACCCCATGGTCCAGTTGGTCTCACAAATGATGGTGCTGGGTGGACATCCAATATGACATACAGAAAGGCCCTTTAAAAATCTTGTTATTGCTACTTCTTCTGAACGGATGATCTTATCAGCATGAAGTTTTCAGTAAAAGTGATCTTATGATATCCAGTTTGTCCTAAAGACAATGGCGTTGAGCTGATCTTATGTCCAACATGGTTGCCACAGCAGTATCTTAACAATCTTGTTATGGCTATTCCTTTGGAATGGAACCGTAATTGCCATGGAAGTGTTACCAGAAGGCTTCTTATGATGTTGAGTTGATTTATCTTATCACTTCTCCTGAATGAATGGTTACATCAACATATTATTTTTACTGAACTGCTATGAAGTCAAGTTAGTTATAAAACGAAAATGATGACAATCTGGTTTATATATGGTCAACACAATGGCTATCTTGAAAATCGTGTTATCTCTATTGTATTTTCACCATGAGGCTTCTTATGATTTCATATTTGTTCAATTGGAAATGGTGCCAGTATGATATCTAGCAATGATCTCCAGTATGGCCACCAGGGCAGCCATCTTGAAAATAAAATGTCATATCAACATAGGTTTTCCATCACAAGACAACTCATAACGTCTTGTTCGTCCTAAATGATAATGATGTCAATCTCTCTTCCAATATGTCCAACATAGCAGTTAAATTGAAAATCTTGTTATTGCTATAGAATCTCAGAGAGAGTTTCAACATTTAGCAGTCAAAAATCAGAAATGATCATATAATGAGTTCATGATCATAATTGTCAGCATGAGAGGTGTTATTGCCTTTGAGAGAATTTTGTTCCATTTTATTTACACATATGTTTACCTTTCGAAAATAAAACTTTGTAGATGACCGCTCTGGTGGTCTATTAGTTAACTGATCTGCCTCGAATGCGGGATGTTGTGGGTTCGAGCCCCGGCTGAGTCATACCAAAGACATACAAACAGGCACTAACAGCTGCCTCGCTAGGTGCTCAGTAGTTTTAGTTGGTTAGTGTTGGGATTGATCAACTTGGTTTCAGGGTAATGTGACTGTGTGGGACATGATGCTATATGTCAGGAGCCTGATGCCCCTGTGCTAGACATCACCATAAACTGCCATACTGCATACATCGTAGAGCTCTGACTGAAATATTGTTAAAGCTACGTTAGAATTCCATATCAAACACACTCACAAATACTTTAGAAGAAAATAATTTAGCAAGATTAGTGAAAAAAGAACTTTTAAATTAAAGAAAAATATCCTTTTGAGGTAATTTATTCTTTAAATTTTTTTATTTCTTTGCTGGCTTTAAACTGTCTGACAAAGAAAGATTAAACTGAGATTATTATCATTTCGATTTTTAGAATTATAGCTGTAGTAATTTAAGTAGTAGACATATTATGCCATTTATATATTTGCAATAAAATGTTAAACTGAGATTATTATCATTTCGATTTTTAGAATTATAGCTGTAGTAATTTAAGTAGTAGACATATTATGCCATTTATATATTTGCAATAAAATGTTTCAACAACTATAGTTGTTTTAGATTGTTTTGCACACTCACTGATGCCTCAAGGTGCCATGTTATTGTATCGGCTTTTGTGAGACAAGCAATTGTGGGGACAGTCAGTGGCTTTTACTATGCACATCGGTAATTAGGTGTACTCTAAACTGTGGTATCATACATTTTTCAGGTTTAATGAAATGGGTGGGAGCAGTCATTGAAAATGTCTATGGTATTGAAGGGATTCAATTAATGACACTTGTGGATTCTATAAACTTCCGAAAACAGTCAAATTGTACGTTACAGTGTACTCGTGCCTCAGGTTGTAATGATCTGATATTGAAAAACGTCATTCCTTACATGCAAATTAAGACTATCACCTTGTATATAAAAAACAAAACAAGATAAATGAAGAAAGTATAGATTATGTGCAAAGTGTCAAATTACCTCCCCCCCCATACATGTATGTTTTGGGAGAAAGGAAATAACTCAAACACGCAAAATATATTGCATGACCAGTAGAACTAATATGATAGACTTGTTTTGCAGTCAATCAACTTATATAAACTATATGCAAAAGTGTTAGTGTTTATTTTATAAGTTGTGTATTTTTCACTGCATGTCCTTGTGCTTCTGTCTACAATATGTGCATTTCCATAGGAGATTTTGCAGTAATGTTTGCGAGTATTAAAGAAACATTTAGGAGCATTTAATAATGCATGGTTATTTTTTAGCTTTGCAGTAATCATGACGTCGCAAATATAGTTCGGCTAAAATGACAAACATTAAAGGAGTACATTAGTTGGATATAACATTGTATTATTGGAAATATGTTATTCACTAAAACTTAAGTCCAAATTATTGAATTAAAGGCTAAGAACCATTTTAACAACTAAAACATGTTCATTTATTCTTTATACTAGAAAGCCAGTGATTTTGTCAAAATCAGCTTAATAAATGGTCATGATTATCTTGTTTCTATAGCATTGATATATGTGTCATTGAAAGGGCCAAAACAAATATCTGTCCCAGGTTTGCAACCTCTTTTTATCTTTAAATGACACAAACATTTGTGTGTCTGTTCAAATGAAGTAAATATGAACATTTAATAATTTTCATTTTTACCCAGTACTTTCACTTACTGATCCTGAAACAGTTATCTGTATCTGGCTTTCACATAACTGACTTTTCAACAGTTGTTTGCATAAAAATGTAAACATAAAACAAAAAATGGCTTCTTTAAATATTGGTCTTAATCAACATGATTTCATGGCATTAAATTCATATATATATTCACTGCTATCTCACCGCTGTCGATGTGGATTTGAGCGCTGTGCGTGGAAAGTTTGGGTTTGTGAGAAAGATACAAGTAACTTCCAGTGTGTCGGTGGTTCTCACAGGGGCTTTCCTATATTTTTCTATCGTTGCCATCAATACCCTAACTTTGCTCTGTGAAATGACATTAAAGCCCAAAACAACACCAACAACAAGCACAAAATAGTTTGATATAGTTAATAGACTTAATTATCTCTATATTATCCCTAAAGCAGAAGTAAAAATGTTAAGATCATTAATTCCATGGAATGGAGTAAGTATATTGGTATGTTTATATATACATATATGGAAATTACTAATTTGTTAAACATAAACAGGAATGCTTGCTTTACTAGCAAGATGGTCACAAGAAGTCATACACTTATATCGAGTAGTAAAAGTAAAAACGTGTCTATTAAATACTATAAGTTTTATTTACAAGCTGCTTGAAGTAAATCATCACATGAATTGCAATGTAAGATTGAAATGGCCAGTGAGACAGATTTTGACATTCATGAATTGGGCAATTCCATAGAAAACAGTTATGAAACTGAGAATAATATTTTAGAAACATCATTAACGAACACTATTCTGTGTGGCAGGATGACATCTTCATAAGTAATGATGTTCTGGGGACATAATCTATTGGCACATTGGGATGTTCTTTGCAAGAACATATATCAAAACATCATGATACATTAGATACATCCGTGTCAGCTGTCATAGGCACTTTGCAAGATGATAACAGGACCAAGAAAGATGATGTTCATGCCTGTGGATTATCACCAACTCCTGCAAGTATGATGTATAATTCAAGCTGTTGCTTTCTGGATATAGAATCAATTCGGATGGTGTATTTGTGTTCGTTTTGGCTTTTTAACCTAGCTTTAAATATTTTTCAGTCATATCACTACGATGTCTGCAGTGTTACATTTTATAATGAATATAGCACTTGTGTATTATGTCGCAGACATGTAACATGATGTCCCACCCAGTCACATTATCCTGACACCAGGCCGACCAGGCCTAACATTAACCTCTTAATACTGAGCACCAAGCAAGGCAGCTGTAAGTACCAGTTTTATAAGTCTTTGGTATGGCTTGGACAGGGTTTGAACCTGCAACCTCCTGCATCACAGGCAGATGCTCTAACCACTGGACCACAAAAACTGTCCAATACAGCTGGAAAATCTGCAATTGATTACAAAAGTTCAAGGTACTGTATCCACTCACTTTAAAGTCGATTCAATCTGCAAGCAACAAAGATATTGGTGTATCATAGCATAATGCACCAGCAGATCAGGTTCTATGCTGTCCGTTCTAAGGATTACTTCTAGGAACTACATAGGCTAACATCTCCTTGTGCATTGTGATACAGTTGATCTGGGTCTATGCAGTTAACATTTGAACTCATAAGTAAAATTATATGGTATTTTGTATCTTAATTGTCATATACCAAAACATGTCTAAGCCTTAAATACCATGCATTATGAGGAGTCTGTCTTTTCTGTTTGTAATTAATTTTAATATCACTACTACTTGATTTCATATGTAGCAATTATATTTGTATATGACTCTATAATATTTTACTTCTCATTCAAATTTTTTATCATTTGCGATTTTACCAGGATAATGAAGTCAAGGGTCATGTGAACAAATGCGCTTTGATGATATAGGAAGGTGAAGATATTTTAACGTTCATTTTGTGTCAATATTTTGTACACCTATTAGCATAACCACTATCAAAACAAATCAGATTTTTTAAATTAGGTGGTAATTTGCAATTCTAGCATACATTTCAAGCCTAACAACTGAGGAGTAAGGACACAACTTAATGCACATGACACATTTATCAACTTAACCTTTCTTTTCATCATCATATAAAATGGTATGATGTCAGTTATTGTAGATAATTCAAAAGCTCTCAATAATTTCATCATGTAATGTCTGCTTTATCCATAATTAGAATACTAGAAGAAATAATAATAATAATAATAATAATAATAATAATAATAATAATAATAATAATAATAATAATAATATAATCTTTGTACAGTGCATAATATTAGTAAGCTCTGAAGTATATGATAACATATAAAAATATATACAACATCCACCTTACAAAACCAAACACCATACATTTACAAAACAAAACCATGGTGACAATAATTAAGGAAGAAAATATTTTTAAGTCTTCAGCTCTGTTCTTGTCTGTAGCAAAATAGATGAGTTTTAATAGCATTTATACATGAGAACACAGTGTCCTAGTGTCTAAGATTTAAGGGCAATTCATTTCACGTACCTGAACACTGGTACATAAAAGAACGTTATCCATATCACTTCATTTTAGCAGGGGGAACAAATGAAAATACAAGTGTCGAAAGGGGGCCTAGAGCGGCCGAGGTCTGAAGTGTTCACCTTAGGGATAATAGCCGTCTCACCTCTGTCTGTAACAACATCAACTGTCAAAAGAGGAATGTAATTTTCTAGATATGGAGTACAAACGGTTGAGGTCAGATAGGTATATTCGACTGGAGCTAGTAAATAAAATGTAGCATAGTGAACCGATTTTGTTTTGATTCTGGATTGAATTGGTAGCCAGTGAACGATACTGAGCATGGGGAATGTGTGCTCAGTTTGTTTATATTCTAAAGATGATCCGAGCAGTCATGTTTTGAACTTATTCAAGGTTTTGTAGCAGATCACGTGATGAACCATATAAAAGTGAATTACAATAGTCCATTCACGAAAGTACTAAGGAAAACGAATTGTTTTGGTGGCATCAGCTGAATGAAAGCTGTGAATAGAACTGATGCATTTCATTTCCAAATATGTAGGCATGCATATGTTAATAATATGTTGATGTAATGAGAGAATAATGTCACGACTGAGATCTAGGTTTCATATTGACAGTGTACATTTAATGTTGGCATTGCTGATGCTTATTGTTTGAGGTAAAGGATGTGCTTGTGAAAGTTTGTTTGTGGTGATATCAGTTTTGTCATCATTAATACAAAGCTTATTATATGTCATCCATGACTTCATCAGAAATGTTACCTCTCTATTCCTTGGATAGTAGCATCGACTTCATTTCAGCAGGTATATTTGTACGTTTGGCAGTCATCAGTTTACAAATGGTGCGACACTAGAAGTCGATTCATGATACTTAAGAGCGGATGAGTGTATATAATGAAGAAAACAGATCAGAGAAAGAGATCCTAAGGGAATACCTAAACTTAGATCAACTGGGCTGTAACGTATCCTGCTCATCAATTAGGACTTGATCAATATTAGGGCTGTATTGTGAATACCAAATAAATGCTGGAGATGGTGAATAAATATATCATAGTCTATTGCGTTGCAGACAGGTCAAGGAGGATGAGGACTCGCAGTAATCTCTCTACTATCCAGAGCAGAAAGAAGGTCATTAACTGCTCTCAGAGGTGAGGTTTCAGCACTATGATGACGGCAAAATGCAGACTGTACATTGATAAAAAGACTGTTTATATTCAGATGAGATACAAGTTGGAATAGAGCATATAAAACATTGACCTCAGAAGAATATTGTAAAAATAACCTTTTGTGACATTTTTGATGGCTTGGTCTACACTTCTTTAAAATGACAAAACTACATTCATCTCAAGTACTGTCTAAGTCAATCTGGCATAATGATAATATCATAGTTGAGTATGGTAATTCAAAATAGATATATGATGGGATAGAATAACTTTGAGTTTGTTTTAAATGAATGAGAAGTTAGAAACATCATGGTGGTTCTTTAAATCATTAGTCAAGTATAAAATTTGTAACAGGTGTTACAATAGGAGTTTTGGAAAATGAAGAGATTTTCCTAGATGAGAAATATCGATAGCAGCGGTTAGTGAAGACAATTTTGAATCTAAGCAATCAAGCATCAGTGATGTCACAGTCTGATTGGGTTCACATGACCTTGACGTGCTCTTCATCACACGGCCAATAAATAAAAAAATATATATGTATAGCCTATCTTTTGATGAAAAATGTCATCAAACCATATAGCAACAATAACAATAACAAATGCTGTGTATATTTACGTTTACAAGTATATGGTGATAATGAGTCTATTGAAATTGGGTTTTAAACCTTATCCCTAATGGATTGAACATTGTCATGAATTACTGTGCCAAGATGTCCTGAATGTTGACGAGAGAGAATGTTGTTGAAATTGGTGTACGTTTATTTCTTGACATAATCTTGATGTATACATAATCTTAGTCCAGACCGTCATTTTGATAAGTATTGTTAATACTTAATAATTTGTTGTGACACGACGTTTTGGTGGGGATAAGGGATGTGGACATGTTTACTGATTCAGTGTCTTATAGGGTGCAAAACTATATTCTGATATGTTTCCTTGGAAACAGAGTATTATTACAAAATAATTTTGAGATTAACAATGTAGAAATGATATATTAACAAGTAATATTATGGCATTACCTTGGAAAATAGTAAAGCATCATCATCATGAAATATCACTATAAAATGGGTTTCAGGCAGAAGTAACAACGTCGCCATGTTACTGTATTAAGAAAAATCATTAATGCGTATCATTCAGCTTCATTCTTTTGGCAAAATTAGCACATCACGTTTTTTTAGAAGTCAAAATCATTGTTCCACTCTTGCCTGGAAAATGATATGTTCATGCTACTACATGTATTTGAGGCAATGTATTATTATTATTGTATCATTTTGGAGATCACATACTAAGTGCTTCATTGTTACCTTATAAACAGGGTAATATGTATACATGAGTTATGTGTATACCAATGTAGTGTTACTACACCAGGAGTTTGGCGGTCCCAAAATGAGTAGTACACTTTCATATGGAGAAATGAAAATATTATCACATGATATTTTTGTTTACCAGTGTAGTATTCTTACTACAGCAGGGTTTGGAGATCACAAAATCAGTATAGCACTGTTCCCTGGGAATAGACTAATTTTTTTGCATGGGTTTGGTATTTAGCAATGTAGTATTGTTATTACATCAGGTTTTGGTGATCATAAAATCAGTTTTAAACTGTCACATGGAAATTGGGTAATATTAATACATATGTGTGGGGATAACAATATAGTATTGTTACTAAGCAGATTTTGGTGATCACAAATTATATTTTCACTGTCAACTGGAAATAGAATAATATTACTACATGGGTTGGGGATACCTATGGAGTATTGTTACCACATCAGAGTTGGATGTCATAAAAGCAGTTTTACAATGTCGCCCGCAGATTGGGTAATTGTACTACATGTGTTTGGAGGATAGTTATGAAGTAGTGTTATTACATCAGGTTCTGGTGATTATAAAATCACTTGTACACTGTCATCTGAAAATAGAGTATTATAAGTACATAGGTTTAGGGATCAATGTAGTATTATTATTACAGTTTTTGAGTATCATAAAATCAGCAGTTACCTTGAAAAAGATCAATGCCCCTACTGGTACATGGGTGTGCTGAGAATCAATGTAGTATTGTTACTACATCTCGTTTAGTAATTCACAAAACCAGTGCCTCGAAATAAGGTAATTTGTTTTGAGGGATGCTGTGTAGCATTGTTACAATATCTGGTTTCAGAGATCACAAATCAGTGTGTGGAAACTGGGTAATGTTACTACATGGGTTTCTGGGATAGCTACGTAGTATTATTACTACCTCATGTTTTGGAGGTCATAACATCAGTATTGGTAAATAGTGTAATGTTACTACATGCATTTTTGTTGGTGGCTATGTAGTATTGTTACCACATCAAGTTTGGAAGTCACAAATCAGTGCCTTGAAATAGGGTAATGTTACTACATGGGTTTGGGTTTTAGGAGGAGAGATATGTAAGATTTTTACTAAATTAGTTTTATTATTGTTACTACATCAGGTTTTGGAGATTAGTTCCTGATGATAGCGTGATGTTAATACATGGGTTTGGGGGATGTTGTGCAGTATTGCTATTACGATAGCTTTTGGAGATCATACAAATTCTATGCTTGGAAGGAGGGTAATGTTACTATATGTGTTTCGAATTAACCATGTAGCAGTGTTGCTAATACAATTCTTTTAAAAAGGACAAGCGATGCCTTTTTTATTCTGACAGCCATTTATTGTAATATATATTTTTTCTACGATAATATGTGCAGGTGCATGAACAACTTTTCTTATATTTTTCAGCCTTTGATCAACTTGAAGGCGTTAAGCTGTATATTGGTAATGCAACAAGGCCATGGATTTATAATCAAACAGAACTCAATATGTTTTTAAACCTAACGATGCGATTGCCAGTGTTATATCTTTGATGAGGTCGAAATAAATCCTGACCATATGCGAAGTAACTGTCGAAGGTGGTATGTAATTCCTTACATGTGTATGCTATAAATAGTGTAAGACAGTGTCAAAGAATAAAAAGTAAGATGATATGATCAGGCAATTTTTCAAATAACAAAGGTAAACCATGTTAATATAATTGAGACAGATTACACTGGCTGTTTCCATTGTAGAATAGAAAGAAGTTAACTCACATAAAGATGCGTTTTGGAAATATGTTTGGGAGTGAAATCTACTACTATTGTGTAAAGTATTCTTTTTATAATAGTGATTAGTTGGATTTGCACGATAAACTACTCTTTACTTTGCTTAATGTTCTTGATTAGTACTGCCTATGTCTTTAAACCGAGGACAATATCATGCGCAATATGTATCTGCTGGATATTTAGCTTTATAGACTATAATGTCTATTTAAGGTTAATATAAATAGCTGACAACGCAATTGTGTTCTTCGCACGATAAACATATGAGATAAGAATTAGCATACTGCCATCAGAGTAGATCATTAATAGCACAATAACAGGGTATTTGTCATGCCCAGAAATTATGCAGATATTTATATTGTCAGCTAGATATACATTTTGAATCAGTATACCGAGAAAAGAAATAACACAACCAATTGAGTTATATATAAAAGTGGGTCCACGAGACAGGTAAGGAATTGTCCCTAATTGTCGTGAATAATATTGAGAGATGTCACTAATATATGAGCATGAATGCAGTGACAATCTTCCAGATTCAAACAAAAGCGCAGGTTTCAGTTAATGGATTTAAAGAGAAGAAAGTTAAATTTTTCACTCTTTGCTTTTTCTCTACCACATAGCTTAACTATGTTAGTTGCATATTATATAAGAAACGCGTATATATCTTATACATATGAAGACATATATCACCAACTTAATGTAATTGCCAACATGTTATTCGAAGCTTTAATATTTCATCAAAGTATTAGCTGCATGTATTTGTTATTTTCAATGCCACATGTCGCAATAGCAATTTACCTCATGTTATGCATAAGGGTTGTGTAAATCGATAAGTCTTATATATATGTTCATGGAAATTTCTTTTCTGTAAAATTCTGTAAAAGTCTCGCAGTCATGTGTTTCTTTCTTTGTTAAATTTCCTCCTGCTTAACGTCTTTTAACGAAAATCGTTCAACATTTTGTTATATTAAACGTTTTTATCCAAGTGTTAATGTATGCATGAAACGGCCTTTCCTCTGACAAGGTAATTTTAACTTTCGAAAAAGCTCTTGAACATAACGAAGAATTAACTTTTTCTTTTAAACTTATATCGTGCCTAAATTTCACTTTAATTAATTTTAATTGGTTGTAAAATCTCAGTTATAATTAAATTTCATCTTTGCGGTTTTTCTTGACTGCTTTTGATTAATATTGTTTCTCGCTAAGTTATAAACATCATTTAACATTGTTTATGACTTTTGACTACTGGAAACAAAATCCTTATTTATATATATATGTATGTATGTGTGTGTGTGTGTGTGTGTGTGTGTGTGTGTGTGTTTTACTGAATACATATAGGACCTAATAAGTTATATAAGTCTGAAAATATTCTTTGTCAAATACAAAGTTTCGATGCTGACAGTAAGAAGAATACCTTAATAGAAAGGGATACAATATTATTCTGCAGACGTCTGCATGCACAGAAGGACTGAAATTTTTCTTCAATATCGTTAAGTAGATATGGTAGTAAACGGCTTCGTATTCCGAATCTTCTTTCAAATATGCCATGATTACATATTGCAATAAATAAACAATATTGAATAAGAATGATAATAATGTACTTGTTTATTTGGGCAGTTCATACAGTATATTGAAAAGAGAATGTTGATACATGCGAAATGATAGACGAACGAATGCCGATGGGAAGAAATACTAAATATTTAATTTTATTGTTTGCTTCTCACTTGACACTGTAATCTCATTATATCAATTTTACACCATCAGTACGTTTATAAAACGAAAAAGCTATAGCATTTGTTTGTCAATGTTCATTTAGGATAAAAATGTTATTTTCATCAGGAATGTTATATAAACAGAGGTTGAAAATTCTGGAGCGGTTTACATTTATTTCGTTTAAACTGTGAAAGAGGAAACTATGGCTATAACTGCAACGAATCATGTGGAAATTGTTTATACGGCAATAAAAATTGCTCCACATCGGACGGAAACTGTGCCAATGTATGCATAGCAGGATGGCAAGGTTTTCATTGTAGTAGAGGTGTGAATTATTTTCAAAATAAGCGGATGTACCACGAATAGGTAGATATTAGTATTTTGCAATAGTATACATTTTTCCTGTAGACATAATTTATTTGCTCGGGAATAAGCATAATTATCGATCCATTTTATTTTTTATAATAGCCACAGACATGCCAGTAGAACAAATAATGAGGGCAATCTAGTATTACAGTTCTCTAAATCACATGAGCACGAAAGTAATTAAAGACTAGTCTTTTATATTTCTTTATAGAAACTCTATGATATTGATGTTTGGTGATGTTACTTGTTGATATTTAATTTTAGTAAGAAATAGTGCTCTGATACAGACTGAGGTTTTTCTAGACTGTGTTATACACTTATTTCTGTCGCTATTACTTTTATTGTATCAGAAAGGTTATATAAAGAGAGGTCGAAACTTCTGGAGCAGTTTACATTTATTTCGTTTAGGCTGTGAAAGAGGAAACTATGGTTATAACTGCAACGAAACATGTGGAAATTGTTTATACGGTAATAGCAGTTGCTCCACATCGGACGGAAACTGTACCAATGGATGCGTAGCAGGATGGCACGGTTATCATTGCAATAGAGGTATGACCTTTTTCAAAATAAGCAGATGTTCCACGAATAGGTAGATATTGGTATTCTTCAGTAGTATACACTTTCCTGTAGACATAATTTATTTGGCTCGGGAATAATCTAAGCATAATTATCGACCCATTTTCTTTTCTACAATAGCAACAGACATTCCAGTAGAGAAAATAATTAGGTCTATCTAGATAGAGCATTACAGTTCTCTAACTCACATAAGCACAAAGGTAATTAAAGACGTGTCTATCACATTTCTTTATAGAAACTGTATGGTACTGATGTTTGGTGTTGTTATGTGGTAATATTTAATTTTAGTAAGCAATAGTGACCTGAAAGAAGATTGAGGGTTTTCTAAAATGTGTTATACGCTTATTTCTTTCACCATTATTTTTATTTTATCAGGAAAGTTATATAAACAGAAAATTCTGGGCCGTTTACATTTATTTCGTTTAGGTTGTGAACGTGGAAACTACGGTTATAACTGCAACCAAACATGTGGAAATTGTTTATACGGCAATTATACGGCAATAACAGTTGCTCCACATTAGATGGAATCTGTACCAATGGATGCATAGCAGGATGGCAAGGTTATCATTGCAATAGAGGTATGACTTATTTTCAAAATAAGCGGATGTACTACGAATAGGTAGATATTGGTATTCTGCAGTAGTATACCTATTTCCTGTAGACAAAAAAAGTTTGGTTCGGGAAAAATCTAAGCATAATTATCGACCCATTTTATTTTCTACAATAGCAACTGATATGCCAGTAGAGGAAATAATGAGGGCAATCTAGACAGAGCATTACAGTTCGCTAACTCACATGAGCACGAAAGTAGTTAAAGACTGGTCTATTACATTTCTTTATAGAAAACTGTATGAGACTGATATTTGGTGATGTTATGTGGTAATATTTAATTTTAGCAAGAAATAGTGACCCAAAAGAAGATTGAGGTTTTTCTAAAATGTGTTATACGCTTATTCCTTTCGCCATTATTTTTATTTTATCAGGAAATTTATATAAACAGAGGTTGAAAATTCTGGGCCGTTTACATTTATTTCGTTTAGGCTGTGAACGTGGAAACTACGGTTATAACTGCAACCAAACATGTGGCAATTGTTTATACGGCAATAACAGTTGCTCCACATTAGATGGAAACTGTACCAATAAATGCATAGCAGGATGACAAGGTTATCATTGCAATAGAGGTATGAAACTATATTCAAAATAAGCGAATGTGCCACGAATAGGTAGATATTTGTATTCTCACTAGCATACATTTTTCCTGTAGACATAATATTTCGGTTCGGGAATAATCTAAGCATAATTATCGATCCCTTTCATTTTTTACAATATCATCATACATGCCAGTAGAGAAAATAATGATGGCAATCTAGACAGAGCATTACAGTTCTTTAACTCGCATGAGCACTAAAGTAATTAAAGACTTGGCTTTTATATTTATTTATAGAAACTGTATGAGATTGATGTTTGGAGTGATGTTACGTGGTAATATTTAATTTTAGTAAGAAATAGTGACCTGAAAATAGATTGAAGTTTTTCTCAAATGTGTTATACGCTTACTCCTTTCGCCATGCTTAAAAATTGAAACCATTTGTTTCTAGTGAAATAGGTTTCTAACATATTTGGTACCCAATCATAATACCTTACGAGAAATATTACTACTTCGCAAATGCAACCCTCCCAAACAAAATATTTTTAGCTAAGGAAAGCTAAAGGATATCTGCTCACCTCGGTGGCAATTAAATAGGGTGATCGCCCAAATAATTGCTGGATTGGCGGCATATCCCAGTAAATCACCAGTTATGCTCTCTATAAAGATATAACTCCATGGAAGCTGGTAAGGTGTATATGTATGGTGTTTTGGTATTTTCGAAGAAACATATTACTAGAAAAAAGTATGGTTTCTTATTCAGATAAGTTAACCAATCACATAACTTTAGGTGAATAGGTAAGACGTGGAAGGAGATACATCCTCCGTAATACCTCTGCGGTCCCCTAACGTATGTGAACTTGCTTCTAGATAAGCCGAATGGAACATTGGTTCCAGCTGTCGGTGTTTCTTCGAAAAGTAAATAAAATTTCTCGCAAATACAGCAGAAGTCATGAAGCCGCATCTTTATGAAGCTGTCATACGACTCTGTTATGTAACCTTTTGTACCATGGTTAAAGGTTCGGCCAGGTCCATTTTTAGCCAGTAGGATGAAAAATCTCTGATAAAAACTATAGAATTGTACTCAGATCTTCCTTGAACGGCATAGAGAATAACAGTTATAGAACAGTTACACTCATATTGAATGTTTGCGGCCAAAGTCCTATGTTCTTAAGCCGATATACGAGGAAAATTCAGTTGTGTGGTGTTATGTCCGATATGCAGAACATATAGCTCACTTGATCCAGGACCAGAGAGTCCGTGTTGATACATAACTCTTCCTTCGTTGAAGGCAAGATGAGGCGAGAACTCCCTCGACACAACAGCTCAATATTCCTTAAGTATCACCTCATAACTCACACTGGATCATGTAGAGGACCTTGAGATGAATTATTCAGGGAAGACAGGAATTTTAAGAATAAATTATTACCCATTGACTTTTACCTATTCTTGACAATAAACGCGGGTGGTTCATGAGTAATATTGATCCGTCTTGTAGGAACTGCATATTGATTTGTACAATGATAGGAGAAACACTAACTGATTCTGCCTACCGGTGGCTAATGAGGTGAGGAGGCATGCCTTCGATGAGCGTTGAAGTATTTAATCTCCTTAGAGCTGACCAAATGGTGTCTTGTTCAGTCAGGTTAAAATCCACGATACACTATATTTAAGCAAGAATCCAGTATCATTAGACATGTCAATTCCAAAATGAACAGAAGGTATAATATGTATTTGATTCGATTGATATGATATCTTCTGTGAAAATACTGTGTGACAGTGATCGTGGATTATTTGTGATTTATATTGTTTCTCGTCGAAGAACAACATGCAGTTAACTTTGCATGTATGGTTGTCCACAATAAAGTAAAATATTGTTGAACGCTCCACAGAAAATATATTATATTATCTTCGTACGTCTTTAAAGTATTTTGCCGTCTTTCCTCCCTTTGTGAAAACAGTTTGTTCTTAAGTGCGTATTTCAATAAGATCGAGTTGAGCAGTTTCAGTAACTCTGGGTTAAGATGAAACATCTGCCATCGTGGTTACCTAAAGCAATTGAGCGTATATCTCGATTCCTGTGGATTGTGTTGCGTGACTGATGAAGATGATTCAAGATTTCCCATCTTAGTGGAATAATCAGAATGAGGAGGCACTCCGATTGATTTGCTTACTGTATCTCATTTGGAATCTGAGTTGTTGGAGAAGTGTACAAACTTGATCGTTCCAATCTAAACCAATAACATCAATAATCCAGGCCTTTGAATGTCAACGTGGATTTGGTGTTGAGGATACAACTTTAGAAAATCTCAAACAAGAATTCAAATGCAAGACTTAGTTCTAATTTATTTTTATATAGATAAGTCACCACAGTAGAGTTTTCAGACAGAATGAGAGCTAAATTTCCATATAGGTTCTGCAGCTACCAATGACAATTTTAAAAACCTATATAAACCTAGGACTAAGACGTCCCCTACCACTTCAAGTAAAACTCAGCAAGCATTTAATTCGCCAGCAGATAGATTGCTCCGTATAGGCAATATATTAATGCATTTATTTACTTCTTGATAATGTTGAAGGAAATATTCTATTTTGAATTGAATATTGATTCCAGACCTATTTAACAAAAAATTATTAGGGTACGATGTTATTGCCAAGGAGATAGATAATGATAAGGAGGGTAACACATGTGATTAGATCTTGCTACAAAATATTACTAGCCTTTATGGTATCCTGTTGTTTTTGTAGGCTAATCATAGGACGTCTGGAGACCGTGCGAGTGGATACATAATGTCACTGGCCTTGCAAGTCAACACTAATTGTATAGGTTACCCAGTTGACTGCATGTAGAACCAGTTGCTGCATTTCATCGTGACCAGAAGAGCGTACCAGAGTTGGTTGAATGCGATTAGGTTGATGACCTAATGCAAAATACTGCGTTTATACCTGAGATAACTCTAGGCAATGTCAACGGCAACGACTTATTGGGTCCACATGTCGTCATAGTAAATCTTCTTCAGTCGGCAGCGAAATATTTGACTCTTTTCCCCTACCGTGATCTGTGATAAGGGAGAATAAATATATGTCATTTGAGATAGACAGGGTCTTGTCGAAACGCTGGCAAAAAGTATCGACCTCCCTTTGTCTCTTCCAAGTAGGTCAGGAGAAATGTGGTTTTAAATGCATGTAAATTAGGTAATATTGTTTCCCAGTCAAATGTGCCTAGAGGTTTGTCGCGTTGCAAATCCATTCGCTATAAGATAGACTGTGATGAATGGAAATAATAAATCATTGGTGTCTTATTACGAACTGTGTCATCCTGATCATTAAAGAAGATATTATATGATTAAGGATGCGATCGTTGCTTGATTGATGATGGTCTTTATAAAGGATTGAGGTAGTGAGCATTACATCTTGTTGCGTTGCAAATCCATTCGCTATAAGATAGACTGTGATGAATGGAAATAATAAATCATTGGTGTCTTATTACGAACTGTGTCATCCTGATCATTAAAGAAGATATTATATGATTAAGGATGCGATCGTTGCTTGATTGATGATGGTCTTTATAAAGGATTGAGGTAGTGAGCATTACATCTTGTTCCACCTGTTGTTATTTCATATGCGCCATCACGTACATGGTGACATAATGTTGGATCTCCATGTTTATGAAGTGATCCATTCTATAGACGTACTCCTACTCAAGTCGGAGAAGATGTGTCTTTAAACGCTTATTGAAACAGATATTATATGCAACGATGATCCTACTGGCATGACGTTAGAAATCAACTAATGGGTATCCAAAAATGGAAAACTGAGATTATGGAAGCAACTGAAAGTAGAAGCCTATGTAGACAATGGTCTCCTGATGTCGGAACTGTAGTAAAAGCAGATGATTTAGAACGAACGAGGAAGACAGGATTCCAATGGGAGCGCTCAGAAAACATCCTCCCAAGACGGCAAGGAGGAATTTCAATACGCACAGGTATATCTAACGATGACGAGGTAACTTGAGAGCCATTTTGATCGTTTTGGATTAAGTTAGTAAAGTCGATGCTGCCTCCGAAGTAGTTGGATGATTAAATGTCAAAATCGGTGGCTCTATACTATTGCAACACCTTATCTTAGATTTGCTACCTAGTTTTTGCTAAGTTGATTCTCGCTTTTGGTGGCAAAGGCATGAGTGAGAGTTATGAGACATTTCCTGCAAAATGAGGCACCATTAGGGGCATCGTAAGCCGAAAGTTATAGGTTATATGTGAATTAGGTTTACCGGTGATAGTGCCTTGATAAATTGGACGTCATCCGCAGGAAGAACCTAGCTGTACTATGAGAGGTAGACTATTCCATGAGTGTGATAGTATAGACTGGACCTCGTCCACATCAATTGCCTAGCAGCACTATGTAGGTTAGACTATTTCGTTTATAACTGACATTGTGAACTGGGTTACTTCCATATTGCAGAAATAATCTGGGCATCGTACGCAGGTATTTCCTAATGCACCATGCGAGTAATGGACCGTAACAAGTTCTTTTGTCTCGTGGCTGATACTGTACGATTGATTGTATTAGCGGTGCATTGGGTTCTGAGTAATACGGTCAAACCCGGTCATGAAGAATCGTCACCATCTTGGCTGGCATGACGTTGTACAGTTCTTGAAGTTGGATGGGGTACGGGATAATTACAGTGTTCCTATTAATACAAACTATGTGGTCGCTATAAAACTAATTCTATCAATATTATACCTGTTGGAAAGCCAATTTATTACTGCCAATACGGGTACAGACACTGAAACTTCGCTTATAATTAATGCATATACAATCTGGACGCCAAATTACCAATATCTATTAATAGGTCAGCCGTAGGAACACCAATTTAGTATTTCCAGTACAGGTAAAATTACAGAATCATCGCTTATAGTAATGTATGAGCTGGACTCTATGAATCAGTCAAGTATAGACAACCGACTTATGTATATCCGAACACAACACTATTAAATGCATTTTCTGTATCATGCGCCATCATCATCATCATTGGCGGCTAAGACTCGAGAGACCATGCGAGTAGTGCTCTTGGATTGACATTTATCTCCGTGGGTTTTGGCAATGTGTGCAATTGCTGTGCAAGTCTATGCGTGAGTGACAGTCCACTTAGCAGCTGGTGCAGATATACTGGGAAGTCGAGTTGCTGTGGTTCTTCTTTCTCTCACGTTTCTCTGCCTTCGGCTGCCTTTCCTCACATCAGCGACTGCTATGACCTTACGGACCATCTGTGTCTCCGTCCTCGGAGTGCACTTACCAGCAATCGGATGAAATGTATCATGCCTTCATGTCCCTTGTGCACACATCCTTGAAAAGGAGTGAGGGGCAGTTGACTCTTCTGGTGCCGGTGGCCAGCTATCCATATAGGATGTCATTTGAGAGCCTCCCATTCCCCGTACATCTTGGGGATACTTGCACGCTGAAGGATCTCGCTGTGCGGGATGTGGTCTTACCAGCTGATGTTCAGGATGAGTTTTAGAAAAGCGTATATGGAAGGCGTTGAGCCGACATTCCTGCCTCATATAGGTGCTCCATGTCTCTCTTCCATATAGGAGGGATCGGAGAACACAGGCCTGGTGAATTTAGAACTTGGTGCGCTGCGTCAGCGCGTTGTTCTTCCACACCCTCTTTGTTAGTTATGCCATGATGGTAGTTGCATATCCAAGCCTTCCAAGCCTTCTGTCCAGATCCACATCGAGCGAGAGAGTGTTGCTGATGGTTGTACCAAGGTAAGTAAAGATGTTGAGTACTTCCAGGGTGACACCATCGATTATGATGGATGGTCTAGTTTTGGCATCATGCATTCTGATGTTTGCTTTGTTTAGACGGTTGGTGAGCCCGAAATGCTTGCAGACATCAGTAAAACATTCTCCCAGCGTCTGGAGGGCATTCTCGGCGTGGGTCAAGAGAGCTGCACCTTCTGTGAAGAGCATCTCCCTGATGAGCACCGACCTAACTTTTTATCTTCAAGCACAGCCCTGACAGATTAAACAGCGTTCCGTCGGACCTGGTGTGCAGATACACACCGTCAGTGGACGAGCCGAAGGCTTAGGAAACGACCAGGGAGAAGAAGATCCCGAAAGGTGTCGGCGCCAACACACAGCCCTGTTGCACGCCGCTGTTGATTGGGAAGAAGTATGAGAAGGATCCATCGGAGTTGTTTATTTCCTTCATATCCGCATTAAAATAGATTATTGTGCTGCTCAGTATAGGGGGATGTAGCCGATCTTACAGACAAGTTCAAATATGCCCAACATGCTGACCAGGTTGAAGGCCTTAGTGAGGTTGATGGACATCATGTAGAGTGTCTGACCTTGCTCTCTGCTCTTCTGTTGGAGTTGCTGGAGGGAGAAGATCTTTTCTGTTGTTGACCTGCCTGCTCTGAAGCCACACTGAGATTCCTGGTACACACGTTTCATCGACAGGTGCGGTACACTTTGCCAACGATTCTCAGGAGTGAGATCCGTAAGTCATTGTTACAGTCACTATAGTCACCCTCGTTTTTGCAAAGGGTCACAATGGTGGTGTCGCGAATGGCTTGGGGGGAATGCTCCTTCATCCCAGAGGTGGCAGATTGGCTCATTCAGAAGCTAAAGCAATGTCTGGTTTCCAGGTTTGATTACTTCAGGCGGATTGCTGTCGTTACCGGGTGCTTTGTCGTTTGGGAGCAGTCGATGGCTTTGCTATGCTCCTCTTAGGTGCACACTTTGTTCAGATCCACAATGGTGGGTAGATTCTGTGCGATGCTAAGGGCAGTAACGGTGACTGGCCTTTCTCGGAAGTATAGCTCCGAGTAGTGCTCCACCCTTTTGGCCAACTGTTGCTCACTGTCTGTGATTTTCTCTCCAGTCAGATATCTCATGGTGGCATATCACGAACCAGACCTTGACTTATTAATACGCTTATTGTAATATGACGGGCTGTTCTTGCGATCTGCGCAAGTATGTGCCAAACCCGCCTACGTGTGTGAAGACAGCAAAGTGATAATACTGAAAGTTAACTCGACGATAGAAGATTCGAAACGTTAGAAATGTATAGATGCAGTAAATATTCTTAGAGGATGAAACTCGTCTAATTTGTTTTAAGGTAAAGAGCTTCCAAACTGCTTGTATGTATTTTATGACTGTTGTTGTTGTTGTGGGGTTTAACGCCATTTTTCAGCGCACGATAGGCTATGCATGGCGGCCAGTATTAATGGTGGAGGAAGAACCCGGGAAACCACTGGAAAGAACCACCGACCCACGAGAAGCTACTGGCAAGCTTTCTCACATACCCACATTGGCCGAATCCTAGACTCGAACCCACTCAGACAGAGGTGAGATGGCAGTAATCCGTAACGGAGAGCGCTTTAGACCACTCGGCCACTCGGGGCCCTGTATTTTATGGATCTTCTCTGTGTGCAGATTTCTTGCTACATGGGACGAGTGGACTTATTAACTGGCAATTTCACAGAATTTGACACCAATCGCGATCTCAAGGAGAGATTACTCTAACTTCCACCATGTGGCCAGATAACATCTGGTAAAACGTTTAAGCGTGGGCAGGTTGGAGTTGCTAGATAGTAGTAGTTATCCTAAGGTGTTATGATTGGGTATCATATTTGAAGGAAAATCTAAGGTAATAACCTAAACACGACATGTGATAGCTGTTTCTACGGCAGTAAGAGTGGTTACACATTTGACAGATACTGAACCAATGGCTGCAACGTAGGATGGCTTCGAGATGATTGGAGAAAAGAATGATATATTTTCAGAACAGACATATGTGCCGTCAAAAGCTAGATCTGATTATGGTACTCTGAAGTATTATAAATCTTCCATGTCGAGAGAACATTTAACGTCTCGGCAATGAAAGGAGAATCACAGCTGGCTCTTTATTTTTCCTTAATAGCTGAAAACATGCCAGTAGATAAAACAGTTAGAATGTACTAGGCAGGTCAGAAAGGTTCAGCAAGACAAATAGCCACTAAACTAATTAAAGTCTTTACTTTTTCGATTTCAAGAAATAAACTCCAAGATTACTGTTTTGTAATGATGGTTGTTAATGTTCAAATTTTAATGCCAAGCTATGCCCGTAGCAGAGGAGAAGCTGGTAAAGTTCTGCGATTTTTTTAATCAGAATGTGACACAGGAAAATACAGTTATAACTGCAATGAGACGTGTGGTAATTGTTTGTATGGCAATAACAGTTGCTCTACATCAGACAGACGCTGCAGCAATGGCTGTAAAGCTGGATGGCAGGGTTATGATTGCAAAACAGGTATGGGTCAATTTCAGAACAGACATGAGAACCAACAAAAGCTAGATGTGATTATGGTACTCTGAAGTAGTATACATCTTTACCGTAGAAAGATTACTCAGTGTTTCCTTAATATCTGCAAACATTCCAGAAGATAAAATAGTAGTGAGAGCTTCATTGAGTGTCATGAAGGCTCACAACTGACCACTTGTCCACTAAACTAAGTAAAGTTTTATTTTTTTATTTCATGATATAAGTTTTGAAATTGCTGTTTTGTAATGTTACTTGTTAATGTTTAACTTTAATACGAAACATTGCCTTACAAAGATGTGAGGTTGTTAAAACTTTCGTTTCTTTTTATAAGGATGTTACACAGGAAAATACGGATATAACTGCAATGAAAAGTGTAGTAATTGTTTATTTGGCAATAACAGTTGCTCCTCTTCAGACGGACGCTGCAACAATGAATGTAAGGCTGGTTGGCAGGGTGATTATTGCAAGAAAGTTATGATCATTTTCAGAACAGACAAACGTGCCACCAAACGTTAGATGTGATTATGATACTCTGTAGTGATATACTACTTTATGTAGAAAGAACGTTTCACATATTTCAATAATTTCCATGTATCGTAATAATCGACATCGTATTTACATGTATTATTTTCGACCATTTGAATGGTAATGATAATGATGAAATGAATTTTCACCGTCCGTTTCGTTTTCAACTGAAAATTCTTAAGATTTACATAGACTTTGAACAGTTTGAATGAATAATAATAATTGTTTTGCAAGATTAATGGTATACAGGAAAATGTACATCAAGATGAAGATTTCATTTCATATACACATCACATACAAATAAACACAAATACATATATACATGCATGCATGCATACATACATACATACATACATACATACATACATACATACATACATACATACATACGTACATACATACATACATACATACATACATACATACATGCATACATACATACATGCATCCATGCATGCATGCATGCATGCAAGTATGTATGAATACATACATACATACATACATACATACATACATACATACATACATACATGCATACATACATACATACATACATACATACATAGACACATAGACACATAGATACATACATACATACATACATACATACATACATACATACATACATACATACATACATGTACTGATGTATGAATATTGCTGAAATGTGCTGGTCTAATTATAATCTTGATCTATCACATTCATATATTCCAGACTGTCTTTTAATGTTCCTCATGACCCAAAAATAGTGATTTTACCCACAGTATCATTGAACATTTTTTTAATTCTAATTAATAATTTAAATACACAATTCGTCTCAAATTGTAACTGATCACAACTAAACTACGTCCACAAGGATTGATGTAACATAGGAATGAATAATTTTTTGAGTTTTACACTAAAAAATATTCTAGAACATAGACCATTTCCAATGATAATTTCCATCAAATTCGCAAACAATTGCAGGTCTGATTGCTTAACGTTAACAAACAGCCTGACAAAGATCAGGATGGCCATGTTTTTTCCAAGGGTAAAGGCATTGTCCTAAACTCAAATCTAGGTACACATATTCAAAACATGACATCATTTGGGTTGATCCAACTACTACCTTCAAAACAGATTATGGAAAAAGGTCAAACACAGTTCAAATTAAATATGCGTAACCCCTTCCCTCATAAAGTGAAAGAAAGATTCATATATCAAATCCTTCTTTAACACATTAGTCAAATATACATCTAATAAATAATAATTAAAACTATATCGAATTATCTCATAGGACTGACACAAAAGATACATAAAGCATTGTAGCAATTCTCTACATGTGAAAGCGAATCTGTAAGCAGGCTATCGTTTCCCTTGATCTCCCAAATTTCTATGTTATATTCCCGCAGCAACAGACACCTAAAACAATTTCTGAATTTTGTTTTTATTTTCTTAAATAAGGGGAATGTGATCATTGAATACGATAATCAGAGTTGAACTAGTATACATTTCAATGTTTTCCAAAGCCAATATCAAAGCCAAACATCCTTTCTCGTGGAATAATTTCACTGGCACTTGTTTATATTGATATGACCTTCCTAAGCCTATATAAATTTTGGCGAATACAAGTGATGTTAAAAATTATGCTACATTAAGTATCATTAAAATGACATGAAAAAGGACCGAAATGTTGTTATTATCGGCATGTGAATTTAAACAAGTTTGGATTTCGTATGTTTTTCTTAAATAAGCAATGGCTCTTACGTTCAGAATTGAAAAGTTTGCAAAAAGAATTTCAATATTATTTCAATATTATTAAGTGCCTACAATTTATTAACATGCAGAAATGGAACCTATGGATCTGGATGCAATGGAACATGTGGCAATTGTTACAAAGGGAACATCAGTTGATCGCTGACAGACGGAAAGTGTACGGAAGGCTGTGAAGCAGGATGGCATGGTCACATATGTAAACTACGCATGTCAGTGTAAAGTACAATGACGATTTATAGACCAAGTCACACATCATTAACATATCTTGTTATATTAATTATAAAACAAATGCATATATATTTGAATCAGTATCGCAGTATTATGATGTGAATTGCTAATATAATTTTACAAAGAGAAGGTTAGCATATATGCTTCATTGATGAATACAGACACTTATTTTCAAATTCATACACCATACAAAACTATTGTCCGGCTTTGTTTATCTCATTGTACCGTAATATTCGAAATCATATTTCAGAGTTTGATTTATAACCATTTAAATGGTTACAACAATCATAAAATCAATTTTTCCCCTTCGTGTTTTGAACTGAAGAAAATTAAGTCGTAACGAAGAAGATTGTTGAGAAAGAATATTTATTGAGATGAAAAGCATTCATATACGTATCATTTTGCTAACAACAGAGTGAACGATACAGCTGACTGTAATTCGAAGCTAGAGTCTGGTAACTGTAAAGTAGAAACGAGTTTTACTTCTGACGAAATTTTCAATTAGTTTGTGGTTCAATACAAATTTCTGTTTACGATGCCTTAAAGGATTTGTTGATATAGTTGTAGTCTGGAATATTTGCACATGACTAAAGGCTCCTTTTATATTGTATATACTAGGAGGTATATAATATATTTTATATTAATGTCTAGTCGTGGGTGGGGACCTATAGTTGTGTTAGTTTGGTCTGTACATTCTTTGCTTTTAGCAACATGAAGAATCACACCCCCATTTCTAAATGGTTTATTCATACTCTGTTAGTTTGAATTTAATATCTATATTTAGGAAACATAACGCGTAGGGTGAGTGGTACATTATCTTCTTTTGTTTCATTATTTAAGAATGCGATGCAGGAACATACGGATTTAACTGCAATGATACCTGTGGTAATTGTTTTAATGGAAATTACAATTGCTCAAATCGATCGGTCAGTGCAACGGCACTTGTAAAGCTGGGTGGAAGGGTGACACATGTAAATTAGGTACTAATATTAGATTCCTAATTTACATTTTCAACTTGTACGAGTCTTCGTAAATGGAATCGTGTGTTATTGTAGTCTGGGCATTTTGTTTTTAAAGTGTTTAAAAGCATAAGGCTTAAATATTACTTCAAGCTTTCTAATATGCATTTGTTTAGGATATTTTATTATGATGTACCTGCATATAAAATCTTGAACGTTTTTAGGCATTGAGATTCATGTAACAATATTATAAATACTATTTTAGAGAAATTTCATGTTTGTATACTTTTTATATGCTTTAATTAGTTTTCGTCTTTTATCATTTATCTTGTTGTACTAGAATTTATATTAATTTGCTTTAGATTTGTCCTAAAGTTTCTTCTCGTTTGATTCCTATATCATTGCCTTTTGAGAGCATACCTCGTAATCCCCATCATATAGCGAAGATTGTAGAGATGCCGTTAAACAACACACATTTATACATCCTGTTGCGAGTGTATGGTCTTAGAATAAGTATTAGAAATTGAGAAAAAAGCAAGGTTAGTAAAACTGAGCAAGCAATTTATTTCTCCAGAATACAGAGTGGACATTCTAAAGGAACTTAAGTTCTTGGGGATTAAATCCCAAATAAATCATATAAGACGTATCCCTAGTCTTACAATATAAAGTGTTCCAAATGAATTTCGATCTTTAATGTGCTGACATACCTGTAGTCTTGAATGTGCAAATGTGAGCACAATCTTGATGTAATCCAGAATGTCTTTGAATGAATTGTACCAAGAATGATTTTAAAATAGCAATAAATAATTGTTTACTTGGTCTTTGTTATATACAGACCATCATCTGACTATGATAGAGCAGAATGCTATGGATCTAGGTCATTTCCGTCGAAATCCTAAATAATGTCAGGTCTCTTTACTTAAATATTAACAAACAAAAGTAGAAAGGTTTAGTAGACCATGTTGTTCCAAGGGAGCAATCAGTGCCCTAACCTCAAAACAAGTAAATATTTTTTTTTTAACAAAAAAGATGACTTAAATGAGGTAGGCCCAAACTCGTACACTCAAGTTACAGGTAAAGGTGAAGCACACAGTACTAATTTAATACAGATAATATATTGCATACCTACCTACCTACCTACTTACCTACCTGCATACATGCATACGTACCTACCTACATACCTAACTACCTGTCTGCATTCTGCATGCATGCATGCATCCGTGCGTACATACATACATACATACATTCATGCATACATACATACATACATAAATACATACATACATACATACATACATACATACATACATACATACATACATACATACATGCATACATACATACCTACATACATGCCTGCCTGCCTACCTACCTACCTACCTACATACATACATACATACATGCACACACAGGAAGAACAAAAGCAACATATTTTGTAAAACTTCCAAATGAATTTAATTATCAAAATTATAAATGAAAATGTGAGAGGAAATTACAGTAATAAGAAGTGGATCCAAAAAGTATTGCTGATAAAGTGCTATAAAAGTGCTAATGAATGAAAAGTATAAATTTTATAAATGGAAATGTACTGTTCGCCATAAATTTTTACGTTTACAAATGTCGTCGGAAAGAATCTGATTGTTCAGCTCTCTTCTTATATATGCCTTCTATTGCGACTCTATTTCACTATTTACCTTACGTGACAGACCTTACTATGCATTATGTCTCGAGAATGCCTATTCATGTGACCTTGCCAAAGCAATGGGAAGTTACAGAACACTGAAACCCCATAACCCGATGAGTAGTGAATCCAAGGCACCATTAAATCTTATTAGGATAATTATTAATATTTGCCGACACACCTTTAGTATCTACCAGACTCATTTCGCGTAGGCACAATATAACTAAAGCTATTCTGTACAATTTACAACCATGAATACAAATTACAAAGATGAAATTAAAATCATGTACTAAAAGTAAAAGAAATACATGGATACATTTATACATTCATACGGTTGAAAAAATGTTTTTCTTCTTGATTGTAAATATATATACATATCTATTATATCAATTGATTTAAATTTAATTTAAAATTAATGCATACTCATGTCACTCTCACTCACTGCAAATATTGTCATATACAAAATTGTATACATTGTCAAGATATCACATATTTAGCAGAACTGTAAAATCAAAGGACAGAAGGAGGAGTAGACATAATATAGAATGAAAGAGCATGACAGGGGCTATGGTATTGAATATATCCATATTTCTATAGAAGAAAGGCTAATATGCTATGGTTTCAAAACCGAACAGAAACAAGAAATCAAAATGGATAAATATAGAAAGAAAGGAAAAACTACATACCATATAATTTATAGAGCGAATATATTTTAAATGTAAGACCAGTCGTCGTGATTTTCACCCACACTTGTTTATTCGGGGTTTCAAAAATTATATTAAACTTACTTTACTGACTGGAAAACTCAGTTTGTACGTAGAAGAGTTAAACTTGCCCATAATATTCAAGAATAAAATATCACAACTAAAGCAAAGTAGCCTTGTAGCAAAATAAACGATGAGACGTTGTGTGGAAATTCCAATATATTTTATTTACATATACAGAACATCTGCTAACATTATGTCCTGATATGCACCATTGAAATAATATGTCGATAATTACAGTTATTAATACAAAATCTAAATAGGATATAACTAAATTATTTCCATTTAGGAAAGATCTTTTTTATATGTTTACTATCTAACTGAGTTTGGTGCTATTAATTTGTATACATGATCAATTGAAACTGCATTCCTTTGCTTTTCGTGTGGCATCGATTTAGACGCTTTGCCGTCGAAGACCGACAAAATATTAAACTAAAAGACATATTTACTCAGCTACTTTTAAATGGAGCTAACTCGCTGTATTCGTGCATTTCATTTAGCCTTGACTGTCATTTGTCTTCACTGGCATACCAAGTTGTCATAACAACTAGCTAAGGCTCGTATTATAGAACTATTCGTACATTATAACCAATAATATCACTGAGTATGTATCTTAGCAGGATCCTAACATGGAGAAACCAGTTGACAATTCTGCAATTGAACAGCTACTGCTTTTGATATTTTTAAAAATGAATTGATTTGAAAACAACAAGAATGTGGACAAGCTATGTTTGAATAATGTCTGAAAATTGCACAAAATATATGCTTGCACAAGACATTCGTTAGCCAAACTGGGATCAAAAGCGTTAACAGATCTCTCGTTGAACATTTTAGATTGTTTAATCTTTCAGTTCCGAGAGTTAACCGAAACACAATTTCTAGTTCAATAATTCATGCGTGTTCGATTATATAACATTTCAGGGGAAACTAGGTCTATGATAGAAATAATGGTTATAACATTGCACGCAACTTTATATTATATTACATTTGGTAACAGTTTCTTATGAAGCGATCGATTTGCATCTTAGCAGCAATGAATTTGTATGTTCTAGCTTCTTGTATGTTTGGCTGTATTTAAAAAAATTAATTTCCTTGTTATCGACACTTTGTGGACTATACGTATACGTGGATAGAAGAATCCTTATTAAAGTATGATGGATTAACGAAATTACAGTATGAATTATGTTCAATATTCGGGCAGAATTGCTGAAGTTATTACTGAAATATACATTATTGCGATTCGTCCTTAAAGGAAGAAGACTAACAATGAAACAAGCACAGAAAATGTAACAACAGCTACACATTATGCTAATTTGGTAGTTGGCAATCCAGGTAATTGTCATTATTCATTATCAAAAATTGTTTCAAATTGACTGTTCTTTATTCTGCTTTTAGTTATAGCAATATATGCTTCAATTATGTCACTATGCTATTGTGACTGGGTTGGACATCATGCTACCTGTATCATGATCCAGTGCTAGACATCACTATAAACTGCCACACTGAGGGAATCGTAGCTATATGACTGGAAAATTGTTAAAGCCACGTTAATAATCAAAATCACACACATACACTCAGAAACTATCAAGACACTCAGTTATACAAAAACTAGTTGCCGACGTGAAGTTGAGGATACCACGCAAAGCACAGAGATTTGCAATTCCGATGTGAAGTCATGGACGACATGTAACAAGCTGCATATGAATGATTACAAAGCTGAATCTGATCACTACGCAAGTTCTTTTCCCGTTCATATCCTTTACCTCAAAACCGACATTCAATTTACACACTCTGTACGAAGTCTAGATGTTATTATCGACCGTACGCTCAAACTATACAAACATGTAATGAACATATGTACGGCTGCTTATCTGGAAAAGAAGCACATCAGATCAATTTGCAGTTTTCTGTCGGTTGATGCCATGCCACTAAACACATTTGTGTAGCTTCGTTCTTTCATGATTTGTCTGTTGTTATTTGCTTCCATATGGTTCGCCTCAGTATCTACTACAAAAACTTGAAAATGTTAGAAACACTGCTACTCGGAGCATGCTGAGAGCACGAAGAACTGAGCTCGTCGCCTCCATGTTCTGTAACCTTCATAGGCTACCCGCTCGAACCTAATTAAGAAACTAAATGTGTTCACTGTGCTGCATTTCGCGTGGTTCAGTCTAATATACCTATCTGACATCACCTAGGTATAAACCCCATTTTGAAACGTACGCTCTTTTTCAGTCACTTCCACTCTTATTGTTCTCACTGTTAAAACAAAATCACGATACAACGTTCTTTTACCTAGCAGTGCACAGTTACCGGGAACAAATGGTTCGTAAATCTTAGACACAATGCTAATGTGTCCTCATTCACAAGACTCACCAATTTTGTCTACATGAACATATTTGAAGACCAAATAATGGTTGCTTATTAATTATGTGAACATGTATTTATTTTGTAATTTCATGGTGGTTGTTTGTAATCTTGTTGTTGTATGTTTTTTGATGCTCTCTAATATTGTAAAGCTTGTAGAGCTTCTAAAGATTAGGTGTTTTCCAAATTATTATTAGTGTTCTTATTATTATTATTATTACTATAATTATTATTTTTATTATTATTACTATTAGTAGTAGCAGTATTAGTAATACTAGTAGAAATATTAGTATAGTCTAAGCTTTCACGAGTGGGAAAAATGACAATTTGGAATAATCTTGATAAGATATTTAGATAAGCTCTGAATAATTAAACTGTAACTTACCAACCTTTGCAAACTTTTCCACAGAAACTCCGAGATAAGAGGAAGAAGAAGGATTCTACTCAGTCCGACTCAGACATAGACTACGTTAATGTCAGTAAGTAAAGAAAGTTGTCAAAGATGAAATGAATGCATGGGCGATACGAATATAAAGTGGTTTCACAAGATATACATATATTGGTACGTATATATTTCTCATGGGTTTCTAGTTATGATTAGATAAAGGATCCTTGCGGCAATATGTACAGAATATTTCCGTATCCAATCTTATGTCCGAAAAGTTGTCAATGCACGCTGTTAGGACTGTATGGTCTTAAGGTTAGTAACTGAAATGAGCAGAAACAAACAAATTTTGTAAGAATCAACCAGTAATGTCTTTCACAAGAATATAAAATAATATTTAAGAACAAAAATTGCATTACAGAGTCGATCAAAAGAATTTCCAAAAGGTTTCTAAGTGATCGATGTAAGCGACAAAAAAGTTAAATTCCAGATGTAATCATATTTATTAAAGACTGGAAAATTGACGTAGACCTTTTGTTTCACCAAATGGTGTCATCTCAGATTGGTAAAGTCTATATTGCGTTACGAATGCCGACATTTCCTTGGTTCTTTCCGTGAATGGAATTTGCCAGAATCATTTCAAAAGGTCAAGCCTGGAAACATTGTTTGCATTTCCAATTCTGTCAATGCAGTAATCGATTCATGGTATGCGACATTAGACTGTTTTGATCACACTGTTCACTTTTCTACAGTCGGAGCACATGCGGCAAATTATCTGATTGGGCCACACGAATACATGGTAAAAACCATTTACATTTACTTGGTTAAATAAAGTCTTTCTCAAGCAAATATTGTTTCTTTTTTTTCAAAAAAGGATGCTGCTTGACAGGTATGGAATCTACAATTTCCAACTGTGGTAAATTTTATTTGCTCGTGTATGAACATCTCGCAACATGTGCGCGCATATTCACATAATAACTATTTTACTTCACTCATTGCTTTCGGCAACAGATGTAAATATTTCAGGCTCGGAGTGTTCCATATTGCTGAATTCTGAAGATTGATAAAACCAACATCACTATATTCCTATTCAAAATCATCGTTTAAATCGTCATTGTATCCTACAGCTACAACTAAATTAACATTACAATGATAATAATAATAATAATAATAATGACTTTGTATAGCGCCTAACCTTTAGAAGCTCTAAGCGCTTTACAACTTTAGACAACACATATAAGATAAGAAACACGATAATATTATTACAAAAACAAACAACATCAAATTAAAAAACATTAAAAAATAAAAAACATGATGACAATATTTCAGGTAGGAACCATTATTAGGTCTTTAAGTTTGTTCTTGCTGTCGAAATAAGTGAGTTTTGAGAGCCCTCTTGAATGTGATCACTATGTTTTTGTGTCTAAGTTCCTGTGGGCAATTCATTCCACGTTGTTGGGCCCTGGTATGCAAAAGAATTCTGTCCATATGACTTTGTTTTCATACTTGGAATACAGAGTATTCGATTGTCAGAAGAGGAGCCTAAGTATCTTGCTGGTGTGTACACATGAGTGAGGTCAGATAGGTCTGTTGGACTAGAGTTCGACAGTGAAATGTAGCACAGAGAACAAATTTTGTGTTTGATTCTGGATCGAATGGATAGCCAGTATAGGGTACATAGCAGCTGGGAGGTGTGCTCTGATCGTGGTACTCTAAGTATGATCCGAGCAGCTGTGTTTTGAACTTTTTGAAGTTTCTGGAGTAGATATTGTGACGAACCAGGCAGAATTGAGTTACAATATTCCAGTCTTGAAAGTACTAATGAACACACACGTGTTTTAGTGGCATCAACTGAAAGATATTTGCTAATTGAGCTGATGTGTCTCAGCTCAAGATATGCAGCCTTGAATATGTTCATGACATGTTGGTGCAATATCAGAGTACTGTCCAGAGTAACACCTAGGTTTCGTACTGATTGTGCCAATTTAATGTTGGCGTTGCTGATTTTTATTGTTTGAGGTAAAGGATGTGAATGAGAAAGTCTTTGTGTTGTGATCAGAATGGCCTCAGTTGTATCATCATTCATCTGCAACTTGTTACAAGTCATCCATGATTTCACATCAGAAATACACCTCTCTACACCTTGGATATTAGCATCAACTTCAGTTGGGTGGATAGTTTTGTATATTTGCGTGTCACCAGCGTACAATTGATGTGACACTGGATGATGATCTATGACACTTGAGAGCGACTGAGTGTACAGAATGAAGAGAACATGTCCAAGAACAGACCCATGTGGAACACCACAACATAGATCAACTGGGTTGGAGTGTATTCCATTTGCAGATACAATTTGTGTCATGTTGACCAAGTAGGACTTGAACCACAGTAAGGTTGTATCATGAATGCCAAATACGTCCTGGAGAAGGTGAAGTAATATATCATGGTATATTGTGTCAAATGCTGCAGACAAATCAAGGAGGGCGAGGACTGTAATCTTTCCGCTCTCCAATGCAGAGAGAATGTCATTGACTACTTTTAGAAGAGTAGTTTCAGTACTGTGGCAAGGGCGATATGCAGATTGTACATTGCTAAAGAGACTGTTTGAATTTAGATGAGATACAAGCTGGGATAGAACAACCTTTTCTAAGATTTTTTAAATGAATTTGAGATTAGAAACTAGGAGGTAGTTCTTTAAATCGTTATGGTCTAGTGTTGGTTTCTTCAGCAGAGGCTTTACAATGGCAGTTTTGTAAAATGATGGGAATTCCCGGATGAGAGGAAGGTATTAATAACATCAGTTAGTGGAGACAATACTGGATCTAAGGACTCAAACAGCAGTGATGTTGGAATCAAGTTCACATGACTTTGGTGCATTCTTCATCACGATTGTACGTACGAAATCCATAGAGACAGGTTCAAATGCTGCTATTGGTTGCCGCTCAAATTCTGTATCCCAACTGTATGGTGAAGTCAAGGCAATTGAAATTGTGGTGTCAAGCTTATCTCTAATGGTTTGTACTTTGTCACGGAAAAAAAAATTGCAAACATGTCCGGAAGGTCGACTGGAGGGAAGGTAGTTGGAAGTGGTGTTGATTTGTTCCTTGACATTAGCTTGTTAGTAATCTCGAAGAGCAGCTGGAACTTTCCATGATCTTAGTAGTGTAGTGGGCTGATTTCGCTGCATGGACTATATTTGTGACGTTCTTCTTAGCGACTTCATAGATTGTCTCTATCAACAGAGGATGTTAACATTTTCATGTGGCAAAATTGTTTATGTTGGTGTCTCCCACGAGAACTAATGATGTAAATACTGACGTCACTAACTTTCTATTCAATTGTTTAAGGACCTTAATACTTATCTAATACAAAATTTTGAGGTATGAATATGAGAGGCAGAACTCTGTCACTAGGCATTTCATTTCCTTTGTGATTCGGTCATACATTAATTTCATGTTTGATTGAGTAGAGTGAAGATTAATTATTGATACTTCGCAAGCCTTTGACAGTTTATATTTGAAATCAGAAATATAGTAATGTATATTTATTTCTGTATCTTTAGTCAAAAACGTTTATCTCCAAAAAACGAACTCAAAATAATTAAAACCTAATGACACATGAATGATTCTCTAGCAGCAATCAACATCAAATGTACACCTTCCACTCTGTCATGTCTTGTATCATCTTTCCAAAGCCGTTCAGGGTGAATAGGGAAAAGACAGAACCTGTTTGATTGCTGCTTCATGCAGAATTCGCCGGGAAATTCCAGACTTAACATTTGACCGTTGATCAGATTGGACAGATGTTAGAAGGTCAACATGTGTAAAAGCCTTTATTATAGATTTTGCTATGGTTTTAGTGTTAATATTTTTCAAAAGAAATGCTTCTTTAAATATATTGGACACAACAACAAATGGTTGCATGATTTGGTCTTATGCAAGGGACTGTCACAGTCTACCATTATTCGCCTAACTGGTTCGTCAAATGCATGAAACTGTTGCAGATGTTACAATTGTCAAGAGGAATGACGTTTTGATCCAAACAAGTCTTGCCAGTTACAAATGGATTAACCACAACATTATCTCCAGCTAGCTCATTACACAGAAAATAAATAAAACCTCTCACTGGGTGAAGAACGTACCGTTCTGACAGTCACTTTTACTGAAACATTTACACAGTAGAGAGGAATATCAACAAAAGACATTCTCTAATTACTGAATGAAAACTCTTTTACTGGAAGAAGACTTCTCAGATGTATCAAAAGTACCCGATAATAATAGATTTTGAGATGATCATGTGTTCGTTAATATTGTAATTTACATAGGCTTACTTGCACGTGATACATACAATATTTGGACATGAATGATTCTTAATTCGACATAATAAAATCAGACTGGGGTTTGTTTGACTCAACCAATGCATTGCTTTCAATATATGGTCGTGACATTCCCCACTTAGTTATAATAACATTTATAATGGATCTGTCCTTATTTTCTTCCTCATTTTTCAATCTTTATCAATCATGAATAACTTGCCCACACTTCTAAAAATACGTGCACATAAGGAGACATTTATGGTCAGAGTTGAAAGACGTTTGAATACTAAAAGTTGTGCTAGGTTAAGATTTAGCAGTGTTCGTATGAGTCTGAGAAGCTCTTTTACTGTACCAACATGGGAGGAAGACATATTGACAAATTAAACTGGATGTTCTTCAAGGCAGGTCACTATGGACGGAATTCTTGTATCTAATACAAGAAGGCAATCGCCTGACAAATATTTTTCTATTCAATTTATTTTTTAATAAACCGTTTCTGAAACATCAATATTATCACTGTAATACAAAAATGGAAAAATGTTGTTTTTTGTTAAAACCGCCCTCACTCTCTTCTGTCTGTCCATGTGTCCTTCTCCACACACACACACACACACACACACACACACACACACACACATATATATATATATATATATATATATATATATATATATATATATATATATATATATATATATATATATATATATATATATATCCTCTTTATCTCCTCAGATATGTTGACAAGGTCATATATTGGTGTAGAATTGTATTGTCCTGTGATTATTTGCAACAGTTCTCGACAAGAAGACAGGTGTGTTATATGAAAGCTGGCGGGTTCCATTAAATGCATGCATGAATACCAATGTACGCGTGATTTAACCTGAATATACTTAATCTGTATCTCTTGAAGATCCTTCATTACTATTAATTACAAATGCTGATGAGACTGGATCTTCTTCAAACAAAAGAGATGAGCATAATTGGTCCTATATAACGTTGTTTTTTTACATTCACAAAAAATTGGAGGGATGTATTCACATTCTTTGCAATTTGTCGGCCGAGGAAATAGGTGCCGTGTAATTATTTATGCGTTTATAATTTTGCTAGCGCAGTTTATTTAGATGCAGAAGTAATGTTTCTTTATTTACCTGGTTTGCGTTCGGAATTGTTCCATTTCTCTAAATGATCCACTTACATAGACACTGTTAATTTCGCGGGCTTTAGAGTTGCAAAAATCGTTTATTGTTTATGGTAGATCACGACAAATATCAGAAAGGACTTACATCCATGTTGATATGCCACTTGTGAATAAAGGTTTACATACATATTTTCCTTCTTTATATCTAATTATTTTATTAACTAGTACTAATACTAGTACAACTACTACTACTAATAATACGAATAAGAATGATAATAATAATAATAATATTAATTCAAGTCTATGTCATTTAGAAGACGAGAGAAGAGAGGATTTGGAACGCTGCGGTAATTTTGTTCAAATGTTGAAGTCCCTTGAAGGAGACCTAAGAATCTTAGAGGAGAAGAGAAAGTGTCTTTTAGAAAGGAAAGAAATTATTCTGCGCCAAGAACTTGCGAAAACCACGGAAAATGAGAACTAAGGACATTCCTTAATACCCAATGAGTCCTTGCAAAATGGATATGTATTAAATCCATACTTCTTGATACACGTAACATCAATGTTTTCTCTGTTACATGTACACATGTGTTACAACAGTAGTGTTCACCCAAAAGGGAATTATATAATATAGCGGAATCATAATACATTATATGATGATCTATTCATTTTTGCATGAAAATACTGCGTTCGTTGTTGTTACTTCACACGGTTTCCCTTTCGGTATGATGCTAAGATCCATCACTAGCTGGGTAAACTGATATTATCTCTGTTACATGTATATGCCCTATTCACTAGAAAATATCCTTTACTATCATGGATTTCAAGCATGGCTGAATCTACCATTGCTTTTTTAGAGCATAATCCATTTACAACTTACGCTGGTTGTGCACATTTATAATATTGGTGTAGTAGTAACTTTCTACAATAACATTTTGTTGTATTGAGGGGATAACTAATGTAATCTTAGTATATAAAGTTCTGCATGAAATATCTGCATATATTATTTCCGTTCATATTTGTATATATTAACAAAGTGCGTGATTTGAAGATTTTGGTACACACTAAGCTTTGTGAATCCTGAAGCACCATTTTTTAAATATGTATACATATAAGCTTCTGATGGATGTTCGCTTTGTATATAATTTGAAATACATTTAAGATATTTTCAGAGAAAAAAACACCCCATCATTGTAAATGCGTAGGATTTAAAAGTGTTGTTATCAGTAGTTGCTATATTTTTATGGATGAATAGGAAAACATGAATTTCAAGATGTTTGCCGTTTGACATTAAAGAAATAGCTCAAAAACTGGCATGAGACTGTATTTCAGTCAAATATAGTTCAGAAAGATAATAATCAGAACGTTGAGTGTTTGACGAAATTTCAACTTTAATTTGAAAAAGTGTAGGATAAGTAATGTGGCTGGTAATAATAAATATATATCCCATGGTAGTAGTGTCAACAATGTTTGGTTCCATATAATATTGTTCCTGGTCTTATATAGTACGGTTAGAAGCTACCGTGCACAGTTAGCTGTAGTGAGTTTTTTATGAACAGGTGGTTCTGACCACTGATACCAGTTAAATGTCTTTCACAAAGTATTTCACATATATATTTTTACGCGCTGCACTTGGAGCGTTTGTTTTTGATTTTATCCAGCCCGGCCATCTATTCAGTCAGGACTAATTGGCACGATTATGAGAATACATCTGACATAGTGAAATGAAATTTGGTATTCGAGTTTGTATATATATATGTAGATTACATGATTAGTTTACAATTAATAAAAAGTATTTGCCTACTTTTTGTTTGATTTGTTGCCCAGATTGTTGGAGTTTTATATTGTGTGTGTGTGATTTGGATTTTTAACGCAGCTTTAAAAACAATTAAGTGATATCGCTACGATGGTTGCAGTGTGGCAGCTATTTGTGATGTCTAGCACTGGGGCATCATGCTGCAGACATGTGGCATGATGTCACACGCAGTCACATTATCCTGACGCATGACCGACCACTTCTAACACTAACCTCTTAGTGCTGAGCTCCAAGCGAGGTAGCAGTTAGTAACATGTTTATAAGTCTTTTGTATGACTCGGCCGAGGATTGAACACACGACCTCAGGCATCAAGACAGACGCTTTAACCACTAGGCCACCTAAGTTGTCCGATATTTGTTTGAAAAACTTGATAATTCAATTACGCAGACAAAACAAAGCCATTCCACTGGATGCATCGGAATGTTTGTATGCATATGTACACCATCTGACTAGTTGATTCATTTATATCATTTGCTATCGTTTATTATTTTTGGGGGCGGGATTTGTGATTTCTAAGATCCACGCGAGCAGTTAGTAGGATTTCATAAAACTGCATGATAGCAAAAGTATAGGAAGCGTGCTTCTTGATATATGTAGATGAAATTTTTTTAGATTTCCATTCCATTTTGAGTATTCGAATTTGACTTTGACTTAAAGTAAAACTCTTGAGAGCAAAATTTAATCAGAAGTCGTTTCAAAAAGCCAAATTAAATTTAGTTTTTTCTTATAGAAAATAGTCATCGAATACACTATACTTAAGTTACTAAAGAAGCTTATGGAATCATGACTTTCATGATACGTCGACTTCCAAAAGATAAAATATCGAATGGCAAAAATAAATATCAGAGAGAGAGATAGAGAGAGAGATATTCATTTTTCAGTCTTAAAGTCAACAGTCATCTTACTATAGCTTCGTCCACTAATAATAAATACACATATTTGTGTACTACCCTATGGGCATTAGATAGTCTGCTATCAATTTTCGGATAAGAAACTATAAATTGTTCATCAGTCACATTTTATGAATTTTTCAATGATGAGCCTATTATGTTTAACTTTGTAGAGCATTAAAAGATAATTACTTCACAAATAATTGGATGTTGTAACTGCATAATAGACTGGTGGTAACCATTCTCTTAACTTATTGGCATGCTTATAGTTCACTTATTTATGGGCATTTTCATTCAGTTTGAGGCATTTTTAATTTGTGTTATTTACGTTTACTTTACTTTAAACAATTTAATTTTGTTTCTGATACTTAAAGATGTTCCCAAACTTATTTTGGTTGACAATACAGTTCGATCGAATATCTATTATCTATTTGAAGTGCATTTACTTATCTCATCCATATTTTCGTGGAAAATTTGTTTTGAATATAAATCAAGACTTGATGTTTCCTTTTCCTTAGAATATACTCAATTCAGTAATTGAGAACGAAGAAGTATAATTGATATAGCAAACTGTATACTCTACATTGCACATTTGGTCCGTCTGCATGTATATATGTCTATCAGTCTGCTTATGTCTCTATCACATAGGATGATATTCTCCTCAAATATTGATATAACTAAAGTAATGTTACCTGGTTGTATTTGTAACGCGTGCATTATCAGGATGAAAATTTACGATTGTAATTATTCAAGTTTAGGGATGAAAAATGTACAGCTCTTATCCTACGTCAATATATCATTAACGTAGAGATGCTTCAAAAGCAGACTTTGAAGTTCAACATGTAAGGAATAATTACCATTAGAACATATTGCTGTAGAAAATAACAACATATTAAGAAGTTTCTTTGGAATATATACTGATTTGTATGAAAATACATACTTTTAAAAGCACTTTAAGATTACTGAGAAAATGTTTTGCTAACATTTTATTTTTACCAGGTTCCTATCATTTGTATACAGTAATGGGCAATTCAAGCATTTAGTACTACAAGCAAAAGCAAAACAGCCAGCTGGCATTTGTATTTGCAGGCATGGCATATGTTCATAAAACATTAGGTGGTGTGGAACAATTTCGTGCAAACCAGTTTAAGGTAAACTCAAATCAATGGCGAGTGCAATGTGCACCAGGAAAAATAGTTCGGTCCGATTCAGATTATGACATAGTGGGATCTAATGTAATGGCATCTGATACGAGAAAACTACACACGATAGACCACATTTTGATGGCAGAAGGGAATATCGCTTGAGATGGGATTCAATCTACCTTTTTGGTTGAACGGAACTTTGAAATTGGAATAAGTCTCTCCGTTTAAACTGATAATTTAGTTTAGAACACCACCGTCGCCGCCCCAACATCCGCTCCAAGAAAGTAAAATATTGGTACAATTCGAAAGTAAACCAAACAATTAATTAATACAGAGGACAAGGGTCTGATATAAACATTTGACGCACTCACAGAATGTGATATATATATATATATATATATATATATATATATATATATATATATATATATATATATATATATATATATATATATATATATATATATATATATATCATATATATATATATGACTACAACGGTGCCAAATATATGGAAGTTAAGCTGGATTTGATTCAGAGATCATCTTACTATCTCAGTATTCGTTACATGCTAAAATACTCTTATCTTAATAATAGAGTAAAATATATTGGCAGGAATATCGCAACACCTAATTTCATTTTCAAACCAAGGCTCAGGCTATTTCGTCATTTGTACGTGATCGCAGTTACAAATTGTATGATGCCATACCAATATATTTGTTACGATCATTACATATGTGGGCTGAGGATTATAAAAATTCCTTCACCTTAACCTACTTTAGTGAGCAATAAATAGTAATAAATAAAATAATGCATCTATAGTGTATAGTATATGCAGAATATTGGAGCTAAATGAAAAATCTTAGAATAATTTGCTTTTAGCTGGTGATGACAGAAACGTCCGTACGTACTTTGAGTTTGAAAAGTAAGTCTACATTGAAAAGTGGAATAATACTAATCCGGATATATGCCTGATAATTGTCTAAAAGTATATTTAATAGGACAACACGAGCAATAGCTAAGTGTTGCCGGTAAATGGGTGTGAACCGTAACTACTGGCAGCAACAATTACCCTTGTACAAACCACTGCCATTTGTTTAGCTTCCTACAGAACGAAGCCTCGTTTTATAAAGAAAGACAATATTTAGTCAATGCTAAATGTATTGACCATTTATTGCACAAACGGAGAAATCTATTGTCTTGTATCCTGGGACTACATAAATTAAAGACATTTAGCCAAATGAGTCAAAGTCTAAGCCCAGGTTAACAAGCAGCCAGCTAATGTAGTCAGTAATTTACATTAAATAAGTTTGCACAAACTTGTTATCAGTATTTTTACAAAATAACGTTAAGACTTCCCTAAAAATGTGAACTAGTTCGTCCCAAATAAAACTGGTGCCGTTCAGATATCCAATATGGCAGTGACAGTAACCCTCTAGAAATATTGTCATCTGTTCTCCTCCTAAACAGATGTTCAAATTAGCATGAGGTTTTCATGGGGTTGATCTTACATCCATTACTGGAGTAGCGGCGCACATTTTTAATCCCGGTTATCTATACAATGAATTCCATATCAACATGGAGCTTTCACCAGAATGCATCTTTTGATGTCTACTTGGTGCTAAATGAAAATGGTGCCGATTCGACCTCCGTTGTGGCTGCAATTTTGTAATCTTACTAATTTACTCATCCGGGATTGATAGTCATATCGACATTGATCAAACTATGTTCTATGATATTTATGTTGTTCAAAAATTTATTTCGGACACGGTTTCTATACTCAGCAATTAAAAGGAATAAACTGTTTTAGCCTTGATTCCTTATCTGTTATATATGTTTTGGTCCCATCAACGGACTCTTGTTATTTGCTACTAATTGCTTTCCACCATTATGAAGTCCTTGCTCGTTAAATATCCCATCTTAAAGTAAAGATATTTTCTTACAATCAACTTAATTTGTAGCTTCAGATACAATTACCATGTACTGGCGATTTTATTGTGGGCTAGGCAACCCATATTTATGTCCTTAGTTTTATTTTATGGCTGAAAGCTGTAAACACGACCTTTCTGCATTATACGTAGAATACTGGTATTGTGAATAAGCGAAGTGATTCGAGCGGGAACAACTCGTCTCTCTGTCCAAAAATGTTCTTCGCTGCAATATGATCACGCTGCGTGTCAGTTTACTGTGCTTATATGTTATATATGTAATATATACACAGCTTGTGTTGGAGCAATGGGATTAGGGATGTACTGGTGTATCTCTTGTAGTTATGGTGTGAATATTCAACCAGCTCAGCGACACATTAGACAGACCTTTCATAAAAAAGCACATGCAAAACCTAAAAAGAACTAAATATAAATAGACGTGATAGAAAATATCTTTCACAAGTAGATGATTAACAATATGAAGATGGAATAGGGGATTGGTATATAATAACAGAAGGGATGAGCGTAAATATGTTTATTACAGTGTTGAACCAATGTAGCAGATACGGAACCTCATTAAGACACGTCATCAAAGAAGTAGCAGTTTTGATGGCAAAGTAAAATGCTTGTAGGATGCTGCCAAAACTTTTGACAGTATTAAAATAAAATTTAAGTGGATAAAGGAATATGTTGTTATACGTTAAGGCTGAATGGTGGTTCAGCAGCTGAGATTCATGCTACAGTAGACCTTTTTCATGTTTGATGGCGTGTGAAAACAAATGAAACACATTCAAATGCCACTTAAGTGACTGGGTGACAGGGGAAGAGGGGACCTGTTCTTTATCTGCAGATTGGTGGCCACATATTATCTATGGTAAATATTAGGGAAGGCTGTGTGGCATATATTTTCTGGAAAAATAATTTGGCTTCTAAATTTCATTGAACTGGCTTATCATCCTCAGAAAAAGATACAAGATATATCATGATAGTTTAAAATTGTTCTACCGCATCTGAAGAAAAAAATAATTTCAAACCAACTTTTGACAGGTGAAATAGGAAACTTCTGATCACTCTTCGTTGAGCATCATATCATATACGGAAACAAATTATAACTTAACATGCAATCAAATCTATCACGTTTTAAACATCTGTCACAGTTATGTTTCATTATGTTTTGTTATTGTTACTTGTTGTTCATATTGGTAATAATGATGACAATGCTTTATTACTTTTCTTTAAAAAGAACAGTTAGGTCAATATAATGCTGGCATGCAAATATTGTATTGTGTCTTGCTGAAAAACACGCTGCTATGGTTGACCCTAGCTGATCTGATGGCTGGGCTCGTATTTTTCTCTGAACTTGGGGCACTTATGTTTTGCAAACAAGAATCCGGTTGACACGTATTTTGCTGTAGTTATTTTGAGTGTACCGAAGTAGCTATTTGTATATTAATATTGCATAGAGTATGGTGTGTACTAGCCTTATTGGTGTGAAAAGTATTATTGAGGAAAGTGTGTGTCAATTTATGGTTGGCTGTCATCAATGTCCTGCCTTTTCACAAACAGTTGATGGGGCATTTTTGTGTGTGAATGTTATTATATATGTCATTCCAATAAACTTACCAGCATTATTTCACTGATACTTATTTATATATGAAGAAAACCATATTGCATTCGGTGGGCTATTACAGCAATATTTCGTAAATTCACTCACGCTTAAATTATATTGCCATATCATATTGTTCTGCTCAATACATTTTTAAAAAAAATAGATAAACTCATGAAACCAGGCAATTTTATCAAGTCTGAAGAATCGAACGTTTCGGTTTTTGTGTCTAGTTAGGGCATACATGCTTTGCAAGGAAGTCATGCAACTATTTTGTTGTAAGAGGTCACTAATTTTAGATGTTTTTGATTTACCTTAATAATGCCATGCCAACGTTTCACTAACATTCCCCATAACTGCCTTAAAATGAGCTTTTGCATTATCTTGCATAATTCTAACAGTATTTTGTGAGAGGTAGTAAAATACAAATGATGAAAAATATTTCTTTTATTTTGAAATCGCATGTATTGAAGTCATTTTACTATTTGAAAACAAGTTCGTGAATTAATCTGCCATTGGCGAAATCCTCAATTTACATTCAGTGATAAACCAAGAATAATTTCAAGAAAATGCAGGGTATTTTACTGTCTGCCGGCAAGCAAAATGTCTCACTTGCATATCAAACAATAGGACAGATGTTTTAACATTTTAATTTGAGGAAGGAAGGTTGAGTGGAAAAGATTTCTGATTACGGAAATCCTCTCCATATAATGCTAGAGATGCAGACTAATTCATTTGTTCAAAACCGTGTGGTTATTATCAAACATATTTTTCCGTAATTATTATTTGAAAAAATGTCATACTGGGGAGTAAACTTCTAATTCATAATTATAGTTATCATTATTTCTATCTAGGCCTGATACTTCACTTGCGTTAATCGCTACAAGTAGTATGTGTTCGTAAGAGCATGACTCCATATGTGTAATCTCCCTTGTGACCATGTCAGTGCTCAATGTAGCATTCTTAAGTAAACACCATGGGGAGAACAATGTGTGCGATCATTACCCCATTACCGAACGACCATACCTTGTATATAAACATTATGATTTACTAGTTAGACTACCGATATGAGTACAATCTTAATGTAACAAATACTGGAACAAACATTGGAAGAATTTATCAGCCAGTACAGAGCAAAACATAAAACCAATGAATTGTAATAAGACTGGGAAATTAGCGTTTGTGATGGGTTCTTGGATACACCACTACCGATAACAAAATGGTGCTGTTAGAATTCAAACGACCGTTCCGACGTGGTGTGAGTAAGCTAGCAGAATATTATCTTCTTCAAATATTATCAGGTTAGAAGTTTATATGCTGGCTTAGCATGTATTTCAGCATTTTTTTAAATATCTTTTTAATGTTTTTCTAATGTCATGTTGTTTGTTTTTGTATTAATAGTATTATGTTTCTTATCTTATAGGTGTTGTCTAAAGTTGTAAAGCGCTTAGAGCCTCTAAAGATTAGGCGCTATACAAAGTCCTCATTATTATTAGTATTATCACCGTTGACACCTAGGAATCGTAACATGTTTCGGTGAGAACAAAACGATAATACCTACCGATTTTGTAGTCTTAGAAAAAGCTGTTTTGTTAAAACTACCCTCGTCAAAAACAACTACCGGGTTTTCTGTTTTTACATCAAGATAATGTGCCGATGTGTATGTATGATTTAATCGAATTTCACGCGAAGAAAAACTAGGATAAGCAAGGTGGTGCAATATTACCATTCAAAGTTTCGCTGAAGTGTTTCATCACGTTGATAGAATTCTGTACAGAATTATGCAATTTAATTCGTGTAATTAAACAAGCGAAGCAGAATGGAGATCACAAACCGTTCGTGATCATTAGGAAGCAGATGAAGATGGTAAAGGCAGAATCGTCAGGCTGAAAAATGCTACCATAATACGTCAGTAATGCTGGATACACAAAGTTTGCGGCTTTATGAGCACAGAGTATTAAAACATGTTGTTCTACATCATATATTTATAATCGAAGCTCACCAGGAATCATCCAAGTTGGTTTCGTGATTGATCACATCAACGGTGATTGACTTGGCAACCGTTTATACAAGATATAATTGACCATGAAGAGCACAAATTCATAACATGCTGAAAACATATGTAAGGTACTTGCATTGAATATGGAGACAGGCGAGCTAACAGAGTAAATATTGATAATAAAATTATCTGACGATCCGGTCTTGAAATAAACTGAGTAAAAATAAAATACATGTGCTATGGAGAAACGAGAACATCAATGTACAAGAAACGTAAAGTTTATATGTCGATTTAGATATTAATGCGATCAATTTCGCTCGTATTTTTTTATCTCGCTACATATGCTGGACGATGATCTCATGGATGATTTTTAATGCATTACAGAATCATTTCCTAGACGGAAAGATAGGATTTTATTTAAATGCTTGTGTTGGAGACTTTGTCAGGTTGTAATGCTGGTTAAAATACCATGCCAGCGCCTGATATAATTAGCATGCTCTAATTCGCATGAATTCCGTGGACAAGATAACTGCTTTGATTAGTGTTGTTGTTGGTAATGTCATCAGGGAAGGTATTTGTCTGAAGTAACGATACTTATGCTAAACAGATAAACTCTATATTGGGATGTCCGTAGAGGTTGACAAGCTCATTTTTGATTTCATGGTCAAGTTGTTTTGGAAATGAAGTTGAAATATATTATCAGATTCATTCCATATTCGCTGCGTTGACTAAATGCTGAATTAGCACTTTGAGTTCGAGTAAGTTTTTGTGTTAAAATTTTCATATGCTAATCAAAGTTTAATGTACAATTTTGAAAATGTATCAGGCGACAAATACCATCGTCGAAGAACATCCTCGATTACTCTTGTCAGCATATTGATGCTTACAAGTATATCTAACGTATAAGGGTTTATCTGACTATTAATATAACTGAAATAATTATTTGCCACGTTGACAAAGGGTTCTCAGTAGTGAGTTTTATCTATGCATTGATAAATTTCGTAAAACGCCGAAGCAATCTTTTCAGAGCTAAAATTTATTCCGTCCCTTGTGAAAAATTAGTCTTTTAGTTTTGGTTTATACAGAAATGACCGATCAATCGTGATTCGTGGCCTAACTGAAAATTTCGATCAGCAATCTTCTTGTGTTGGTCAGGTTGTGTGGCGGGGGAATCAATATAATACGATGTCTAAATCCTTTTTATTTAAAATCTCATCATAGATTTTATGAAAATTCGTATCTTGAGAATATGCATGCAATTATGAGTAAACGGAACAATGTAAATAATGATCCATTATGTTATGCTCGTGATACACGATCAAGTAAAAAATATAATCGGTTACTTTGTGTTATCCAAAATGGTATCAGGGTTGTCATCTTCCAAAATATCATCCAGTTATCTTTCTTATCAGGCATGCACACCATTTCCATGAATATGTCAACGGCTTCGAATATATCCTTTTAAATTAGTCGAGGTTGGTTTTTATATCCACACGCTCTTGTTTAAATCTCGATGGTGGTGTACGCCGTTTTCGCCATTTTGTCATCGGGCATATCAGCGTGTTCAGTTAAAATAATGTGACTACACCACGAGAGATGCCAACGATTCTGGACAGTTTCTCTATAGCGATTATGTCAAATAAATTTACCAATAAACTTAGATTAGAGAAACAGGGAGTCCCGGGTTAGTGTGTTCTTCAATCTGACACAGTATCCCAGCTGTTGATAGCAAAACTCATGCAGCAACGATCTGGATACAGCGGTGCTAGAGTACAATGTTGTCCACATGGCTTCTGGTATATTTCTGGCGTTGATATTCCAGCCGATATTCTGATAACGATACTAAAACGTCCTCGCAGATGAAATTTCAAAATACTAATTTCTGTTGAAAACTTAATCTTATTCTACCCCACCTCTGATGTAAGTAGCTGAAATTGTCTATACGCTAGTCGCTGACAGCCGCGTTATTGTGAATGACTTACGGCATGAGACGCATAGTTTTTATCAACGAACGGTGTTGTGGATAACTCGTTAGGGATATTTACCCCATGTTCAAATTTCATTTTATGGTGCCACCGGTTCTACTTAACATAGTACTAGGATGCGTTTTTAATCGTGACTGTTAGGACGGCGTAATCAATAGGGTCAAGATCAATATCGCTAGGATGTAAAATGTGTTCTTTGTGGAAATGTTAAGTTCAAAGACCATCGGCCACCAGACAATGATACCTGTTATTACGAGCGTGAGTCAGTGTGGCCGCACATGTTTCATCACCGCTTTTACACATGTATATGTTAATGAATCATTATTTGCTGATGTTAAAGTTCACATGTCATGATATCCGCGATTGAAACAACTTTTCTCATACCCGCTTAATTCGGTGACGCTTTCGCCTCCGATGGAAGTGACAAACCAGAGTAACTCAATGCATTTATAATGTTTGCAAATTTCTTCCGTGACAAAGTACAAACCAATAGAGATAAGCCTGACACCACAATTTCAATTGACTCGTCGCCACCATACAGTTGAGATACAGAATTTGAGCGGCAACCATTAGCAGTATTTGAACCTGTCTCTATGGATTTCGTACGTACAATCCTGTTGAAAAGTGCACCAAAATCACGTGAACTTGATCCAATTCTAACATCACTGCTGCTTGAGTGCTTATATACAGTATTGCCTTCACTATCTGATGTTATTAATACCTCTATCTCATCGGGGAATTCCCATCGTTTTTCAAAACTGCTGTAGAAACCATAACGATTTAAAGAACTACCGATCAGTTTCTAATCTCCAATTCATATACGAAATCTTAGAAAAGGTTGTTCTATCCCAGCTTGTATCTCATCTGAATTCAAACAGTATTTTTTTTGTACAACCTGCATATCGCCCTTGCCACAGTACTAAAACTACTCTTCAAAACTAGTTAATGAATATTGTCTCTGCTTTGAATAGCGGAATGATGACAGTGCTCACCCTCCTTGATTTGTCTGCATCATTTGACACAATAGACCATGATATATTATCTCGCCGTTTCCAGCATGTATTTGGCATTCATGATACAGCCTTACTGTGGTTCAAGTCCTACTGTGTCTGCAATAGGAATACACTCCAGGCCAGTTGGTATATGTTGTTGTGTTCCAGAGGGGTCTGTTCTTGCATCTGTTCGCTTCATTCTATATACTCAGGCGCTCTCAAGAATCATATATCATCATGCAGTGTCTCACCAACTGTACGCTGATGACATCCAAATAAACAAATCTAGCTACCCAACTGAAGTTGTTGCTACCATCCAAGGTGTAGAGAGGTGCATTTCTAATGTGAAACCATGGATGACATGTAACAAGCTGCAGATGAATGATGATACAACTGAGGCCATTCTGATCACAACACAAACACTTTCTCATTCACATTCTTTACCTCAAATAATACATATCAGCAAAACCAACATTAAATTCACACAGTCAGTACGAAACCTAGGTGTTATTCTGGACAGTACTTTTACATTGCACCAGCATGCCAGCTCCATTCGCAAATATCTTCCAGTTGATGCCACTAAAACACTTCTGAGTTCATTAGTACTTTCAAGACTGAACTATTGTAACTCAATTATGTCTGGTTCATCACAATATCTACTCCAGAAACTTCAAACAGTTCAAAACACAGCTGCTCGGATCATACTTAGAGTACCACGATCAGAGCACACCTCCCCGCTGCTCTGTACCCTACACCGGCAATCCATTCGATCATGAATCAAACACAAAATTTGTTCTATGTGCTACGTTTCATTGACGGACTCTAGTTCAACATACCTATCTGACCTCACTCATGTATACACACCAGCAAGATACGTACGCTCCTCTTCTGACAATCTTATACGCATTATTCCAAGTATGAAAACAAAGTCATATTGACAGCGTTCTCTTGCATACAGGGGCCTAGCAACGTGGAATGAATTGCCCACTGAATTCAGACAAATAAACACAGTGATACCATTGAAGAGTGCTCTCAAAACTCACTTATTTCAATTGCCAGAACAAACTTAAAGACCTATCAATGTATCCTACCTTAAATATACTCAGCATGTGTTTTATGTTTTCTAATTTCATGGTGTTTGACTTTGTAATCATATCATTATATAGGTTTTTTAAATCTCGTATGTGTTGTCTAGCGTTGTAAAGTGCTTAGAGCTTCTAATGATTAGGCGCTATACAAAGTCCTCATTATTATTATTATTAGTAGTAGTATAAGAATAAATACAATTAAGTACAATTAAGACGGTTACTAAAATTTACATTGAACATCTGGCGTTTCAAACACTAACATCCCGTGTCTCAAAAAAAAAATGGTTTGTATGTTTTATCGAGTATTTTGAAGACATAAACACAATCAACTAAAACAAACCCACCGTTTATTACTTGCTGATATCAATATATACACACTATCTGGTAACGTGACAGAGGTGGACTTGTTGCTAAAACCCAGGACCAAGTACACTATTGTTGACTAAAAACGTGTCTGGATTGATGAGCGGAAAATGCAATATCCACAGTGGAAAAGACATTACTACCGACGGTGTTTACACGGATAAAATAGTGTACAGAACCTTAACAAGCCTAAAGAATATTGCGCTCAAAGCATATGGTCGGAGATGCGTAAGAGAGATGAAAAAGAGCATATATTATCATTTGAACTGTTCAAATGAACCACGAGTGTTCCAGTGCTAATTTATGATGATTTTGTATAGCTGTTGATACCGATAGAAGGCACCGAATACGACGATGATAATTCATGTACTAGAAGTATCAGGAGTACGTTTCTTGTGGTAGTGCTTAAATGGTCATTCTAAACATCTGGTGTTGTGTTGCTATATGACTTCTAGGATTGTCATCAAAATAGCGAAGCATATGATCCGCTTGATAAAATGGTAATTGGAAATTTTAAGGATGAAACGTGGTCTGTACTCATCACGAAATGTGTCAGATTTCTCACTCAGCAGCAAGATGTACTCGGTAAGACTTGCAGAGTATCAAGACGTAACTAACGCATGATGATTACATAACAACGTTATAAAGTGGGTTACGTAGAACATTCGTGATCACTATAAGATCAATAAACCATAAAATGTATACATGTGAGCTCAAAAAATTGTGTTGAGGTGTTACCATGTTACACGTTACCTGTTGAATGACAGATCTACAACATTAGAACATTGACACGTTGATGTTGTAAGTAACATATGTAGAGATTGGATTATAATATTGATAATGGTATCGGAATGTTATCAGCGTTGTCATTATCATTGTTGACTATCATTGGCTATTCTATAGTTGGGGTGGCATATATAAACGTTCAACTGTTTTTAAAGTCGATTTGTCTCGTGTCGCATATTTTATTTTATTTTCAGGAATACCATACTTTTGACTCGCTAATATTATCGCACTAAGTTTTTTTTTGGTAGCAACTAAGATATAATGCGCTATGACAGTTACCATATGATTTCACGTGTTCCGTCATTTTTATTAATACAACTTCAACGAAACGTTTTCAGCAACAGTTATACTGATCGTGGTAGTATAATTAGTAAACCATCATGTCTTATGTACGGCAAGCATAGGCAGGTAATAAAGTCTCTTAAGAGTTAATGGCCACTTAAGGTGATATCGCCCCTGGTCTTGACTTGTGAATGCTAGATTTGGCCCAACTTTGATACCGCCACAACGGAGGCCATACATGTGGGGTCATACACTCATATACAAATATTACTGTCTCATTCCAAATATATCTTCGGGCTCTTTAGAAGAACGTGTCTTTTTCCTTCTTAACTGTACCATTATACAATTTCCAATTTTTTTAGTCATATCGCTACGATGTCTGGAATGTGGCCGTTTATAATGGTGTTATGCACTGGGGCACCATGCTGCTGACATGTAGCATGATGTCCCACCCAGTCACATTATCATGACACCAGGTCGACCAGTCCTAACACTAACCTCTTGATGCTGAGCGATAAGCGAGGTAGCATTTATTACCATTTTAGTAAGTCTTTGGTATAATGCGGCCGGGGATCGAACCCACGACCTCCCGCATCAAAGGCGGACGCTCTAACAACTAGGCCATCGGAGCGGTGGTGGTAGTGGTGGAAGGGATGTGGCGCAATTGGTGTGTGTGTGAATTTCACTCACTTTATGTTTGTAAAATGACGATATTTTGCTGATATTCTGGGATTAGTTGAAATAAATACAAGTAGGTTTTGGAAATGACATGCATGATATTTGTCTATTTTGTTGAATTATTGTTAGATTTTGTTCAGAAAGTAGCTTGAATCTCACAATCCACTGGCCTAGAATAGGTATTAATAAATATTCTTGAAGGATATAGATGTTACCAATTACCAAGGAATGAGAGAGAGGGATACGTAGTGAAGTTGGATAAATGACTTCACGTGTTCATGCAAACACGGCGTTTGTAATTTGAGGACAAAGTGGTTGGGTCATTATAGTGCACGAACACACGCATGTGTTTTGCTGCAATAAATGCAATTTAACTGTCAACTTACTCCACATATGAATCCAAAGCAATGTAGATATATATATATATATATATATATATATATATATATATATATATATATATATATATATATATATATATATATATATATATATATCACGGTGAGTTTTAGCTTTTCTCTCCTCTGTTCTTATTCGTCTATATCATGATACATAATATGTAGTCCACACTCGATAAGCATGAATATTTGCATGTTTCATGAAATTTTTACCAGTGGTTTTGTAACTTAAATCTTGAGCTGATGCCTTTGTATGTATGTATATTAAGTAAGCTCGTATGCATTCTTTGACCACAAATCTATGGTTAGGTAAAGTATCACATTCTTCAAATCTACTTTGTACAATGTGTTATGATCAGATTTCACATGGTGTATGATCCCCAGTGCAAGATACAGATAACATTTATTCATGACAAAAACAATCTAGGTCACTTTACTTGCATGACTGACTAAACCAAGAGTTTCACTTCATCTTAGAATGAAAATAATTATTGTCAAAATGTATCATGGTTGCTTTAAAATGTAACAAGGATGTATGAGTGACAGAAATATATGAAATTAACATTTTCAGGCACATTTGTTTTCCGAGTTTGGGATTATCAGATTCCATACATTTATTTAAAAATACAGCAGACAGACATGCGTATGCATGAATATATGTGTGTGTGTGTGTCCGTGTATATGAATATGTGTGTTTTTGTGAACTATCTGCTGCGTCAGAATGTATATATATATACATGTGTGTGTGTCTGTCTGTATGTCTGCGTGTATTTTTGTGAGTATATGCTGTGCCTGTCTGTATATATTCATATAGTCTGTTGGCGGTAACGTAGATATACCACGAAATTAATAAACTAAAAGGAGACGAGGTTAGCTTGAACAGTCTCGTTGTCGCATTGGATAGGTATTGAATGTTGTTGGTTTTGCTCAACACCGGTTTTCAACACACGATAGGCTCTACACAGGGGGCCTAGTACAACTGGTGGAGGCATAACCTTACTAGGTTTGGTGATAAGATCTAAACTATAACATAACCAAAACCAAATGAACTAGTCGATTTCGCCAATTGTGATGAATAATATATTAGCCAATTTCTACTTCCTAAAGTTAATCAACTTTTGTATAACTCGGGGGGGGGGGGAGATTTTTATAATGATCCTCAATTAGATTATTACCACTTCGTACTGGCAAATTCAATTACTGTAATTAAAGGCAAATAATGTGGTCTACTAATTCATATAAGCTGTAGTATTTTATGGAAATTTTGAAATTTTGGAACTTATCATATTAGTACTACATGAATGTGATCTCTCGATATATGATCTTTGTTTGTATGGTAATTTAAGAAAGAGACGATATATATATATATATATATATATATATATATATATATATATATATATATATATATATATATATATATATATAATTTACTTATCCGTGTGAAACTAGTAAACTTGCCATGGAAAGTATTCAACTTAATCTGCTTAATTTAAAAATTGCATAAACCCTGACCTGAACGGCTAGCACTCACTCCAGGGCCACAAACCTGAGACGAAAATAACCTTACGTAAACTGGATTTTCTGTTTTGCTGTATGTTTTCGTCAAAAATTTCTTAATCAGTACTTTCTGCCACTGTCGGCGAAAGGTACGGACCCAGTTAATGAACTCGGATCTCAAAATAAGTTAGTGAAGTCGCGAGAACAAATAACACACAAATCAAGAACGGACACGACGTTAGAACGGTCGACGATAACTGTATAAGTACAAGGTATCATATCATGGACGTTGGAGCGGTATCCAGTTTTATTTGAACCTTAAGATGTTTTTGGTTCTGCTGGTTAATGTATCGTGGTACCTTAATTATCTTTTGTTGCTGATACGATATCGATCTTTAAATATATGCCTATAGAACGGGACATGTGATATTGTTCTGCAGGTATACTGGTAGTACAATCCTTTGATCCATTGGAACTCATTTTCCTACGCTATTAATCTAGAAGTAGAGGTTTGCTTTTTCAAAATATTTGATAGGTTGCAGCTGTAGATGTTGGCAACACATTCGCTGTCAGATTACCAACTGACCAAAAGAAAGTAGAGTAAATAACATGACTACCTCGTCAGCATACATGTTTGAATTGTCAAATTTAAGCATGCTGTTAAAGTCAATAGGGTCAATTGTGTCCGCTAAAGGTCCATGTCATATCAGGTATTCAGTTTTAACCCTATTACATGAAAATATATTAATCACCTTTGACAATTTTTCTATGTAAGATGATGAACATATTGCCATAATACACAAAGTTTTCAAAAATATTATGTAGGAATTTGTGATAGCAGATTCAAATGATCACAATAAAACACAGTTTTATTAATCAGCTTGTTTCATTCGTCTGTAGGTAGACCGTTTTAGTTTACCTGAATATGACATTATATTACGAATCCGGTTATGTGTATCAGTTTCTGATTTGGCTTTTTCAAAGATTTCTGTCGAATGTGTCTCTATCTTAGGCCTTTCTTAAGTAACCAAGTTAGAGTCATTTGTAATATTAGATTCATTATGTATTTTGTCTTTTCCAGCTTCCATTTGTTTGCAATGAAATTTAAAAGATCAGGTTCATGGAAATTTTAATGGGAATAAAGGTTGTTTTGTAAACTAACCTACGCGTTTACTTTGAACAATGACATTCAAGTAGACATTTTAACTTTAGTTCGTACCTCAAATAAATGTTTTCAAAACATTTTTGTGCTTGGAAAAGTGTATAAATCATGAAAATGAAGAAATTAACATAGAGAATGCATCAAGAGGACATACAAATGGGACTAAAACAGAAAATACACGAACTAAAAGAAAATATAGAATTGCCACAACTATGTAACATTGAGAGTACGTATCAAAATGAGAAATGTGTTGTTACAGAAATTAAGATAAACCATAGACATTAACGCTGCAAATACTAGTTGTATACAATATTGACGTATATACAAGGTATTTAACATCACTAAAAATAAATGTGTGAGTTAAGATGAAACATTTATCTTATCATTCCTTGTGCTTCTTGTGCTTCTTGTGGTTTGTCGCTTTCTGGACAACAGACAACATGTTTTCGTTGTTATATAATATCCAGTGAAAGCAAGTAAGAATTATTCAAAGAGAGACATAGGAAAACGTTTAAACATATTTGATGGTTAAATTCATGTTTGCGATGATTTTAAGGGTTACAAGAAAGAAAGCGGATATCTTAGTTGTGAAACAGACATTACAAGATTAGCTGTATTACAGGCACAGTTAAAAAATGTTGAATGTAAGAATGTAGGATGGTTTTGAAAGAAACGATTGAAAAACATTGATGAAAATGTCAAAATAATCCCACTATGGTAATGGCTGTATAATCCATCTAGAGAAAAGGGCACTGAACAGCTATGTGCATGATCCGCCATTCTGACAAGGGAACTCTCCTTCCTTTCTGTAGAATTGTTCCTCACTCTTTTTTCATCCTCTGTATTCGCATGTTGTACTGAGTTTTCGGAAACTAGTTCCCTACTAAATTAGTATTGATGGTAAGGTTTAAATCTAGTGTATATTAGTAGTTTGATTTCTTGAAACTGTTATTGTATGATACGGTGCTTCCCATTTCTCTGACTTTGTACATTAAGAAAACAAAAACGACACTGTTATCACCAAAAGCACAACCCTATTTCAAGTTTTAACCTGCTATGCAATGTTGAATCCTTACCACAATGTTCTCATCTGTGGTAGAACCTTTTCGTCCTAAAATGAATGGCTGTATGAAGTTTGTATCAGTGTCTCTTATTGTGGTTATAATCTATGTTATAAATATCATGATTTAAACCTGTCCTACTTAAATGCATATTCCATAAGACCTACTATATTGATATAGCCTTGCATAAGCTTCATCTGTGAGTACACTGCTATTTGATGCAAAACGCAATTACTGCCGCTACGTTCATAAGCATCACATGTTTCGATCATATGGCTGGATGCTAATTCCATCTTGCATTACTACTAACGAAATCACGAATGCCTTTCCATTTAATGAAGCCTATTATTTGGGTGTAATTATGAGCAACGACAACTAAAAATCAGTTTTTCCATACTCGTGACACACGATGATGCGAAAAAAGCCTCAATTATTTTACTCTATCCAAAACAGGATCAGGTTGGTCAGCTTCCAAAGTATCATCCAGTTTAACTTTCAGACAGGGACATCATTTCCATGAACGTGTCAACACCCTAGTAATATATCCTCGTATGTTAAACCAGATTGGTTGTTACATATACACGCGCTTGTTTTAATTCCCCAAGGTGTTGTACGCCGTTTTAGCCTTTTCGTCGTCATGTACATCAATGTGTCAAAGTAAAAACAACAACTTATCCATTATATCGATTAAAACTTCAAATGAAATTAAACTAAGTCATCCTCCATTACGATTTGGAAACAACGAAATCACTATTTGTTTTATTAACATGACTCAGTTTGGCCGCACATGTTTCATTAACTCCGACGTATTTGCAAGAATAAGAACAATTAGGACGTTTACCATCGCTAACATCCAACATCTAGCATTTCAAACGTTAACATCGCTTGTCTGGTTAACGACCGGGATTTTATTTATCGAATATTAATATAACAAGAACATAATCAACTAGACGAGTGCGTCAACACCCTTAATATCTTGCCGATATAACAGTATACATCATTTGGTGAAGTGACCGACGTAAACTTGTTGTATATTGGATAGGACCGGAGTGTTAGCAATTACTGCGAACGGTATTCGCACGGCTATAATCGTGTAAAAATAACCTTAACGATCATAATACAGATATGAAAAGCATACGGTCCGAGTTGCCTAAGAGAGTGTTTTTTTAAATGATCATTTGTTCACATTTGAGTACTTTGAAAGAACCGCGCTTGTCCCAGTTGTAATTTACGATGATTTTGAGTCGCTGTTGATACCAAGATCAGCCGCTGAAAACGATCTTGGTAAATCATTCACCAGCAGTACCAGGAGCACGTTCCATGTGGTTTGCTTACAATGTCGTCCACTTGGACCAAAATATTCTAAACCTTTGGTGTAGTGTTGCCATCCTGATTGCGTTACTAAATTTATCAACGCATCGCTGCATGAGACGTTCCTACTTAACATGGTCAATCATCCGATGATATTTACTGAGGAGGATGGATTTCATAGTCCTAATGCGATTGACTGCCACATCTGTATAAAACCATTAGATGATCTTGTTGATATTAAGATATAAAAAAGGATAAAAGAGTCTGCGGAATCATGATCAGTCTGCTAAATACAGAGGGGCCTCACATGATTGTTGTAGCATACATCTTATACGACCGTATTTCACACCGTAATGTTACATAGTCTGCGCTGTTATGATTCACATCTGATCAACTAATATCTCCGAACGTATCATCAAAAGATTACTAGCATTCTAAACAGCTGGTTGAGATTGGATTATACTGTCGAGAAAGCTACATAAATGTTATAAACGTTATCATAATAATTGTTTACTATGCTTGACCCTTCTAAACTGGGGTGGCATACATAAACGTCCAACTGGGTTTTAATTCGTTCTGTCTCGCGTCGCTTAGTTTGATGATTTTCATTCAGGCAAACCAAACTTTGGACTCAGAAGTTCCTCGGGATATAATGCGCTATGACAGGACTATATAACCTCACGTAATCCGTCATTTATATTAATATAATTTACAAAAAAATGATTTTTACGAAATTAAATCCCATAGTGGTAGTCTAATTAGTAAACCACGATATTTTATGTAAGGCAAACAGGCACCTAGTCATGACCACACAAAGAGGTCATGACCACGGAAAGTGATCTCCGCTTGGACTTTACTTGAGGATACTATGTTGTGTACAATCTGATATGGTCACCAGGGAGATCACAAAAGTGGAGTCGGACTCTAAGATACACATGTTACTGCCTCACACCGAATATCTCTTCGCGTGTTTAAGAAGAACATGTCTTCTTTTTTTTAAATGTAACCATTTTACTGGTTTTTTTCCCCTGTCGCTGCTCCTTTATCTTTCTTCTTCCCCTTTTCTTTATACTTGCTTCTACCTACTTCACTCTCTATTCCTTTTCCTTTCTACACCAACTCTAGACGTTCATCTTTTCACTTGTGCTCTACTCCTGCCGCTGCCTTGACCTCTCGCGTCTGCATGCACCAAAAGAAAGCTGAGGGTTTCCATTTAACGCTTTTAGTCTGCAAAATTATGCAGGTAAAGAGCCTTTGCATTACTTCAATGTCAATTTTTAAACATATAATACTATATATTCTATTGCTTTCGATGTTCATATAAATCTGTCCGTTCGGGAATAATATATTATTATCAATTAATAATAATAATAATAATAATAATGATAATGATAATAATAATATTAAAAAAAGACATATAGTTCCCTGATTTCAGCTATATGAGTTATTTCTCAGGTATAGAATGAATGAAAATAAAAGATGTTAACAATAACAAAATTTCTACGTGAAAGAAAATGTCTAGCCTTTTCAACCTTTACAGTGTAATGTATTTATGTTGCTTACTGTTGATATGGTATAATACCTGGTGCATTGACATCAGTTTGCAGTAACAACGTATGGTCTCAGACCGAGGCATTGTATGACTAAATAGGAGATATTCAGCCCATAAATGTGGAATCTAAACTAAAAAAAATGATCAACCAGCAAGAGGTTCTTCAAACATATTAATGCATTTGCAGTTGAACAAAGCCATTATTATGCTCTAAGTTACATTATTATCGACCATAAAACTGTCTTTATCATACACCTCTATCTCTTTCCCCTTTTTGTTGATCAGTTTGACTGTACATTTTACCATCATTCATAGATCCAGAGACATCGTCTTATGACAAAGGCGAAAAAGCATCTTGCTACGATGGTACAGAGAGAGAAAGAGAGAGAGAGAGAGTTTGTGGCTTACGGGAATATTAGCACAGTGACATTCTTGTTTTTGTCAATCCCTTATTTCTCTGTTGGACGATTAGTCTGCTGCCTGACCAACCAACACAGTGGGAGAAAGCGGGGGGGGGGGGGGCGTGGGGTAGCGTCCTTTGGACGTTTCCATATTTATAAATAATCAGTATTTAGAACCTTATTATGGATTTACGAAAACATGCAAAACAACAACAAAAATACAATCAACAACAGCACAAACATTATATAAGTTACCATATGTGTGCCTCGTATCCAAAATATTTACCGTATTGTGTCGATGCGAGAGAGAGAGAGGTGTAAAAAAAGAGAAAGGAGAAAGGACAGCAATGCAATTGTGTGCAATGTTTAATTTCTTTAGAAAACGGATATTACTAATAATGTTATCTTTATTTCTTACGTCGCTAATAATTAATCAGTGGAAATTCATCATTGATCGATATATATCATACACTTGAAACAATGTTTATAGACGCATATTAATGCGTCATGGGCGGATCACAATTTGATATACCAATAACAAATATTGTTGGTATATGAACATTGCTTTATACCAACACTTTAATTAATCTATGTTAATTTTAATGTATGTATGTATGTATGTATGTATGCATGGGGAGCAGGACATTACCCCCTGTCAATTACCCGCCTGCAACTACCCCCCTATCAATTACCCCCCCCCCCCCCGTATATTACCCTCCTGCAACTACCCAAACATCAAGTTATAAATGAGGTTGTAGTAGGATCTCTGCATGAACATACACATGCACCAGATTCAGCACGATGTGAAGTTCTGCAAGTTAGACACAACATTACAAAAAGAGCAGTGGAAACAGAATAAACACCTCAACAGATTCTTGGCCGGGAAATGCAGAATCTAAGTGAAGGAGCATCAGTACAAATGGTTCCTATACAACATCTTCGTCGTCAGGTCCGACAAAAGCGACAAGTTATTCATGCTCCAAAGCCTCTTCCAACTGATCGAGCAACCACTGAACTGCCTGAGGTATACAAGAAACTTCCAAATGGTGTGAATGTCTTGTTATTTGATAGCGGTGTAGGAGATATAGACGGAATTTTAATCTTTGGGACTGATAAAACGTCATCATTATTAGCACAATCTCCTAATTGGTTCATGGATGGAACTTTTGCTATTGTGTCTGAGCTTTTCTTTCAATTATATACGGTGCATGCACTCATCGGTGGTGATGTCATTTCTTGCCTCTACTGCTTGCTCCCAAATAAAACTATGGAAACTTATCAATGTCTTTTCATGGAGATAAAGGCACTAATTCTAAATGCTCAGCCTGCAACATTTATGATGGATTATGAAAAAGCAGCCATGAATTCTGTTGCAGAATGCTACGCAGGATAGATGTACAAGGATGTTTTTATCATTTTTCTCAGAGCATATACCGAAAAGTACAAGCTCTTGGATTTCAGGAAAGATATCAAGATGATTCAGAATTTGCAATGTCAGTTAGAATGGTAGCTGCTTTGGCTTTTGTGCCGCTTTCTTACACTGTGCAGGTTTTCGAAGAACTTCAAGAACTTACAGAAGATGACGACATGAATCAATTGTTAGATTATTTTGAAGCTATCTACATTGGCAGAAGAAGACGTCGAAGCCGAGCTAATCCTGTCTTTGTTCTTCAAGTTTGGAGTGTACACAGCCGTGTTCAAAATGAATTACCTCTCACTAACAACAGCGTTGAAGGTTGGCATCGAAAAATGCAAGCTGCCGTTGCTGCTGACTATCCAAACATTTGGCGCTTTTTGACAATCCTTCAAAGAGAGCAATCATTCCTGAACGTGTTAATTTCTCAGCAACTTGGAGGACATCCAGCGGAACCAACTCGAAAGAAATATCGTGACTGCAATGCTCGGATTATGAACATTGTTAATGACTTTGCTAATAGAGAGCGCTTAGAATACTTGCGAGGGATTGCACATAACATTCAGCTGTAATCTTATAAATATAACATATTTTATGGTAATATAACATTATGATATGATGATTTTACTATTGAATATTTCAGGACAAGTATATGTTTTCAAGGCTGAGATTCATTTACTAAAATAAAAATTTAAAATAAATTCTTTTGAAATTTATTTTAATTTATTATTTACTCTTGGGATATAACAATTATATAGAGGTGGGGTAATGGCAGGGAGGTAATATACGGGGAGGGGGTAATTGATAGGGGGTAGTTGCAGGGAGGTATTATACCGGCGGGTAATTTCCTAGACCCGTATGTATGTATGTATGTATGTTTTTATGTATGTATGTATGTATGTATGTATGTATGTATGTATGTATGTATGTATGTATGTATAGACAGGTAGGTGTGTATAGTGCTACCTACATTGGCACAGCAGTCTCTGCGCAACCACCAACCGGGACATCTTTCATGGGCGCAATTCCGTCGTCTCTCGAGACTAACTGATGCCAACTAATGTATGTTTGTACGTATGTATGTATAGACACGTAGGTGTGTAGGGCGCTAGCTAGGTGGAAATGCATGATGTGGGATATGTTGGTGTATCGGTAGTTTAGAAAGCTTTTGTTATTATGTGTGCATGTTTCCATAAGTAGGTAGCTAGACAGGTGGATATTTTATATGTATGGATGTATATATGCTTTTTTCGACCTCTCATGATTCCGTGGTATAAAAGGTCGTTATGAAAGTCTGTTTTGTAGAGATAAGAACGTGCAGATTTCGCATGTGTTTGATTTTTAGTGCATGCTTTAGATCAAATTATATTTTATAGATATTATCTAGCCAGAATTTATGTTTTGCATATACATGTTAATATCAATTAGATTTAGAATGAGCCATTTTAAATCCTCGTATAATGTGATTCACTAAAGTCAAAGATATTATTTATCAATGTACTGCCCAATGAAACACAATACAATAATAAAAGAGTGTAATATGAAAGCAACACATTATGATCAATATGCATACTTGAAATTCGTGGTTTTTAGGTTCTATAGGTTCATGCAACACATGATAAGATGTATATGACAGTACATCTGTTTGAGGAAAACCCCGGGAATAGTCACTTATGTGAATTGGTAGCGGGACATGATTGTATATGAAAGATCTCTATGTAGCATGTGTTACCTTCACAAAGTGTCTTATGTTCATTGATATTATTATTATTATTTATTTATATTAATAATATATACAGTTTAAGCCATGATCTACGCACGCATATATATATATATATATATATATATATATATATGTGTGTGTGTGTGTGTGTGTGTGTGTGTGTGTGTGTGTGTGTGTGTTGAAATCAGAAAATGTGGACAGATATGGCTCTATATCCAAATTCAATACTTTCAACTTGAAGAAAATATATTCGTACATAAATTTCCTGATTGAAATGAGCCAACATAAGAAAACACGCAGCCCTGTTTACTTTGCAGTTTACAAGTATAATTAATTTATAGTTATAAGGCAGTGGCCCAAAGAGTACACTTAACAGGAAGGGGTGCATTTTTACTTCCCTGTTAGCTGACTTGGGGGATTAAGTTCACAAGTACAGTCGTCATTATTTGTACGAGCTCCCAATTAAATTCCTGAAAGGAAACGACAAACTGTACAGACACATTGAAAGTGAAGAAGAATGAGCAACCGACTTCTATTTGACATCGTATTTTCTGCCGTCCTTCATTTTGGACTAGGTAAGTCTATACCAAGATGTATATCGCTACTTCTATACGTCGCACATGACTGGTCTTGACGTGCCAAAAGGCTCGATCAAGTCAATTGTATGCACTTTTGTACCTGAATACAGGGCTATGAATGGGGTATTCGTACAACAATCTCGTTACTGCGTTAGATAGCTACTGAAGGTCGTTGTTTAGGCAAACCACCATATTTCAGTACACGAAAGACTATACAAGGCTGCCAGTATAACTGATAGAAGTAGAACCCTTGGAGACTCATAGTATAATTGGTGGAGCAAACTACGCGAACAACCACCAACCCACGGGAAGCTACTGGCAAGCTTTCTCACAAGATCTGTATTGACTAATACCTGTAATACTACTTGTAATAAGATCGAAATAGTAATATAATCAAATTAACTAATTCATTTTGTCTATTGTCATTTATCATATATACGTCAACATTCCATTAGGAAAGTACATTTACCCGGTTTATTAATTTATAAAGTTGATCAATTTTTGTGTACCGCTGCGGAGGGTTTCTATAATGATCGTCAGTCTGAATACCAGTACTCTTTACTTGTTGAATATTCTTTAAGGCCCCAATGCCGCCGTTAACTGCAACACTTCATATATTCCAAATAATATGAATAATACTGAATATTTAAAGATATTGGTCCTAAATATCGTTGGTTTTAATTAAAACCAGATAATATCGACGTTTCATCACATTGTGAATTATGCAAATTCTCCCTCGAACTGAGATACCTGCCATTTTTACATGTGTACGAATGAATCCGATGTTGATCGGCGACATTCGTTGGTGAATCGATTTCATTGGTAAGCTAGTACACACAATCTGATGACGACATCGTTGTGTTAAGAATCGATGGTCTTAAAATAAGTAGCAGAAAAGAGTAGAAAGCAAAAATCTTCGTACAATTAAACAAATAATTTATTTCCTTAGAATACCAAGTGAAAATGAGAACAAAGAACTTACGGCCCAAACTAATCCTAGAATTACATACACAAGTCTTAATAACTTAATGTCCTGAATACAATTAAGTAGAATTCAAAATGAACAACAAAGAAGAAAGTGTCGATGTGTCTGTTGTAACCTATGTAATGCTGATGTATCAACAGTCTTTTGTTCAATCACATATAGTTCCAGGTTTGCAATTACTGTAATTTGATCAGAGCATGTTTATATTTCCAGAGAAAATAATCATTTGAATTCAATACTTTGAAGAAATAAATTCCAACCTAAAACGAATTTGTGTATAATATTGTCACTGAAGGAAAATTTATTCGTGCTTGAAGATATAGCAAGTCAAGTTGTGTTATATGTTGCGACTAGAATTTCGTCAGGTCACAATTAGCATTTTCTATAAACAAAACTAATGGAGAGTAATGTTCTACAATTATCTGATGCTTACAAAATAAAAATGTTAATTATTATTAGAAACCTATGTCTAAAATTATAACACAGAACCTGGACTATGTCAGATACACTAGGTAAATTATAAAACCTCGACTCAAGTAAACATATTTACTTCAATTTATAATGATCATGATAATAAACTCATACACAATGGAAATACTTTATCTATGTATTAGTTGTTTACACAATAAAATTACAGGCAATCAATTCAGGTCAAGCAGAAAATAAATTTGATATATGGTGTCATGTTACATCCAACATACAATGTTATATTACAATAGCAATGGAAAAAAGATTGCAATTAAATATACAGAATAGTTGTTAACATGAGTAGCTAACACCACACTATGTCGATTGTCTTCAGGCCAAGTTCGCACTTCATTGACTGATTTAATGGCTGGTAACTATTTAATTCTAAACTTAATATTGGAACGTCTTTTAAACCTTGATTATTTTAAAGTACGGTTTATATCAGATGGCTTTTTGTAACAGATCACTTCCGTCCTTCTTAACTTTATTTATGCTGGAAGAATGGTGAAATGTATGATAAACGGTGGCATTGAGGCTTTGAGTGTGATTATCTTTCCTATGCAACCGACCGCTCCAGTGGCCTAGTGGTTAGAGCGTCCGCCTCGGATGCGGGAGGTCGTGGGTTCGATCACCGGCCGAGTCATGCCAGAGACCTAAAAAATGGTACTAACAGCTGCCTCGCTTGGCGTTCAGCATTAAGAGGTTAGTGTTAGGACTGGTCGGCCTGGTGTCAGGATAATGTGACTGGGTGGGACATCATGCAACATGTCTGCGGCATGATGCCCCAGTGCTAGACATCACTATAAACTGCCACATTGCAGACATCGTAGCGATATGACTGAAAAATTGTTAAAGCTACGTTAAAAATAAAAAATCACATCACATCACATCCTATGCAACCGTGCCTAGAATATCATGCAATTGTTTAAAGCCATTTACAGTCTTGCAAAGCAATTATACAAATTATTGCATGACATTTTCCTTATAATGTACACGAACGCCTAGAAAGGTTTCAACATCAAACAGCTATAAACCTATCGAGCTACCTTTGCAACATATGTATTTCTAGTAGGGTCGAATTAGAAGCATTATTGAATCAGTGTATACTATATAAGTGAATCATACGTTAGCAAAGCTCAAACCGTTTATCGCCTGTTCACACGTTAAAATCATTCCAAACGAAATCACTGTTGTACTTTTCTTCTATTAAGGTGTGACACGAAAAGTCTATTTGCTGTTCACTGACACGGAAAACATTTTTAAAGTCTTCAAATTTCAATGTCCAGCCCGTCATGAATTGACCCAGTTTATATAGTATTATTGGACATACACTGTATACTTTTTGAGGATATTTTATAGGTGTTGTTATTGTAAGAAAGTTCTACAATGTAGATTAAACATCATCAGAAACAGATGTGATATGCAGCGACCTGACATTATTCGTTGGAGATGTGCATATAATTGTAGAGATAATATTACTGATATTAGACTGGACAATATAATTAATCATTTGGCTTTTCATTCAGCTTTAAAGAGTGAGATTATTCTTGCACCTTCGAAATTACTGGTATTCAACATACATCAAACAGGCAATGATTTATTTTGTTAACGCAATTACCGAGAGTTACTTATTTGAAAAGTACGTCGATTCTCATCATTTATAGAGTCAGGAATACTTATCTAAGCAGCGATTGATTTGTATAAAACGTATAATAAGCAGGCAACGGTGTTGTAGAAATATAGTAGCAGACAAAGGTTTTGTAGAAAGATTGTAACTTCGCCCTTACAGTTGTTTTAGTATTATTTGCATCCTTTCTGTCAATTATTTTAGTGTTTCCCTGTGCAGTTTTATTTCCCCAAATATAAGTTTTCTTCAATTTCTTACTTTCGTCCCAATGTATTTATACTAATATTTATTATAAATCGCAAAATTGCTTTATTCAGACACGCATGCGTGTTATATGCGTGGATAAATTAGACAATTGATGGGTTGTTGATAAGAAGTTGCTACCCTCCCCCGAAAAAGCCAGCGTGAAACAACCTGAATGTTTGCCACAGTACCTTTTCTGTACAGTTATGTGGATAAAAGTAAAGAGTCTTCCGGCGCAAGCCCCACTTCTCCTCAACGGGAACGCAAGAGCCTTTCCATTCTGAATCGACATTGTTGGGCCCCATCCCATCCCACACCTATTCCTTAATATGTCCTTGATTGGTATGTATAAATTGTCAACAGGTACAATGGTATATATATATATATATATATATATATATATATATATATATATATATATATATATATATATATATGGGTAGAAGACATGGATAGGTAGGGCTCTCCAAGCAAATCCAAAACATTCGCTTTTAAAAAATATATTCGTACATAAACGTCCTCATTAAAATCAGCCAACATAAAATAACTCGTCTAGTTTGCGTTGCAGTTTAAAAATGGAACAGGTTTACAGTCTGAAGGCAGTGATCCATATAAAACACTTAAGAGCAAGGGGTACATTTTTACTTCCTTGTTAGATGAGTTGAGGGATGAAGTGCACACGTACAGATAGTCGTCGCTATCTTGACAGTTAGATTAAATTCATGAAGGGAAAAGTGAAACTGCACAGACAATTAGATCGTGAACCAGAATGAGCAACCAACTTCTATTTCACATCATATTTTCTGTCGTTCTTCATCATGGATTAGGTAAGTCTATACCAAGATATCTATCACTGCTTCTTTTCGTTGCACATAGCTGATCTTGAAGTGACAAGAGCCTCGATCATGCCGAAGGTAAGCACTTTGTACTTGGATACAGAATCATTAATTGTATATTCATAACACGATATCGTTGTCGCGTTAGTTTGGTATCGAATGTTGTTTCTTGTGATTAACACAACTTGTCAACACAAGAGAAAGAATATTGCCTTTTGCTTTAATGTCTAGACGAAGCAATAAAGGTGGAAGTGTCCTACCGAGCCTCGATTGTCCAAACAAAAACTGGTATTGGATAATCGTACGTATATAACAGGATGAGATGATGGCGTCGCACATGGGCAGTTACGTTCATAGTTCCACCAACGAACTTCACCTTAGGTTTGCATTACCGACAAATGGCAAAGTTTTAGATTAAATGTAAATCCGTCTTGTAATAGTTTCTTTCAAACATGCTCAAGACAAATGATTCTGTCTTTTTTAACATGTCATTCATGATCACGTGCTCCACTTCCGTCACGCAGGATATAACGTCCACTTCAAGAATATGGTACCAAACTACAAACATTTTGAAAGAGACATACACATTGTCACAAAAGAAATTCATGCCGAAGTATTAATTATATTTGTGTATCATTTAGAAAAGTACCACAAACACCGTTATCTTAACTGCGTTTATGTGTGCGTATCTTTCCCAATCACTCTTAACTAGAATATCGTGTGATTGGTTAAAACCGTCCTTCAATTAAATGCAAAGCAATTACACTGATCATTATATGGATGTCTCATTATAACATAATGAAGGTCTAGAATGGCTCCAACATGAAATAGTTCTAGACCTGTCAACCTCCAGTTGTAATATATATATATATATATATATATATATATATATATATATATATATATATATATATATATATATATATATGTATGTTTGTATAGGCTGATAGGATACCATTTATCCTGACCTATCATCCAGACAACTCCAAAGTAGGTAAAATCATCGTGAAACTGGATTATCGCGGGATCATCGGATACACTAAAGTTAATCCTACCTAACAAACATGTAGTAGCCTACCGGAGACAAAATAATTCTCAGGGACACACTAGTCAGGACGAAGCTAACGCCAATCACTAATCAAAACCACCCTAGTCAATCTGGCCCCTGTGGCATAAAAAGTGCAAAACCTGTCAACATATGATAGAGACCAGGACATTTTCTAGCACAGTGACTAGAAAAAAAAATAAACATCCACGGTCTAAAAAAACGTACAGAGGATGTCATTTATCTCATCACATGTACGATCTGTAGCCTTGAGTATGTCGGAGAAGCTGAAAAGCTGCATAAAACAATCAACTTTCATTGATCTGATTGGATGATAAACAAGCTGTACAGAAGCTCGGTCGCACAACACTTATATTCCCTTGGCCACAGTATCAGTAATATAACACTTATTGCTTTTGCTCACAACCCCAAATTGAGTTCCCAAACCAGGAAAGAAAAAGAATCTTGCTCGATATGCCGCCTTAGAACATTGAAACCAAGCTGTTTAAACCATGAAGTCTATAAAAAAAACAACCATGCACAAATACAATTATCTTTTGCAGCCTACACAATTTCTTTGAAATAATTCTCTAAATTTGCCTAATAGCTAATGACTACTATACTAATAAAATATCTGGGATATAATTTGCGCTTACATGAATTTACATAAAATAACAGATGTCATTATGGCTCATCAGTTTCTTGGTGAGTACAAATATTTTCCAGTATCAGCAACAATCTGAAATAAACTAGTTGAAACATAATAAAGTCAAAAGTTTTCATTACTGTAGACACATCCATGTAAAGTTTCGTCAACTTAATCGTTTTTCTGTTTTATTTGTTTATCGATGTTTTGTATTTGCCTTTAAAAAAGACTCAATAAAGAGTCGAAAGCGCTCACACTAGTTAGATATTTGTTTCGCACTGTTCGTTGTCTGTTTATTGCATGTATCTTAATTAATCCCTGACACACGTGATCCCTTGCAGGATCCAGTGCACTTGAAAGGAGGATTGTTATTCTCCATATGATTTGTATTATTTATATATATGTTTTACTAACAGGGTGGAAATAACAGCACCTAAGTCGCTAAGGGACCGAAAATATAGATGTTTAATACATACATGAATTTTCTTCTAGCAAAGTTCAAATCGCGTATACCCTACTCCCAAGTCAAATAGTTCAGAAGGGAATCTTTGTTGTCGTTTCTTCCATTTAAGATCTGACACAATGCGACATTTTGCTGTTCATTGACATCGAATAATGTATTGAATCTGTTTCATAGACACGGAATACATTTTAATAATCAGTATACGTCAGTGCCTAGGCAGTCATGAATCGAATCAGTTTTGATATTATTCTTGGACGTACACATGCATAACGTTTCCATATATTTTATAGATGTTGTTATTGTCAGAAGTTCTTTTTACTGTAGATTAAACATGACTAAGACAAAAAGGAATCTACTGCAACCCAAAATTAACCGGTCAAGATGTGCGTGGAATTGTAGAGCTAGCACTGTCAACATAAAATAATGTTTTCAAATATTAAACTTTTTTCACTATGCAGTTAGCTTAAAATATGAAGATTAGCCCAGCAATGTCGAAATTACTGGCATTCAAAATACAGCAAGCAGACTGTAACGACTCTTTTGATTGTCTCCATTTATATAGCAACAAATGTTCGTCGCCGCAACAATTGATTTCTAGGGAAAATAAATAATGTAGACATTAGTTTTGCGGAAAAGCATGGGCTTCCGCTACACTTTGTTGTACAACTTATATTATTTGCTTCAATGATCTTAGATTTTCTGTGTGCAGTTATTTTTATTCCCAAATATCCTTTCACTTCAATTTCTTCCCGTCCTTCCAATTTCTTTGTTTGGTATCTTTTAGTGCCATGTTTACTGAATATCCGACTTTTTGATTGTTTATTATTTATATGCTTTTTGATTGCATTCTTCTTAATGTTTGATGATCAGAATAAACTCCTCATAGACGAGTTAATTGTCACTAATTGATTTGATTATCATGTCTTCACTTCTGTAAAGCTCACTATTGCATACATTAGTTCTGCATCATATTTTTCTAAATTATCGTTCAGTAGCTTTTGCAGCACAATTCTATTCAGATTGTATCATTCCGACTACATGTCAAAGAAATAAGTACTCGGGAACTTACTACTGCAA
>CM068829.1:160281593-160304093 GCA_028554795.2 Sinohyriopsis cumingii
TCAACGTACTAGGTCAGTATTGATGGAAGGGTTTAATTTAAGTTTATAGTAGTCGCTCTTTTTTGTTGAAATGTTTCTTTTATCATGCGATACTCCCATTTTGTCAATCAATAACAAACATATACTGCTACCTCGAAAAGGGGCACCGAGTGGCTGAGTGTTCTAAACCGTTCTCCGTTAGGGATCACTATCATCTCATCTTTGACTGCATGGGTTAGAGTCTCGGATTCGGCCAATGTGGGTATGTGAGAAAACGTGCTAGTAGTTCTCGTGGGTCGATGGTTCTTTCCGGGGTTTTCCCGGGTTCATCCTCCGTCGTTAATACTGGCCGCGATGTATAGCCTATCGTGTAATGAAAAATGCTGTTAAACCCCACAACAACTACAACCTCCAAAAGCATAATTCATTATTAAGTTTTAACCTGCTATGCCTTGTTGAAATGGCACCAGAGTTTGTTTTTCTCTGTTAGAACCAACCTGTCCAACAATTTACAGCTCCATTAAATTCTAACATTATCTGCTACTGCAGTGATGCCCTGTGTATTGAATATTTTGTTTTAAATCTGACTACTAAAATGCATATTACATAAGACAAAAATTTTGGATGAACATTCCAGTACCTGAATCCACTGTTATTTAGTCGCGAAACGTAGGTCCTGCCAGTAGGTTCATGTGCATAAAATTTCTCATTCAGATAGCCCTATTGTGATTTGACCTTTCCCTACCAACATGGGTTTCTTAAAGTTCGTGTACTTCTTTGGAATTTTGACGTATTACGGACATTTGTAAATATGGTATTTTTATGAGAACATTATAATCATGTTTGTTCCATCCTTTCGTTTGTAAAGTATTTGACCATTTTGCTCCTCCATCTTCCACAATGGTTTTATCTTTTTATAATCTCCTTCACGTTTCATCACAGACACAGTTTAGCTTGCCCCTGGTCGATTTCCTGCTATACAGTATGAATGGATTTCTTTCATAGAGTTTTGTCATGTATTTGGTTCCGGTCATTACTTTGTTTTCCAAAAGCAATTCGTATAATCCTTATATTGATTTCATGATTTTACTTTTTATGCTTAGAATTGCATATGCTGCTAGGTACTAGTCTTTGCTAATCCATTTGTAAAATAAAAACACCAGAAGCGCCGTTATCAATATATTGTTCCTAAAACTTCAACATGTCACATTGATTGCATTCCGAGCAGCAGAGGGGGCGAACAGACCACTTGTCTGAAACCTAATTTGCTTAAAGTATAAGCTTCTTCTGAAATAAAAAAACATTAGGTCACTACGTACCTGACTGAGAGTTCTATTTAGATACCAGAGGTCCCCGCCCCCTCTGCTGCTATCAATTTATCCAAAAATTTTATCAAGTCCAATACGATATCCTGTTCTAGGATCATGTAAATTTATTGTTATAAACCCGTGCTGGGTTAATTGTGCATGTGAAAATACATTTCTGAATTTAATTATATCCATGTCACCGCTACACCAAGTTTGATGAATATATCACAACGTGCGCGTATCAACTCCATTAAACATAATATTACAGTTATCTCTGATCACTTTTGGTATTTGTGTGTATCGCTGAGTAACATAAATCACATCAGTGTTTTTATGTCTGCCACGTGAAAAAATTCTGGCAAGGTTTGATTGTTTGTCCACCATCACATCATCGTATACAACTAAATTATTAATAAATCCGTCTAAAGCATCAACGCTCGGCGCTTCATCGATATCGGTTATAAACTCTTTAACATCCTTATCTTCGTCCAGCATTCATGCATTTTCATTGAAATCTTTAAGTACGTCATAGCATCGTTGATCATCAACTGATGGTGCTACCAAATACAATTTAGCCCACTTTAACCATATCATCATCAGATTAAGTAATAATTGCGTCTTACCCGATCCAGATGGACCTATTATTATCATTCTGATCGAATTTGGCAACGCAGGATGGTGTTTAACTGGCTCTTGTTTTCGTGTCGCTGAGAAATCAATTATATCCATATATAAATAATATGAATTTATATTGTTTACGTTGCAAAGTTAAGACCCCAACTAAAGATCTATCTACGGTTACAACAAAAAATACGAGAATAGCATACGGTGGAAGGTGTGCAGTATGTAACATAAAAAAAGTTTTCGTTTTTACCCAAAAAAGATGGTGGTGATATTGCTAAATTAATGTCGAATTTCCCAGGAACTCCATGGGCTAAATACCCTGGAGAAAAACATCTACCAGGATATAATTATTGTGGTCCTGGCACTCTACTTGATATCAGGCTTGACAATCAGGATCAACCAAAACCAGGTGAGTATGCCATACATGATATTGATAAAGCATGTCACGTTCATGATGTGGCTTATAAAAATAAAGATCTACAATATAGGCATATTGCAGATGTGAAGTTAATTAATTCGCTAGATTCCATAAAAAATATAAATATCAGAGAATCATTAGCTAATTGGTTAATAAAATCTGCGATGAAATCGTATTAGGGGCTGGTAATTAATTATAAATGGAATCAATTTATTATAGTCCAAGGGGATATTGGAGGGGTAAAGCAGCAATTAGTAAACTCGCTGATGCAGCAAAAGTCAAGCAATCTCCTGCTAAAGCGTGGTTATCCAAACAAGCAATATGGCAAATTTACTTACCATCACCGAAACGAATTTAGTACGCGTATTTCGATGTCAGTGTTCCTAATGAAATTCATCAAGCAGATATTCTGTGTTTACCTTATGATACGATTAAAGTACGTAGACGTCAAATAACATACAAATACGCGTTAACTGTAGTTGATGTTGCAAGTAGATACAAAGATGCGGAACCGTTAACGAGTAAAACAGCATCTGAAGTAGCCGATGCGTTTGAACGAATTTATCAACGAGGACCTCTACGATGGCCAAATCTATTACAAGTTGATTCTGGCAAAGAATTTCAAGGTCCAGTATCATCGTTGATGAAACAACATAATGTCAAAATCAGACGAGGACACACTGCAATTCATCGTGATCAGGCAGTTGTTGAACGATTTAATCGAACACTTGCTGAGCGGTTGTTTGGATATCAATACACGAAGGAATTTATTTAAGACAAGAGATCTCGCGAATGGGTTGCAAGATTACCAAGTGTGATAGCTGCATTAAATAATGAGATTCCTCGAACGACCAATATGAAACCAATCAACGCAATTACCAAAACAAATATACCTGTACAACGACGTGTTTTTTCAACACAGCCAGTATTAGGTAATGTGGCCGTAAGGTATTTATACGAACGAGGTGAACTTGAAGATGGTAAAAAAAGAGCGACTGATCCTATTTGGAGTATTACGACACACAATATATCTAGCGTAACAAGATCCTCTGGTAGACCAGCAAATCTACAGATTAGATTCAACTGCTCCTCAACGTGGATTTGTACGTGAACAACTACAAATAATTCCCGAGGACACTCAATTACCACCGCAATCACTTAACTAGCACCCCTACGTCGATTGCACTCAAGACAGGTCAACATCGTGTTTTCTCGTGTATGGCCAAGATGGTTATCTTTCCTATCTACGTTAAATTGTCTTGGATCATTTTTCAGATACCGTCATAACATTATGCAATTACAACTCGCACAGTGACTATTCTGCTGTTATTTCAGCGTGTTAATACATTCAACGTCAAGATCAAAATCACGTTTATTTTTTTTATCACATTGTTTATAACCAGCTGATTTTTTCTTATTATGTTACCGTCAACATCATCATCATTGATCACTAACCTATTCATGACAATCCTCCGCAAATGAGATATTCTTCTGACTCGAGACACTGCGAGATAAACTAAGTTTGACCACTCGATACCATCATCGACGATCCAAACAACTGTATCAGTAATAGTTAATCCTTGAGATGAATGAATCGTCATCGTGTATCCTAGCGTCCACGGGGATTTATTTGTTTTTAGCGCATCTTCAACAACATTGATATCAACTGTAACAATATCATTCAACACTAAATTCTGTTTCTCGGTCTGTCCTGGTATATCAACGTCAATATATTGTCGCCTTGTATCTGCTGGTCGATAATATAACGGAACTGGCAACGTTGGAAACTTTTCTCGTTGTAAGTGAAACAACTCTCGTTGAAGTGTGTCTCTGACTATCTTTCTACTTGCAACTATCAAATCGTTTGGTCTCCACGCTTGCAGAAAGTCTTTCATGGGTGTTTCTGAAATCACGTTACGCATTATTTCACATTGAATTTTATTCGTTTGTAATCTGATTAATATTTTAAACTCCCTTAATTCTGGATCAAGTGCTCTATGATCATCAGTTACTTCTTCAGCGTGGTCAACAAAATCTTTCAGCCAATGATGTGGAGATGGTCCAACAAAAGGTGATGGTTGACCGTGATCGCCACACATTATCACAGCGGTATTTCTTGTTAATAGCTAATCAAGAAACGGTTTTAATGTTTCTAACGGTACTGTACATATTTTATCCCAAATGATAATCCTCGGAATATATTTCTCACCCATCCTCGAAGAAGTCCATGCATCACCCTTCCATTGAAAGAAGCTCTGATAAGTACACGACTGTACTCGTTGTTTCATCTCTCGAGCGAGTCTATGTGTAGGAGTTAAAACGATTATATCTGAGTTCTGAAATAATTCAATCGCTCGGGTCGTCTTACCAGAATCCCCTGGTCCGTTCAGATAAACCGTTTTATTTCTGGTTATTGGATCGTACACCGACGGTGCAGCAGAATTTTTCAGTGTTTGATATTTTTACAATAAATATCTTTTATCGTAACATCAGCGGATTCGGAATAATCGAGTATGTTTTCTTTTTTTATTCTCCACGAACCCCACTGTGCACAAGTATCGATATGTAGTTGTTCTAACAATCCACAATATTTGCATTGATATAAAACGAGTCCGTGGCAACTCTGACAGCACATTTAGAAACTTTATTCATCATCATAATAGATTTATCGAAACGTATGCGAGCATCGATGATCTTAAATAAGTATACTGAGGTGACTCACCGTCCATGTAGCTCACGATTGTGCCTAGTTTAGTTCCATTTGACAAGAAAGCTATTTCTCGACTTATAAACGTGTTTTTCTTCGTTGTATCAGCGATTATACAATCTAACTCAGCATCGTCCATGATCAATCTTGCACAATGTCGTTTATGATCGTATGATCCTTCGTGAGTGAACTTGCCAATTATTTTTCTGCCAAGATCTTTCGTAATTTTATTCTCGTAATCTGTTTTATCCGGGTTTTCATCATCTGAACCTTTTGATTTATATTTTCATTCAAACAATATTTCTCCTGTTATCGTCGCTACGGTTATTGGGAACTTTAGTTTTTTTCCTAGTTCAGCCACATCTTTGATTGACGCCCCGGTATCTTTAACCATTTCTCCCCACGTGTTTATTATTTTACGTCTTTTATCCTTTAAGCCGTTTCCAAGAGTCGAAACGATAAAATGTTCTATTACTCGTTCAACCACACAGTTTATTTTTGAAAATTTCATCGGCGCTAGTTTATCAACGCTGGGTTTTTCATTTATCCCATAGATTCCATAAATAACCACGGTCACATGATACGCTCGCTCATAATACGGTTTGTCAATGCCAGACGGTAGACCTGGTTTAGAATCTTTACTTAGTACGATAGTTTTTTCACCCTTGTGCACAGAATCATATTTGTCACGGATAATCCAATTACCTGTTTCTGTTAACACGACAAATTTTGTTCTGAAAAGATATTTGCAATTATCAATGTAGTTAACGATAGTTGCTGCTCGTTCGTCATTCATCGTAGCGTCGATGACATCGTCGCGTATAATCTTGAACGTTTACCATACATGACATGCACCATCTGTGTGAAATTCTTCCTTGGCGCCGAGAATTTTATTAATCAAGCTTTTATTTTTCGGATCAACCAGATCTCGCATCGGTCGGTCGGGAGATACTCTATCGAGATTAAATTGATCTGCGCCCCAGTGCTTGATTCGGGACAATCTATCGAACTCGCTCATATTATATTTCAAACAAGTATTTAAATGAAAAATATTATATATAATGTCTCAATGTAAATGGTTGAAGATCGGTTCATTGACTTGCTGTAATAAATCCTGTAAAAACGAATTCTGCTGACAGCATTCACAATCTGTTCGTAATGGTAGTTTAGGACCAATACCGTGCCTGCGATGTGGTGCTGGAGTGCGAGGAAAAACACAATTATGTGCTCGCTGTGGTGGTAAGCGATACAGAGAACTTAAAAGATATTATGATAAAAAAATAAAGACAGTGACAGATCTATAAAATCCGTAGAGGACTATCTAAGTTTTCAGGCAAATTATGATTTAAACAAATACTATTATTATATAAATGGAGCAAAATATGAACGAGTTTGTAAAGCATCATATAATAACAAACTATGAATCCAATTGTGATGGTCTTACCAGACACATTCGGTTGAAAAGACCAGTTGGTGTTATTAGCAATACTGGTTATCTAAAGTTCAACGCTGGGAAGAAAACTTATTATTGTCATCGATTCGTATACGACTGTCACCATGGATTGATCAAAGACGATCTTGTGATCGATCATATTGACGGAGATAAACTTAATCATAATTTATCTAATCTTTAGGCTATAACACAAAGCAAGAATTCTGCACGGGGTGGGTGGGAGGCAAACGGGTAAACACCCCAAAATCCCTAGAGCGGTTAAATCCTTCAATACACAGACGGGTGAAAAGAGAATATTTCAATCGATGTATACAGCTGGCAAATATAACCAGATCCGCTTTTTCTAAAAAATATGATCAAAGAATCATCGTCCAATATCAATGATGGAGATTGAAATGATCGGGTTCTGCCGCAAATGTTGAATGAGTAGCCTCCGAATCCCAATCTTCCGTCGATGGTATTATGACGTTCACCGTAGAATCTACCGTCGCTGTTAAATCTTCTGCCTGTACAACCTTTTTTCTGCCATTGTTAGTTTATTCAGTATTAATCTCGCGTATTCCAGGTGAAGTGAGGATCTGTTAATTTCGCCAGCAATACAATCAACGATAAATACTTTTTCTTTTTGTGTTATAGTGGCCCAGTCAGCGTAGATTATTTCTTCACCCATATGTAAGTCATTATTTAATTTAAATCGCAGTCGGCGACATTCTCGTATTATATATTCAGCCATTGATGATTTTGTTTTAGTATTTTATTTTATAATATAATGTGTTCGGTGAATGATTACCTGAGGGTTGTTTTCACGACAAAATGATTATCGATGATTACCATGCACATTATTTATTGCCACTTGATACGAAAATGACTTTTACAGTTCGTGATGGTAAAATTATACCTGTAATTGAACTACCTCGAATTATATTTATTAACTATTTGGGTCTCTAGCTACTCGTATATAGTTCTTACCTGAAGAATGGGGATAACTCTGTTGAGCATACTCATGTAATTGAGTTACTTCCCTTTGACCGTGTTTACTATCGTAAGCGGAAGTTTGCTGTAATACATCTATCTCAAATTTGCGATGTATTTGAACCATCTACGTCGTAAATAATACTCGTACAAGGATATTTATGGTTTCTAACTTACAAACATAAAAATTAACTGCAGTTACATTGCATACGTTGCAGAGATACATATCATTTTGATGATATGGAAAAAACCCAGAAAAATTCCCCAACTATGGGTTTTTCCGGGTTCCTCCACAATATATACTGGCCTCTGCGGTGGCAATTGAACCTTCCTGACCAACTACCCACATATAGTTTTTGGTACTATATATAGGGGGAAGTGATTTTGGGGTCCTATATCGCCTCTAAACTTGCTAGAATGCGATGGCAGTCTAGGAGTCATGGGGTTGTACTGTCTTTATATGTATCCTTGAACTTGCTAGGCTGCGGTGGCAGACCAGGAGTTATGGGATTTTATATGTATCCTCTAAACTTGCTAGGCTGTGATGGCAAGCTAGGAGTTTATATAAGGATTTTATACCCTTGAACTCGTAGAATACGGTGGCAAGCTATGAGTTCTGGGTTGTGCTGTCCTTATATGTATCCTCTAAACTTACTAGAATGGGATGGTAATCTAGGAGTTTATATGAGGATTTTATACCCTTGAACTCGTAGAATGCGGTGGCAAGCTATGAGTTCTGGGCTTGAGAGTTTAATCATTATCATACATATGTTTTTATTGATGAAGGAACTCCCATATTCCTATATAATATAATATTTATGTGAGTTCCTTCATCATCAATGAAACATCTCCAGCGTCGGATTGGACAAAATAAATGTTATTCACAAGAAATATCAGATTGACAAAATAACTGCTCTATCGTCAATGAATGAACTCTCATATTCATCTATAATATAATATTTATGAGACTTCATTCATGACGAGGAAAGTGGAATAAATCATATACTATATAGGAAAAAGCCACTTTCCCCAAATATTTTGTAATAACATATCAATGATATTTGTCTTCATGTTGGGAAAAGTGACATAAATCATATATTATATAAGAAAAAGCCACTTTCCACATCATCATTAAAATTAATAACATATCAATGATATCTGAATTGCCGCTGGGGAAATTGGCATATCTCATATATTATATAGGAAAAAAAGGCACTTTTCCCAGCGGCAAAGCAAGTGTCGTATTACTGATGTGGGATATCATATCGACGCAATCATTTATTAACACTCCAAATGTGAAATTTCAACCATTTGGCGTATTCATCTATGATCGGAATATCATTACCGGCTAAATATCCTGGATCATCTGTGATAATATTCAACCATGATTCATCCACGATAAAGTCTGACTCGGGCCATTGTGGATAATATAGCGTGTAATTGTTTCTATTAGCATTTATGCTGTCATTTGGTTTAAATTCCGCACCGAATCCTTTATAAATCGATTTAATTTTTTTCTATGATATTTTTTGTTGTTAAATTACCCTTCCGAAAATGAGATTTGGGAAATATCGCCGAGAAATGTTTTATAAATTTATTATACTTTTTCATGTGATGGGGCTCTCATAGGGGGTTTGTGGTTTCGTGTACCCACTGAACTCGTAGAATGCGTACCAAACCACCCCATCAATTTCTGAAAAAATAAAATATTTCAGATTATAATAATTATTTCAGAATAAATAAAACATTTCGAAAGAATTATTAAGATTTCACATACAGATTAACTATCAATTCCTCTCCCCTCAGGTCAATTAAGTGTCCGAGGTGGTCTGTGAACTTAAAATGTATTCGTGTTAACATATTATTATGACACCGCAGATAAACAGGATTGGTTGGTACTTGCACGATCAAATCCCCAGGGGTTACTTGTGGTGCGAACGTGTATAAAATGTATCCCTGTTGAGCCTGATTTGACTTTCCAAGATCTATTTGATAGCTGCCATCGATCACATCACAAACGAGATTAACCGCAATTGTCGATGTTATATTAACAAATCCTGGTGAAACATGTCTGCCGCCGACGTATGGATCGTTATCATGTTTGAAAACAAGCGGAGGTGGGGCTATTTTGCTCCATGATTCGATGATTTTAGGAAAGTTTGTATCAATACATTTTTTCAGTTCATCTTTTTTAAATTTTGGTATTTCAAATTAAAATCGCCTTCCCCCTCATATTCTTTTTCTGTTATTCTATAATAATTAATAAATGGCTTTCTAGGGTGGGGAAAAGAAAAAACATGATTTCGTACTTCCCTAATGAAAGTTTCATTAACATAATTATAATCTGATTCCAATTGATTTATATGTTTTATTGACTCAATGATCTGTTGTTTTGTATCATCATTATAATGTTGCGATAACGACAAAAACAAATTTTGTATATTATCAATTGATTGTTTCACCTCAGAATTGATAGGGCCGGAATACATTTCATAAACCTCCAAATATCTTATTTCACCACTAAAAGTATAAAGTTCATATGCAGAGTCCCATTTCAACCACGGATAAAAACCTCAGTATTTGGGAGTTGTTATAAATTTCTTTTCATCTGTAATAAAATCACCCCGACGTGGTTCTGGTGGTCCATGATATTTTGGCGCAATATCAGGCCAACCTAGTACTAATCTTATCGATGATTGATAAATATCAACGGCTTAATCAGGAGAATGTATCTCAACCGTAGAAGATAGCGTCGGCTCATCAACTTTAATTGATATTTTTGCTTCTTTTCCCGTTATTGATTTTAGTCTACGCGCAAATTCTTTATTGATCTCTTCAATCTCATAACAGCCAGTTTGTATCTCAACAACGTTCCACTCAGGTGTTCTATCATCTTTATTTTTATTAGCAAATACAAGCGATTTATTTGCTGGTGTATCATTAAATGATTTCGATCTGATATTTGGCCATCTGTGATATACTCGTAATTGCGCTAGTGCAATTTATTTTACTGGAATCGCAGTTGGAAAACTGACGTTAAATTCAGGATTAATCGAACTTACTGAGATCATTGCTGTTTTCAGCGGACTTGTGTTTGTCACGATCTGCTGAAGTAGCTCTAGTGATGTCATTATTTAATATATTTGTGCCTTTAATACCAGCACAGCTGTATATTTTAATCATTTCTGTAAACGCAAAATCAGATATAATTCTATCATTAAGACCCGTCGATAACAACGAAGATAACTTCGATATTCTACCGTCGCCGTGTGCAACTTTATCATATAATCGGATAATTTTTTATTAGTACAAGTACTTAATTTTTTTACAATTATATTTAACACACCTGCAATTGATGTTGTAGCTGAAATACAGATGGTTACGGCTACTAGCGCCATTATTGGTATCGTTGATAATAATATGCCTGTGGATACAACAACAAGAGCGGATACTGAATAAACGATTACGTCAACGATAACTAGTCGTCGTCGATATTTCTTTATTTTTACCGTATATTGTTCGACTCGATTTTTTAAGTTCGTTTGCCATTCACGTGCTTGATTGTACCTGTACAAGCCTGGGGTATTCATTATATATTATGCAGTAAATAATTGAGGTGTTTCAGCTACAAATTCTAGACACCACCAGAAAGATGTTGCGGTTAATTTCTTATCAGCTGCTACCAGAATAAATACTTCTTCGTTTCCGCTATTTAATATGATAGACACAACTCCAGAACACTTGTCGGTGGAATGACGCCATGGGTACGTTGTAAAAATTTCGAATTTTGCAGCACTGAACACAGACAGCTTGTACACGCCAGTGACTGTTGCAGTATATTTGATAGTTTAATTTCGCTGTGACCATGTTGCAAATCCAGATGACACCGTGCATACGATATTGGTAATATGCCCGGGAGTTATTCCGGCAAGAATTTTAATCAGAATAATTTTGTTAACGATATCAGGAATTCCACGCACGACATCTTCTAATTTTTTTTAGTTGCGTCTAGGTTACTTTTGATATCAGAAAGTTTTATGTCAACGGCGTGCGGAGTACCGAAGAATTTGTCTATGGATTCATCGGTTTTTTGAAAATTTCTTCGAACTCTTCCAAAAGCGCCCACGTGCACATCATACTATGACCGCAACGTGGATAATTTACCGTCAACGGTATTGTAGTTGACGTCGATATATTTTTTTTGTCGCGGCATCTTCGTCGGATATTTGATCTCTTAACACTACTATCTTGTTTCCGTTCATGCTGAGTGTACCTGTCATCGTGTCGCCGGTGCTTCTTACATGATTAGCAACGCTTTTTGCAATTTCATCTCTGATAGTTGTAAACGATATACTTGAATCCCTGATTCTACCGCCGTCAGTAAACACAGGAATGTTATCCGTAACTGCACCGAGTACTCGTCGAATTATATCATTCCATTTAATATTGCTAGTTTTTAGTTTTTCGTATCGGTCCTGAAAAAGAACAACCTCATCTGGGTCAACTCCAGCCAGGTTCATAATTTCAGCGAGTTCATCTTTAGTCCCGTACTTCGACAGATCAATGTCGGATTTTTTTTTTCTTACTGGTAGAAGAAGATCTTCCGTAAATATCAACCATTATAATTTAAGATCTGTTTAAAACGAAGCGGTTATTTGTATAATCATGCACGACTTTATGTGGCGGTTTGATTGATTTTGATATAGCGTCGAGTACATTAATTACTTGTTTGTGTTGGTAGCGTTGAATACCAAACCGCTGCGTGAAGTGGTGCGACATACTTTATAAACTCACGATATGGAGCTAACCCGTACGAATCAAAATAAACGATTCCACGTGGATCAATTGCGTATGCGGTCCAATGAGTACCAGGTCCGGAACGTTCATCGAGATTAATAATACCTGTTTCAGCGCTGTTTGGTCGGTCCGGCAATTGATCTCGCATAAAAAACACCTCTGAATTTTTTATTATTTTTAGTTGTTTAACAGCATCAAGTAAATCAAAATTTGATGCTGGAATCAACGAAGTGATCTTGGAAGCCTCAGACCTTTTCCCCTACGAGATCCCGGTAATCTTAATCCGGTCCCTCTTTTTTATAAATCATCGCCCTTTTGCTTTCTTTAGAGCCATTCCAGCAGCGGTTCCAACATCACCTAATGCAGCTGCCTTTGCTACGGCAGGTGCCGCTGCGGAAATTAATGCTGAAATAGCCGCGAGGAGTGGAAAAATACTGCCTGTTTTAATTGAGTCTTTAACCGCACCCGCAGAGAGATTGAAATGTTTAAGTTGATGTTCTGATAATGATAATTTATTTTGTCCACCCGTGATCTGATCTCGCTTTAGTGTTAATTTCATACCGCAGTTTTTTGCTGAATTTGATTGAAGGTTTTAAATCTGACCAGGAGTCAGACTGACACTAACGTGACAATATGGCATTTTATGATAATACTTGTGTTTTTAAATAACGTGATTAAAGATTTTCCACTGGTGCATCAATAACCCTCATTCGACCACTACCACCTTCAAGTAACATCGCTTTGTCACTGAGTATAAGAGCGATTGCTCTGTACAAGGCACCAGCTGGCGGGTCATTAACACGAGCTCGAAAGTGTATATCAACGACGGATTGTTTGGATAAATCAAGATGCTGCAGCGAAAAGTAATAAATCGGATACAGATTTGTAAAATCTAACTGTGATATTTGCAGCCCAGTATCAACGTTTCGATCACGTCCCATAAATGACATCAAACGATGGTATGCACGCGCTACGTGATTTTGACCAAAATTTAACAATATATCTTCAGCTGGTTCTTGATGTCCATTTATCCGCAAGGAAACTTCATCAACTCCAAGTTTGTCAAATATCATATGTGAATGTTTTTGACTACCTATCCGATTACTATGTTGCAGCGCAATAAAAATATGTCGTGGCGCAGAAACACGCTGTTGTGATGCTATATTCCATGTGAATAAACTATTAACATTAGTTTGAGCAGTATCTGTGGTTACTGTCAACCATGATAGCAATGATTTATTACCTTGATCCGTAAGAGAGAGTAATTTCTGTTCTTCAGTAATAGATGGAATCGTTACTGGCATCCACAATGAAAGCTTCGTTATATTTACTTTACCAGCATCAGCAACACCAACACCTCGCCAGATTGCATCATTATCATCACCTTTTCTTACGAACACAACTGTGTGTTTAGCTTCAAAGATGACCTTTCTAACATTTCTGCAAAATCCAAAGATATGAGAAAGTGGAATCGCAGACGAAAAACTTATATTATCTCCTGACAATGCTGCCCGGCGTGTTGCAAACCCTAAGTTGTAAGTCGCATTAACTTTTCCCATGATATCAAAAGCAGCACCTGGTCTGGCTGCATATTCAGGACCATCAGCAACTGGTTGTGGATCAGATGCAGTACCTACTGGTGTCCATAATTTAATATAATGAACATGATCAGCGTGATTGGTAATATCTTTAGCAAACATCATTGTTGGACCAGCTGATCTTGTGTAATCATCAGAATATCTCTGTAGACCAATTATTGTTGTAGCAACATCAACATCATGCTGAATTGAATCAATATTTCTTCCATCAATCATGTATGTGGCGCTACTAAACAATGCGATAACCCCATTATTGACAAAACCAACTCGCAAATTGGCATAATATGGCGTATTAGCCGCAACATTCGTTACAAGTTCACCTTCTACTTCAATAAACGCCTCAGCGGGCAAGAAATATCTACTTGTATTCTGTACCTGTAATTCGATTCTCCCACGCTGATTTGGTTGTCTTGCGTCATAGGAATAAAATTGATAATCACGTACTGATTCATCTTTGAAGACCGGTGCATCCATGTCAAATGCTGGGTCGGACATACGCTTGAACATTTTATTATAATTACTAATTTTCCAAATGGTGATTTAAATTATCGTTGAAGACAACTTCCCGCCATTAAATTTGCAGTTTTATTTCTTTCTGCTTCTTTAGATAATTCCGTTAGTTTTTGATTTGCGCTTGATTTATTATTTTACTGACATTTGCGGGCATAACTTCAGTGCTGGCCAGTTTTATTGGTTGCTGCTGTTTTCTTCGTACTAATCGAGCTAGTCTGTCCTTGACAGTCGAGAACGCTTTACTGTCAAGATTACCAATAGCGCCAGGAATTTTATCAAGAACAGCCTCAATCGCTTCCATCCCTAATTGTTTTGCAATGGGTATTGCTTTCGGAGCCATCTTTCTAAATAGACCCTGAACAACATCACCAAGTCCATCTCCGTAAATTGTTTAGTAATTTGGCAGTCGTGAGTTTACTACCCTGACCATGATCGGTCTACGTTGAGCAGTGTGTATAATCATTTGTATATACTGATTAATTAATTGTTTAGTCGCTGTGATAATCATCGGCAATTTCATCAATAAGAGAACGATAAATACTGCGATCCATAATACCGCCTTGAAACAATCTTCGACAAATATCAGATATTTCATTAACAATTTCTGAAGAATTGTTTCCTGCACGTTTTCCTCCAATCAGTATTTCTAGTCGTTCTACGTCAGAAAGAACACAGGCAATAAGACCACTCCCCAAACCGCTTCCAGTAGCGTCAGGAGGATCATCATCAAGATCTTATTTTTTAAAATCTTTTTTACTTAATAAAAGAGACAATTTGTTTTTCCGTTCAGTCTCTCTCTCAATCAATTCGTCTTTTATTTTGTCTCGCTCTTTCTCTTTCTTGTTCCATTTCTGCCAGACCCCGTTCCCTTACTCTTTTTAACTCTTCAATTGACTCCCTCCGCGATGGAGAAGATTGTTGTTGTTCTATTTGTTCCAGCCTCTCTCTATAAAGCCCTTGCATTTTGCTAGAAAATATCTATATATTTCAAATCATCTTTTCTGACTTGCTTTTTGTTTTTATATGTGCGATATATCCACTTAATAAGATTATCATCGTTTAGTTTTTCATGACCGGGTTTTAAAATACTGGATTTATCAAACATACCAGATGCTATTCTTTCAGGTAAATCATCTTCTTCAGTATTTATAATTTCTCTGATAAATTTTTCATTAAATTTTTTGATTATTTTAATGTTTTCTGTTAGACGCAAGTTTTTTGTTTTTTCACGTCGGCAATTTCAGTACGAACTTTACCAATACCTTCAAGTATTTCTTCATCAGGTAGAGGTTGAGCTGCAGCTATTTCAGTTGGAAGATCTCGTAAAATCTTTTTTGTTTTCTTGGTTCTTTCTGCTATTTTTTTAGTCAGCGCAGCGGCTTATTTTAATACTTGAAGAATACCCTTCTTCTTTTTCTTCTCCTTGCCGTCGTCATCCTCATCATCCTTAAAATCTCCCCATACAGCTTTTTTAGTAATTGTTGTAATGAGTTTAAATAACTCTTTTGTGCCTTCTGTAAATTCAACTTGGGCTTCTTGACGTTCTTGCAATTTTTGTCTAACAGAATCGCGAACAGGAAGAAATGTTTTGATTGCTTTTAGTCTTTCTCGAGCCGATCTAGCAGTGTGAGATTCCTTATCTGGTGGTATTATTAATACGATAATTTTTTAATTGATAGCAGCAGAGGGGGCGGGAACCTCCGGTATGTAAACACAACTCTCGGTCAGGTACGTAGTGATTTTTTTTTTTTCGGAAGAAGCTTATACTTTAAGCATATTAGGTTTCAGACAAGTAATGCTTTCCGTCCAGAGAGATTATGTTCCTAAACTCTTTGTCATAAATTGAAGCTTGAAAAAGAAATATTCTGCCGAAGAGAACCTTGTTTGAAGTATCGTGATAGGAAAGTTAAAGTTTGTCAGAATTGTGGCACCTGTAGATGATAAACAATTAGCATTGTTTCATTTTCGCATTCCTTACGCGATATATTAATAATGTTTTTGTTGACTGGGTTTCTTGTATACAGCAAATATGACTGTTTCGATCTCATGATCTATTTGATATATTTTCCATCTGGTCCTTTTATCCTTGTTCATATAAGGAAAAAAAAAAATCAAATACTGCTAATTTGATATCTGTTAAATCAATTACAATCTACGGTATATTACATTGCCGACTGTATCTTATTTAAAGCATGATATGGCCCTCATGGCATTAATATTTTCGACAAACACTTAACCGCTACAGTGAAATAACTATCACTACACAACGCAATGGGAACATAGAACAACTAATCGAAATGACAATACCTCACGTACTTGATGAAGCGAAGCAGGGCGCACCAGTCAGGTTATAACATGTTGCTCAGCACATGGCAAGCACAACATACTCCTTTTACTATTCATTATTTTCGGCTGTTCCTTCTTTCACACGTTTTAATTTGGGATCAACGTTCGTAAAGTCAATACTAAAACGATTGTGGGATTTTAAATCGTTTTCGTTAGAGTTTGACGTGTTTTTCACGATATCGTTGAAATCGAGAATGGCTTGATATAAAGAACCAAAGCAAGAAGTCATCATGTCGTCATCTCCTTCAATCTGCAAAACTAGGATACAATGAGATCAAAGCAAAGCAAAACGATCAACCTCCAACACAAATTCATAATAAGGGCAAACAAATAGTATGTATCTAACCTTTATGGAATTTGTCATATACATCGATCGTATTAGTAAGCCTCATCGTTTTTATTGTAAATTTGGTAATAGCATATGTTTTATTTTAAAACAGTTTTGTTTCTTGCATTTACAAGTAAATACAAGTTTGAACTATTTGTGCTCTGACGGAGACGAAATGCTGATAAGATATTTGCAAATCAAATGAGTTAATGTGCTGATTTAAAAGCCGCAATAACCAAAACACTACATTTTAGTTTCTTACAGTTTTTAATGGGTGTTTAGGTTTTTTGCCAAGTTAAACTAAAGTTGACACAATATTTTTGCTGGATTAAAAGTTTTTAATGTCTTAATCTTTTGTTGTTGTATGGATAGTCTTGTACAAAGAACCCCCTCTGACGCCGTTTTCCGTAACATTAAGGGCATGAAAGTACAAAATATTTATACTCCGTCCATCACATCTTCATTTCTGACTTGGCTAACGAAACAACAAGTGCTCACCGCTTTACACTGGATCAACATCATACCGTGTTTGTTTTCTGGAATATAGCTCTTAAGAAGATACTTTTAAGACTTCCCAGGACACATGGTTAGACGCAAAGCGTTACCATCCTATTTCCAATTTTGATTTAATTGATGCTGCTAAGCGATTAAACATCAGACACTTCAGTGGTGTTTTTGTTCGTGATCAGTTACCGAAACAACCAAACCGTTTTGAAACCGGTATCATTAATCTCGATGGATGTTCAGGAAAAGGTACTCATTGGGATGCATGCGCGATTAATCCACGTGGAGTTGTTTATTTCGATTCGTACGGGATGGAGCCACCAAAAGAATTTTCAAAATATGTCGTCACAGTACGAAGTAATGCCGTCTGGTATTCAACACTACCACCACATACAATAACCGATCCGCCAATATATGGCCGTGAAGTAATTGGTGTACTCGACGCTGTGTCAAGGTACCTGATATCGTCAGAGACACCACCTAATAAAGTCGTGCTCGAGTATACAAGTAGACGGTATAACCGTCCACCATCGTTTTAACAGTTCTTAAAGTATTATAGTAGATATTTGCAGAAGATCTTCTCGTCTGAGTAAAACTCGGCAAGGCGAATTATCTAAATATGCAACCTTTGACGAGGACAAAGATGACATCGCTAATCTTTTGAGTCTCGCAAATGTGGACCAAAATGAAGTCGTTGTTTTTCAGGATAAACAAGGACGATTAAAGACGAATAATGTCTTGTTGACAGATAGTATCCCGCGGGTTCCAGTTGCGACCGAAGATAACTTAGCGGTGTTTACTAAAAACGGTAAAATTAAAAACTCAGAGAAATCAGTCTTAAAACTCATGGGATAAATTACTGGTCAAATCAGAAGAATTGGATATATTATGTATGGTGATCTCAACATAAGTAAATGTACAATTATTAATGCGAGAGAACCAAAATCAGATGATGATGTGGCAACAAAAAGATATGTGGAGAGCAACAACAACACGATCATAACTAACATTAATGATCGTTTACTAACCACATATGGTATAATGATATATTCTTTAATATTGCAAATAAATAAAACTACTGTTCTTGGACAACCAGAATCAACCGATGATGCTGTAACGCAGATAGATGTCGATTATAGCAACGTTCTGATGATGAGCTCGTTAATGACAATCAATGATGGAATGACCACATTTAAATCTGAATACTCTAATCATGTACAATCATATTTAAGTTTTCGCAAATTATAAACGGAATAGTTGATGATTTCTTTGGAAAGCCAAATTTGTCGGAATTAAACTCTCTGACATCAAAATGATCACCGTCATTGTAGAATATACAGTAGCGCTTGGATCAACATTATTGACATCACTCTTTAAATCCATCAAACATCTTGCTAAGGTTACCTGTATATACAGATTTTCAGTACTCAGCACTACGAAATTTACGATATCTACCACAATTTCACTGCGTTATCCACTAACTGGATCCTCTGGATATATGTTAGTGATGTTGGAGCAAAACGTCAAGGAAAACTTTGTTGTGGAACACGAAGAATTATTTTTAGACTTCTTGTACTATTGGTGTCTTAAATTAATTGCTAAACCACCAATAATTTATAATGGTCTACGCAATCGACGTTCAACATTATGGATACAAACAAGTATGTGAGTGGCAAACCAAACTTAAAAATATCGTTGTCGAGTATACAGTAAAAGTAAAAAAAATATCGCAGAAGTGTAGTTGTCGTTGACATATTTGTGTATTCGGCGTCCGCTGTTATCGCTGGAACCAGTATATTGATATCAATAATAACAGTGACATCATCAGCAGTTGTAACAATGTGTGTTTCAGCTGTAACAACAATTTCTGGTATTCTTAATATCATCACCAAAAAATATCTACGTGTAGCGAAAGTAAACTACATGGGTATACAATAAAGTTTCATACAGCGACGCTAGCATACTCCAAATTATCGTCGTTGATATGATCAAGAATAACGATGGAATAGTATCAGATACTGAGTTTACAGAAATTATTAAGATTTACAAAGAAGATACAAATGTACCTTTGAGAATAAATGTGCCAGAATCTACGTCCGATTTAGATAATCGGAATTTAGAATCCTGATCTAAAATCAGGAGTAATAAATAATGTCATCGCAAGAATTACTGCAACTAATCGTCGCTAATACAACCCCGCATAAAACCATGTTGATATCAGCATTCTCAAATAATCCTGAGTCTGCGTCAACGTTCCAACTGCTATTCCAGCGAAAGAAATAGCACTAGCCTAATTGTGATTATATCATAGTTGGCCAAATATTAGATAATATTCATTCTTTGGATTTCAGCAAATAATTCTCTATTTTTTATATTAAATAAATCAAGATGGAACAAACCAGCGAAGAATTCCAGATCAGAATTAAATCCAGAAAAGAATCCAAAATTACTATAACTGTTCACGAACCAACGTTATAAGCCGCGATAGAAATATACTCGCTAGAATACGCGATTGATATATATCAGTCGTCGATCCAAAGTATGTTACGATGGCTAGAAATGCTACCTGTTTATCAAGGACCACCAGTACCACAACGTAGCGACTTTGCTACTGAGAAGAAAATATTTTAAAATCTTTTTGAATATCGGAAAATAGGAACCATGGAGTCCTGTAAAATCTACTTTTATTGGGTCTTATGGTACAAGGCTTCATATAATAGGACTTTGCTTTTATAGGGAAAAATGCCACAAAAGAAAAAATCGAATAGATATTCCGACTACATCAAGTCAGAGTATAAACGTATGTTCGATCAACTGCAATATTTTTTTTAGCGTCATACAATATTACAGCAACGATACAAAACAGCAGATGATCGCAACGATACAACGTTTAAACTAGAATGTATCCGATCTTGAGTTTGTCAATAAACATATCGTTGAAAATGTTATTAACCGTGCTGATGAAGTAGTTAATACATTAACAATCTAAGAAATATTCCTGGACGTATATGTGATAACAGAAGAACAATTACCAACATTCATAATACCATATTTTAACACTGATGAAATAAAAAAAATCAGTCAATGATATTATCGATGAATATTTTCCAAAAATATTACCCGCATGCAAAAAAATACCACGTCTTGAAATATTCTCAAGCATAACTCTGATCCATATGGTGCTGGCAGGCATATATCACCAGGAATTGTAACTATCCCGTCAACAATTGCAGTCAATCTTGTATGTGCTTCAATTGATGGCAGCTATCATGCAGATCTTAATAAATTCCGTCAGGCTCAACAGGGATATATTTTATATACATTCACACTTCAAGCAGCCCTTGTATTTTTGATTGTATTATAACTTATTAATCAGGTGTATCTGCGATGTCATACTCCACTATTATGAAAGATACATTTCAAATTTAGTGACCAAACCGGACACTTGTTTGATTTGCTTTATGAAGTTCTAAATATCAATATGTATATAAGCTCCTAACGGATCGATTGTAGATCTTCACGTTCCTGCTTGAGTTTCAATCCTGATTCCTAATCAGGGGAAATAAAATATATTATCACAGAATGTTTTTTACTAATTCTCGTCCAGGTTTCAGGTAAATGGTGCTCAAAAAACGAAAAATCAGTTAGATTTTATAATTTCATTGGGTAAATGGTACTCATAACTGTCAGAATTGGTCAGACATCATAATTAGCAGTGGTAAATGTTACTCAAACTTGGCAAAGTCAAGGCAGTCAAATTGTATAATTTGATGAGGGTAAATATTACTCAACCTTGACAAAGTCAAGTCAATCATATTTAAAAATTGATGGGATAAGTGGGTGGTATAAACAGTTGTGACAATCTTATTGAAAACAGAAAATTCCATCATAAATATTATGATTAGAATAAAATAAAAATCCTATTGTTCACTGATTATCGAATTTGCTCTGGTAAATCGTATTCATAATTGTGATCGATCACATTTCATAATTTGTTGGCGTACATGGTACCCAAAGTTATAATTATAAAACTGATTTCATAATTTGCTGGGGTAAAATGATACTCCACAATAACATAAATCCTACTGAAAACAGAAAATTACATAATAATAATAATAATAATAATAATAATAATAATAATAATAATAATAATAATAATAATTTTACAAAACAAAATGCAATTATTTCTGAATAAAAATAAATATTATGATGAAACTACAAATAAATCTGAATCAGAAGAAAAATTACATGTGTTATTATTTAGTGTTAACACTTTCACTTTCACAATCAATAGTGACTTTGTCATTATTTTTATTTTCACAGTCCGTTACCACAAAGCTGAAACGCTCGCTGTCGTCATAATTTTCACTTTGCAATCTCCGTTAGTGACGTTTTCACTACTTTCGCTTTCAGAATCTCTAGTGATTTTGTCACTGTTTTCATTTTCTCTTCTATAATAGCTCCTTTGTCGAGCTGACATAATCTTTCTCAACTGCCTTACACACGTATTAATAATATTTTTTGTTTCGTAATCGTGATATGATTCTGATATTTTTTCAATCGCGCGTGAGAGAAACGATTTTTTCAACCTCTCTATCTTTGCCTGTTGACAAGGATTGTAATATAGTTTGCTGAATAGGCTTAATGAAACCGTATTCTGCCCATAATGCATATCGATTTTAAAAAATTCGTTGTTGTAATGATTCAAGATCACAAATATTTTTTTTCAGGATTGAGTTGATCAGATATATTTTTACCATCATTTTGTAATTTTTTAATTGCAGAAATAATAGCTTTGATATTTTTGAAATTCATTAAATAATAAATATATATAAAAAATACAAAATATTTGAAATAAAATAAGTAGTTATACAACACAGCTCCCGTGTGAAGTCATAGATTACCAAACAATATCCTAGCAAGTTCAGAGGTGCGAAATATTTACAAAACACAA